>CM008282.1:7251139-7771916 GCA_002319775.1 Fagopyrum tataricum
GAACTAAGTTGGTTTCTACACATCTTTAAGAACAAGTTTAAGTGTCCTAGACATGCATCAAAACTATTTCCATGAACGGTGAAATCATCCATAAAAATTTCAATAAAGTTTTCAATGTATTCGAAAAAATACTTATCATGCACCGTTGGAAGGTGCCGGGAGCATTACATAGTCCAAATGGCATTCTACGGTACGCAAAAGTGCCAAAAGGACATGTAAAGGTTGTTTTCTCTTGATCCTCCGGGGCTATGGCTATTTGAAAATAACATGAATACCCGTCTAAGAAACAGTAGTAAGGGTGTCCCGCAAGACGTTCAAACATTTGATCGATAAATGGGAGAGGGAAGTGGTCCTTTCTAGTTACCGTGTTCAACTTACGGTAGTCGATACAAACCCTCCATCCGGTTTGAGTCTTACTTGGCACATTTCTCCATGTTGGTTCTCCACCATGGTGATTCCTCCCTTTTTCGGAACAACTTGTGTTGGACTAACCCATTTGCTATCCGAGATTGGAAAAATCATGTCCGCTTGAAGGAGCTTCAAAACTTCCTTTTTCACAACATCCATCATGGGCGGGTTGAGCCGCCTTTGAGGTTGCCTTGAGGGTTTTGCATCTTCCTCAAGGAGGATCCGGTACATGCAAGTGGAGGGACTAATCCCTTTTATGTCCGCTATAGTCCACCCAAGAGCCGTCTTGTGCTCTTTAAGCATTTCCACCAACTTCTCTTCTTGTTGAGGAGACAACTTGCTAGAAACAATCACGGGCAATGTGTCATTGTCTCCAAGGAATGCATATTTGAGATGTTGGGGAAGTTCCTTTAGTTCTATCTCCGGGGCCTGCACAATTGAAGGAACAAGCTTCTCGCTTGAGGTTAGTAGAGTGGGCCCAATGGCCAAAGGTGTGATGGGGAGCCTTGTGTGGCTATCCACTTGGGCTAGAACATCTTGCATAGTAGAGGTCAAAACATATTCCGATTTATGAGCATCAATGTCATTTTCAATTATACTTTTTAGTTCATCAAAATCGGAAATGTTAAACACATCTTGCACAATTGGTTCAATTATGTCAATAGAGCATAAAGAATGGTCATCAATGGGGTGTTTCATGGCATCATATATGTTAAATTCAATAATCTCACCATCAAATTCCATGCTCAATTTTCCACTTACATAATCTATTTTTGTTCTAGCCGTTTTCAAGAAAGGTCTTCCTAACAAAATGGGTGCAGCAAGCGTATCATGTTCCATGTCTAAAACAAAGAAATCTGCCGGAAAAATCAAGTTGTCAACCATTACAAAAACATCTTCAATTATTCCTTTAGGATACACATTAGACCTATCGGCTAATTGGACGACAATTCGAGTTTCATTCAGTGGTCCAAGACCAAGTGATTGATAGATAGAATAAGGAAGCACATTTATCGATGCACCTAAGTCTAGCATGGCTTTATCGAAACGAGTTTCACCTATGACACAAGGGATACTTACCATGCCGGGATCACTACATTTCTTGGGCATCCGTCGTTGGAAAACCGCAGAGACATGCTCACTTACTTGGACCTTTTGTTTCCCCTTCAGTTTTTGGTTTCTCTTGACCGTGCATAGCTCCTTCAAGAACCGAGCATACTTAGGAATGCTTTTCACAAGTTTTAGAAGAGGGATATTTACCTCGCATTTTGAGAAAGTCTCAAAAAGATCCTTATCCTCAATCCCCCTTCGCTCCCTAAGTGCTTCCGGAAAGGGGGCCGGTGGTTTCTCAACATATAACGGTGGGAAATATGGACGGATGTAAGAATCCTCCTCCAAAGAACTCTCTGACGTCTTAACCGCAAGGGCGGGTTCATCCAGCCGCAGGGTCGGTGTCTCAGGGGAAGAAACCGCAGGGGCGGTGTCATCCAGCCGCAGGGGCGGGTTCTCCATCCGCGGGGGCGGGTTATCCAGCCGCAGGGGCGGATTAGCGTCAGAGGACGCTTCCTTTGGAACCAAAGCTGTCTTTGGCTGTACTTGCCTTCCGCTTCTTAATGTTAGAGCACTAACATTCTCCTTGGGGTTCACGACGGTCTGGGAAGGCAGGTTCCCCGAGCATCGAGCTTCGATCCTTGTGATGGCTTCCGCCATTTGTCCAACCTGTTTCTTGAGATTCTTGATGCTAGATTATGTGGTTTGGACATGAGTAGCAAAGTGTTTAGTCAAAACATGTAACATATCATCAGTGGATTGGGACTTACCTTGGCGAGGCTGCTGTTGTTGTTGGTTTTGTTGGTCCCTCCACCGATAGTTTTGTTGATCACGCCAACCCGGCATGTAATTTTGAACATATGGGTTGTCCCGTTGGCGTTGCTTCTGTTGTCCATACCCGATAGCATTCACCTCGGCGGCTTCATCTTGAACTTGTGGGCACAAGTCCGTGGGATGGAAGGGATCGGCACATACTCCACAAGCCTTGAGTTGTTGTGGAGTTCCCATCAAGGTGAGCCTCTTCACCATTTCTTTTAGCTCGGCAATCTCCGTGGATATCTCAGGTTGGCCGGGGTGTATAGCATGTACACCTTTTTTGGTAGAAGTCCTACCAAAGTTTCTTGTTCCCTCCGCCAATTCCTGAATTTTGTCCAAAGCTAGCTCGGGGGTGGAGTTTAGAATGTTTCCTCCACAAGCGGCGTCCACGATCCTCCTCTCATTGTCTAGTAAGCCGTTGTACAAGTACAAGACTAGATCTTGGGTAGAATACCCATGGAAAGGACAGCTGGATCTCAATCTCGCGAAGCGTTCGAAGTACTCATAAAGAGTTTCGTCCGCCTCTTGCTCGATGTTGCTTATCACTTTCTTCAAGCTATTGGCCTTCTTTGCGGGGAAGTACTTCTCCAAAAAGGCCTTGTGGAGGTTGTCCCATGAATCGATACTACCGGATGGAAGGTGATAGTACCAACCATCCGCCGCATCCTTGAGGGTAAAGCCGAAAGCACGCATCTTGATTTGCTCTTCGGTCACGTTTGCCGGCTTCATGCTCGTGCAAACGGTGTGGAATTTGCCAAGATGCTTGATTGGGTCTTCCCCACTTAGTCCATGGAAGGATGGGAGTAAGTGGATCAAGCCCGGCTTGAGCTCGAAGTTGACCCCTTCTCCAATTGCCGGTATGGTTACCGCAAGAGGGTGTTGAGTCAAATCCGGCTGTGTGAGTTGTCGGAGTGTTCGGTTCGCCATTTCTTCTTCGTTCCGACGTTGCCTTCTTTGCCGATTGTATGTTCTCTCGATTTCTGGATCAAGAGAGGCAAATTCTATGTTAGTAGCACGGGTTTGAACCATGAAAATGGTCCAAACCAATAATCAATAATCAAAAGTACAATAAAAACTTAAATAAAACTCCCCGGCAACGGCGCCAAATTTGACAAGGCTTAATTCCTAAGGTCGTTATTATAAGCTTATCAAGTTAAATCCGAACTTAATACTAACCAATGTATAGTGATTAAGTAAGGGTCGAACCCAAGGGAGTTGAACAAGTTTCTATTCAATTTTAGTTATTGATTTGGTAACAAAGAGGGGGGATTTGGATTGTTTAAAACAAGACAAAGACAATAAAAATGTTGGTGAAAACAAGATTGATTTAAGAACTACACTAGGTAGGATCTTAGCATACATATAAATTGGTTGGTTCTTTTTAGAAGTATTCAATATTTGTTCTCATCTTGATCGTATTTATGCAATAAGCCAACCGGCATTAACACAACTTAACTAGTTTATTAATCCGTAAACCTACAAATTAAACCACTAATTAGCATTCTACCAAAGATAAAGAGATACATAAAAGATAAACAACCCGTTAATCTTATTATGTAGTTAAATTCCTTTTCCTTAAATAATCACAACCCGTTTTTACCTAAGGTGTTGCTACTAGATTAAGGACCCGAACCCGGAATCAATTAATCCTAGCCTTTTGCATGCAATTTATACAACTTAGGTGATCAAACTAAGCAGAAAATAAACATGCAAACTAAGTTAAACACAAGGAATATAACACAAAATATATTGAATAAAACTTCTATTAAAAAGAACTTACAACCACTTTATAATGCAGCTTCAATCCACCCAATGTAGCCAAGGGAGTTTAGAAACTCATTACAAAGAACACTATGAATATAGAGGTTTTTGTGTGAAAAAATGAGATGAAAATACCTATAGCCAAGGGCTCTATTTATACTACAAAATGCATTAAAAAGGAGTAAAGAGGTTGTGCTAACAGTCACCATTAAGGGTGAATTAAAGTGGTTGCAAACAGCCACAATAATGTCCTTCAAGTCGTCGAAAACAGCCGAGTAAAAGCCTCTGACGCTAACCCGCACCCGCGGCCAAGGGCGTCGCGGGGGCGGTTTAGGCAAAAACGTTCCAACTTCTTCTTGGCCGCGGGGGCGGCTCGTCATACCCGCGGGGGCGGGTCCTTGAATGCTCTTGAAACGTCTGACTCTTTAACTTCGTAACGCTTCTGGTGAGAATCCGCAGGGGCGGCCTAGAGTTACCGCGGGGGCGGTGACACTGGATCTTCGGCTTCACAAGGCCGCTGGCATGGCCGCAGGCAAGGGCGCTGGGGCGCCGTCTTCGCTTCCTCAGGCTGGGTCACCGCAGGGGCGGACAGGGTTGGCCGCGGGGGCGGTGACATGTCTCTTCATGGCCGCGGGCGAAGACGCGGCTGCGGCTCTCGGTGGTGGTCTTCATGGTTGACACCGCAGGGGCGGACTGGAGAGTCCGCGGGGGCGGTGACAGGCTTGTCTTGGCCGTGGGCGTTGACGCAGGCAGCGGCACTCATCTGTGTTGTCACCGCGGGGGCGGTGACAAGTTGTCTTCGGTCGCTGGTGAAGCCGCTGGCTGCGGCGCTGGAAATGAGTGTCACCGCTGGGGCGGTGACACTGCTCCGCGGGGCGGTGTGCACCAGAATCTGAACTTCAATGATTTTCTTCAACTCCTAAGTATTGCTAATACCTTCTTTTGCTTCAATTTGAATCTTTTATCTGGATCACAATATTAGCAATATAAACTGACTCAAAAACATAAAAACGACTCTAAAAGCTACCTAAAATGATAGTGATTCCATCACCTATCAACATGCGGGAGAGATACATGAGGAGGTTGCTGAGAGCGTCGTTCCTGAGACTGGGAACGGTGCAGCTGAGAGACAGGGGGCACAGAGAGCCCAATCTGGTGAGTCTGATCGTGTCTCCATGGGGATCAGAGTTTTGAGCTTATATTAGACGAGTTGAGGAGGCTGCCAGAGCCGGTAGACGTGCCCCAAATTTACAGGCATAGGAGGGACCATCTGAGAGGTCCCACACCGTTACTCAGGTGCCAGCTGTACAGGCACCTGCTGCTGAGATTGCTAGAGCACCAGAGGAGCATAGAGGGCCTAGACCAGACACTTGGTTGAAGGCTTTTCATCAGATGGGTGTACCCCCTTTCACTGGGAAGGTGGGGTTAGAGGTTGAGCTCTGGATAGGGCATGTAGACTCAGATCTAGAGTCTATTCGATGTCCAGCTAACAGACAGATCGAGCTGGTTCAGACTTTATTCCGGGACTTGGCACAGCACTGGTGGAGATCAGTACGGGGTCAGGCTACCAGTTATGAGCATATGAGGACGATGATTAGAGAGCGTTTCTATCCTGCCTCATTGAGGAGGGAGAAACTGCGAGATTTTGTTGAGGCTAGGTTTGAGGATGTACCAGTCTCTGAGGCTATCAGGAGGTTTCAGGAGGAGCTGGCATTACTGGGACCAGCTGCACCTTCTGCAGATCAGCACGTTTATCTCTTTTCCCGACGACTGAGGGATACTACCCGGGCCTATATGGCAAGATTTCATTGTGAGCCCTTGATGAACTACCAGGATAGAGCCGCCGACTATGAGCGAGAGCGGGCGAGTCAGAGGAGAGCTTCTCAGACTGGATGGTCTGAGAAGAGACAACGTACTGGGCAGACCAGTGGTACTGTTGGAGTTGCTAGTGTTGAGCATGGTCTTAGACGCCAGGGTCGTTCTGTATCTACACCACCTACAAAGAAGGGACGACAATGTTATAACTGTGGTGATCCAGGACATATGAGGCCTGAGTGCACGAGGCCACTAGTGACTTGCTACACTTCTGGTAGGCAAGGTCACAGAGTTGTTTACTGCCGTCAGGGCGGAGCTTCATCTCAGCAGGGTTCTTCCCCTGCCAGTGCAGCGGGAGGTGGACAGAGGCCACCTCAGCAGCAGCAGTAGATTCAGGGACAGCAGAGGGTCCCAGATCGCCCTACGACTCAGGGATCTGCTCCTGGGCCGAGTAGAGGCAGAGGTCGTGGTGGGAGCACCACTGACACCCGAGGGCTACAGGGCCGAGTTTTTGAGCTGAGGAGTGCAGAGGAGCCAGCTGCACCGACTGCTTAAGGTACCATTCTGATTCATGGTTTACCTGTTAGAGTCTTATTTGATACTGGTGCTACGCACTCTTTTATATCTGATGTATGTGCTGATCGTTTGTGTTTAGATATGGTTGAGGGGATACCCTTCAGTACAGGGTTACCCGATGGTAGTAGGGTCAGAGGTACCCGTGAGATTCGTGACTGTCCCATTTTTATAGGGACTCGTGTGTTACTAGTTGACTTCTTTGTCATGTCATTAGAGCATGAAGAAGTCATACTATGTATAGATTGGATGGATAGACATTCTGCAGTTTTAGATGTAGGTAGGAGGACTGTCACCCTCTCTACCGAGTTAGGTCAGATAGAGGTTTTCTGAGGCTGGGACCTTGGAAAGTCAGGCATGGTTATCAGTGCGATACGGGCAGCTAGGTTGTTGCACAAGGTTGTGAGGCCTTCTGGTGTTATGCCATGAAGGAGGGGGAGATTCCAGCATTAGAGGATATCCCCGTGGTCTGTGAGTTTACTGATGTGTTTGTCGAGCCGTCCAGTTTGCCGCCTTAGAGGAGTGTGGACTTTGGCATTGAGTTAGAGCCTGGTACGAGACCGATCTCGAAGGCCCCATACCGGATGGCGTATATCGTGATGTTAGAGCTGAAGAAGCAATTCGAGGAGTTGGCTGAGAAGGGTTTTATCCGCCCTAGCGTATCTCCATGGGGGGCACATGTCCTCTTCGTACGGAAGAAGGACGGATCGTTGAGATTATGTATAAATTACAAAGAGCTGAACAAGGTGACCATCAAGAACAAGTATCCTAGATCAGGTATAGGGAGCGACTGTGTTCTCCAGGATTGATCGGCGTTCCGGTATCACCAGCTGAGGGTGAGGGAGCAGGATGTGCACAGGACAGCATTCAGGACCAGATATGGACACTACGAGTTTGTAGTGATGTCATTTGGGCTTACGAATGCCCCAGCCGTCTTTATGGAGTTAATGAACAGTATTTTCATCGACTCCCTGGATCAGTTTGTGGTGGTTTTCATTGATGACATTCTGGTATATTCTCGCAAAGGAGAGGAGCATACAGGACATCTGAGGACTGTATTGCAGGTTTTGCGGTATAGAGAACTTTATGCTAAGTTCTCTAAGTGTGAGTTCTGGATTCCAGAGGTAGCATTCCTGGGTCATGTAGTATCAGCTGAGGGGATCAAGGTTGATCCGGCGAAGATTGAGGCAGTAGCAGCATGGACTACACCGACGAACGTCAAGGAAGTACGTAGTTTCCTTGGCCTAGCCGGTTATTACAGACGCTTTGTGGAGGGATTTTCTATGATTACCCGTCCACTGACGAGTTTGCTGAGGAAGACTACCAGATTTGTGTGGTCTGATCAGTGCATGCAGAGTTTTGAGGAGTTGAAGAGGCGTTTGACTTCTGCTCCTATTTTGGCACATCCAGAGGGTACTGAGGATTTCGTGGTATATAGTGATGCATCCAAGCTAGGCTTGGGATGTGTATTGATGCAGAGAGGCAGGGTGATTGCATATGCGTCTCGACAGCTGAAGACGTATGAGGTGAACTACCCGACTCATGATCTGGAGTTGGCAGCGGTAGTTCATGCACTGAAGATCTGGAGACATTACCTGTATAGTGCTACATGTCAGATCTTCACAGACCATAAGAGTTTGAAGTACATTTTCACGCAGCGGGAATTGAATAACCGCCAGCGTAGGTGGCTCGAACTGATCAAGGACTTTGATTTAGAGATCCTGTATCATCCAGGGAAGGCGAACGTTGTGCCGACGCCCTGAGCAGGAAGACACCTCGAGAGAAGGCGATTACGAGATTGACAGTTCAGCATCAGTTGCAGAGAGATCTGATCTGGTTAGAGTTGGACATCCAGTTTCCTGATGAGGATGCCCAGCTGCGTACTTTAGAGGTCCTTCTTGATCTGTTGGGCGAGATCCAACAGAAGCAGGAGACCTGCCCGACTTTGATGAGGATTAGAGAGAGGATGTCTCGGGATGAGGCACCACAGTTCCTGCTAGGAGCAGATGGAGTTTTGAGACGCCGCGGTCGCGTCTGTGTACCTGCTGATACCGAGCTGAGGCAGAGGATTTTACAGGAGGCTCACTGTACACCTTACTTTGTACATCCAGGTACGAGTAAGATGTATTAGGACTTGAGACGTATATATTGGTGGGAGGGCTGAAGCCCGATGTGGCTAGATTTGTGGCACAGTGTGCGACCTGCCAGCAGGTCAAGATCGAGCATTTCAGACCTGGAGGTGAGCTTCATCCACTTCCTGTTCCACAGAGGAAGTGGGAGGACGTCACCATGGATTTTGTGACTGGACTGAGGCTGAGCCGGAGTTTTGATGCCATTTGGGTCATAGTGGACAGATTGACGAAGACGGCATGTTTCATTCCTATTAGGGAGACATGACCGGTGAGCAGATTAGCTGAGGAGTACACTAGGCAGATAGTGAGACTCCATGGTGTACCGAGGACGATCGTCTCAGACAGAGATGGACGATTTACCTCGAGGTTTTGGCAGCAGATTCAGACTGCCCTGGGGACAAGTTTGCACTTCACGACTACGTTCCATCCTCAGACAGATGGTCAGTCAGAGAGGACCATTCAGACCCTGGAGGATATGTTGCGAGCTTGTGTGTTGGATTGGGGGCAAGTGTGGAGAAATCATCTGCCACTTGTTGAGTTCTCATACAACAACAGTTGGCATGCATCTATTGGGATGGCCCATGTGAGGCACTGTATGGACAGAGATGTCTTATATGTGTGTGTGCTTTAGTGACCTTAGTATTAAAATTGTAGCTAACGGTTTTACCGTGTTCTTCGGTTTTGCAGGATAGATCTCTACCGAGAAATCGGGAGTGGAGTGGCCAGCCGGGTTTCCATACTAGGAGTTTGGGTGTTGGGTTATTATACATTATGTTTATGCATTTTTTTAATAGAGTTATTTAATTACCAGTTGGCTGATGTTCGGGTCAAAGTCTGTCTGAGTTAAATACTTATTTGTGAAAGGATTTGATTTAAAATATTTGTGTCTTGTTGCAAGATCCGACGTTATTGACGTCAACCTAAGGTCGGGACCCACTGTGAGGTCCTAGCCAGTAACGTTCCGAGTTCTCAGAATTCGGGGTATTATAGTTATTAAATTAGTGAATGATGCTAAGCTAATTACTGAAATGTGGAGATGAATGTTAGTTGCGGAATTAGCTAGAAGAACCGGAATGTTAGATGTAGCAGATTTGAGAAGTATGTTTTGGAACTTGAATGAGAACGTTGAAAAGTTAAGCGGATTTATAACGTTAGAATAATATTGCACTTCCGAGAGAGTGATATCTTAGGGGAACGGTCATGTTGATGATAAGAGAACTTGAAATGGACGTATAGGTCCCCGAACCTAAGTTGTTAAAGAATGTCAAGGTATCGATGCTAGGTATGATACCCTGATTATTTAGAATGATAAGTCGAGAAGTATTAAGGGTTGAAATAGTTATAAGGGTTGATAAATGATTGATTGGGAAAATCGGATCTCTTATTGAAAAGATCGCGAGAACGTTGAGACCAGTACTGATAAGGTGAGTTCATAGGACTCATTTAACTACATTTTAATATTGAGCGTGCACTAGGTAGTGTGTGTTATGTTTGTGAATTAAAATGAACGAACTAGATCACTGCTTTTAAATTTCTAAAGAGAGGCACAAGTGTATTATAATGTGCCGTAGCTTTCTGTCCGGGCCGAGGGTGCCGGAAGATTTTCCGCGACCAGTCCAGTAGAGTATACGAGGATATGCATTAAACCAGTCCTGCTAGTTAACGGAGACGGGGGCAAGAGTCGATGGGACTCTTGTGCTACCATGAAAAGTTGGAAAATAGAATAACAAATTTCACCAAAGAAAAGATAATAACCGGGACCTTGTGTGTTGCATGCTAATTGATTTACAGTAATTTCTTAAATGTCGGTGTGCTTTAGTGACCTTAGTATTAGAATTGTAGCTAACGGTTTTTACCGTGTTGTTAGACTTTGCAGTTTAGATCTCTACCGAAAAATCGGGAGTGAAGTGGCTATCCGGGTTTTTGTACTAGGAATGGGGTTTATTTATTTATGTTGTTTATTTGTTGTCTTTAGACTTGTTCTATTCCAGATATTGGTTGTCATTGTGTCGAGTTGTGTCTTTAAAACATATTGTTATCGTTTACAAAATATTTGCCTTTTTAATATTTGTGTCATGTTGCAATGTCCGTAGTTATTGTTGTCAAACTAACACCGGGACCCACTGTGAGAACCTAGCCAGTAACGCTCCGGATTTCCAGAATTTGGGATATTTCCAACAATATCCTATAAGATACTCGAATGCCAAAGTTAGTATCTATCGCAGAAAAAATTAGGGTTTATTAAAATAAATGTTAGATTATGTGATGTGGTTTAACAAATAGATGACACTGTAAAATTGATGAGGTGACCGCACGAAAATACGTCAAGTATCAGTTCACGGGTTGTTTTAGTTATAAGATAGATAAGAAGTCATGTATAACACATGTACTAACAAAAAAAAGAAGGTTAAAACAAATCATAAAATTGAAATTAATAATATTAAAATATAAATAAAAGAGATTTACATAATATGAGTAGCTTGTCTAAGTTTAAAATAACAATATCAAATAGTTAATTTTAAATAATCAATTACCTAAGAGTTAATAAGACTAATAATATATGTCAAGTTATTAAAATTAAAATATTACTAAAAATATTTTTTAAAAAAAGGAAAAAAAATCAAAATAATAACAACTATCAATTAAACTCAAAATAATACCAACTTCAAAAACTATTAAAAGTGATACATACCAAATCAACGTATTTATAGAAAAATAATAAAACTTATTTTTCCGGAAAAAAGTTCTAACTCCGGTGATGATTTGACGACTAACTTTTTACATGTAATTAAAAAATTTAGGATTATGAATGTTTTGTTGATTTTTTTTTTTTAAAAAAATAAATTAAAATGTTAAAATTCACAAATTAAGTAAAATATTTTTAATTTTTTATAAAAATATCCAAAAAATTTTGATTTTTTCCGGAGATTTTTTCCTTATTTTTTTAAATACTTTTGTGTAAATGACAAAAACATTTTATTAAAAATATTTGATTTATTAAAAAAAAAATTAGGAAAATGTTTTCGATTTTTTTTCCATATATCTGTCATATGAAATTTATGCGTTTTTATACAAAATCATTTAAAACTATTTGAAATTGTTCCCAAAATATAATAAAATCGATTTTTTTAATGAAAAATATATATATTCTAAAAAATGATTTTTCTTAAAATTCTTCTTAATCCTTAAAAAAATGAAGAAACATGTTTTAATCGTTTACAAAAACTGATTTTAGAAAAAAAAAACTAAAGTTTATTAATTTAAGGAAAAAAAATAAATTTCTATTGAAAACTAAAAAAATATAAATAAACAAAATACTAATATCTTTAAAAGTTTTTTTTAGAAAAAGCAACGTTGAAAAATATATATAAAAAAAATAAAGTTTATAAAATTTAAAAAGTATAAAGTTTATTTGAAAATTAAAAATATAAGTTAAAGATCTTTAAAATTAGATTACAAATCTTAACTATTTCAAATTTTAAATTACAATTAATTAATAACAAATTAATATCATGAAAAAAAATTTAGTTAAAAGTTAGACATAGATTAAAAAAAAATTAGAAGACTCAATATTTAAAATAAATTAGTTAAATATCATATTTAACTGCTTATTAATTTGTTTGGCTTATGAAAAGATTTGGTGAAAAGTTGATAAGGTGGTAACAAAAAATTAGTTTATAAAATAAAATTGTAAATCAAATATTTTTTAAAATAATTTATTTTATTTTGGTGGTACCTAGATTAGCAAAAAATTGACACTTGTAAACTTAATGATGTGAATTAACCAAACTGTGTCATATGTAAATTTAATAACGTGCATTCATTAGAATGTGTCACGTGTAAGTTCACGGACTGCTTTAGTATATAGATAACTATATATATATTCAACACATATATGAAACGAAATGTATAAATTTGAATTTTGTAGAAAGGTAAAAAAATAATAATTACGACATGAATGAACGTAAAATGAGAAGATTATTGTTTAAAAGACTTAAAATACTACTAACCGTGAAGAAAATATAGTATTGGGAGCCATAAAAGTAGATGAAAAATAAAAAATAATGTCGTGGAAATTCAAACCTAACACTTTCCCTTCTAACCAAAAGCAAGAAAGCGTATTAGGCTATTAGGAGATATTGCCATAGACAGCCCATCTAGAGATAGCCCACATAAGGCCCATATAATTCACTCATTATCTGTATAAATATATGTATTCCCTATGGCTAGGAGAAGATACAAATGCACGATTTTGTGTTAAAAAGATGAGAATTATATTCAAAGGATACATACTAACCTATGTTGCACGGAAACGGACACGAATACGGAAAACGGATACGGCAAGAAACGGGGAAGCGGCGATAAAAAAAATATAAATAATATATGATTTTAAAGCTCTTAAGAAGATAAATTTATATATAATAAGAAGAGATACATATATGATATAACCAATAATACATGAATGTGTCACTAGTTGTAGAAGTGATATTGAGATAGTAGTCATGAATGTATTATAAGTCATTTAGCTTATTTTCTTCTCCAGTCATTGCTTAGAGTTAATGCTGTGCTAATGAGACTCGTCTACATTGTACTTTTGGAAAAAGCACATTTCCAGTTATATTCGAGAGAGAAGATTTGCTTAAATTCATGTCAAAATGAGTATGGAGATTTGAATCATTTTCTTGGGTTTATTAACTAGAACTTAGAATAAAATTGTTTCCGTTCGAGTTTAACGATGTTTTATCGTAATGAACTACAACATTCGTTGTTATCTATTGATATGTTACAAAAAAAAAATATATGTAATACCCGAATTTTATAAGTTTCATGGTCAAATTAAATTAGATTAATTCGAATTCTTAAGTTACTGAGAAGTTAAAAGATAAATTTAATTAGAGATTTGGAGCGTGATGAAGAGTTAATTTAACGTTAATTGCATAATTAGGAAAATCCTGTTAACTATTCATCTCCTTCTCAAAACTAAACCCTAACCACCAGCCTCCTTCTCGATCCTTCTTCGCGACCCACCAAGTCGGAAACCAGACTTGCCTCGTCCTCTACCACCGCCTGGTCGGAAAAGCTACACCGCCGCCACTTGTCTCTCTGTCGAGTCCAACGGAGACGTAAACCCGAGCCAGTATCTGCGTTCCCGAGGCCCGACTGGATCTGCAGCAGTCTGACACCCTCTCTTGGCCGCCGATCTCTCTCCTCCAGCCCTGCCGTCGCCGGACCACCAGACCCGAGCCCTCCGTAGTCCGTCCCTCCATCTCTCGCCGGACTACCAGACCCGAGTCCCCTGCGCGAACCACTCCCGGTCTGTTCGTGCCTTCGCTCGGGTGTGCGCGAGATCTGATCTGCTCGAGCCTCACCAGTAGCCGCATATTGCCGGAGAAGACAACCGGCGTCTCACCTGCCGCCGCCCGGATCTGCTCTTCGCTCGAAATTTTCTTCAACATTGGCCGGAATAGCTTCACGCGAACCAGGAACGCCAGAGCCTGCCACCGAGCCCAGAACCATGCCGGCCTGCTCGAGCCCCGCCGTCCACAGATCGCCGCCAGCTTGCCGGGAAAGGGCTGCCGCTGCGAGGAAGACGAGACTCCAAACCCTAGATCTGCAACTGGTGAGCCAACTCGACCGAGTTAAGCGAGTCGACTCAGCGAGCCACCCGAGTCAGTGAGCTGACTCAGTGAGCAGGTACTATTTCGATTAATTGCAAATCCGACCCCTTTTATATTTGTGTTTATGACCCCTACTTTCAGTTTTTGCAAAGTTGTCCCGAAATGGATAATTACACAAAATTGCCCAGATTTATAATTACATGAATGAACCAAACTTTTAGAAATTTATAAAAGTGCCCTATTTTGAGTAATTATGGAATATAACCCAAATTTATAATATTATAGAAAATGTTTCAAACATTTATAACTATAATTTATGGGTCAAGTTTATACAAATGGAGTTAAACTTGTAAAAATGACTTGTTTAGGTTCTTGGAGGTACGTTTGGATAAGAAGTTAGTCCGTTTCGACTTCGATACACGAGATCTTACGTTGGTTGACTTGAGACGTGCTTGATTGCTTGGTTTTGTTTTGGTGGTTTTGCGTTCATCTTTTTTGAGGTAAGTCATACTGACTTACTTAGCTGTCGTTCTGTTTCGGGTTAAGTGTGAGTAAGGCTTATTTTATTTTTATAATCTATCTAGTTATGATGTTATATATTGGAAATGTTTATTATAATTTGTGGGTTGAACTATTACCTTTAGGGAGTTATATAGTACTTGTTGTGCTGCTTTGAGAAGAGGGATGCTCTGATATATAAAATTATGTTTGAGACTGCAATAGATATAGTTATAGTTGAGATTAGAACGGGTAAAGTGTTGATTGAGATTTCTGGCATACCGAGTTATGATTGAGATTGTGACAGACCGAGTAGTGACTGTTATTGTGAGTTGTGTTGAGAATAGGGTAATTGGTTATGTTACGCACTGACAGTTACGCCTAGAGGGTAATTGGTTATGTTACGCACTGACAATTACACCTCATGATGCTGGATTGAAATAGATGGTTACATGATTTATTGGACGAGGCTAATTGGTTATGTTATGCACTGACAATTACACCTCAAGAAACCGAATGTTGATTGATTGAAAGTGATGAGATATGTTGTATTTTGTATGGACAAAAAGTAGGGCAATGTTGAGTGTAGGGAAAAGTTGGTTTTATCTATGAGCAGCGATAAGTATAACCAAGGGCGATGAGAGTTGTTGATGGATAGGGTTAATGTTAGGGTTAGGATAAGAAATAGTATACCTTGTCTTCTTCTCATTTGATATAGATTGGAGTTTTATATGTTTTAATATAATTAAGGTTTTGCTCTTGCCTAGTTTTTCTTTTCTTTCGTTTGGTGTTTCTCACTTTGGTTCATACTTTCAAATTATATACTTATATTTTATGTTATATTAGATAGCTTGATTTTTGTGTCCCTTACATGATACGCACGGGTTTAATCTGATTCCGGAGCTTAGACTCCATTCTTGGAACGTTAGCTAATGGTTTTATTATTGTTGTTTTAGGACTTATCCAGGTACTATACTTGCATGGAATAATACAATTTGGGGAGATGATGTACAACCGGACTCATGTGTGCCTTAGGTTTTGTGAAGGTCGTTGGATCATGGGCTTGGTTGTGTTGATGGTTTATGTCGTTGAAGGTTGTCCGGGTTTTATCTTTTAGTTTTGCATGGTTTCAATTTTGTTTTATTTAAACAATTTCGTAAATAAAGATCGGATGTATTTTCCTATTTCGTCGTGCTCTTGTTGGAAGGTCTTATAGTGACTAGTGAGATTGTTGTCAGACTAAATCTAGTAGACCCACTGTGTGGCTCACATCCTAATGACACCTTGGGTTTCAAATTCGGGGCGTAACAATATCGAGACGTATAATGATATAAGCATCATCATCGAGAGACTTCAGCGGGGCCGACCAATGAATCACGAAAGCCCTGTATATATTATTTAATTATTAATTAATATTAACTAAAAATATAATTTTAAAACTAAATTTATTATATATTTCACAAAAAAATTATAATTACACCAAAACACCCTCTCACAGTCTCACTCTTGTTTTTCATAAAGTATAACTAAGAATTAAATTGATAATAGTATTTGTAATTATGTGAATAATATATTCATAAACTAAATTGGTAAATTTATATTTTAGAATATAAATTTATTCAAAAAAAATAATTCTATAATTATGCAGCAAAAAGAATAATTTTTCTATCAAAAAAAGTTCACAAACCTAAAAGATCTTAAATTAACGAAAATTACATTTTTTTGAAAATAAATAACCTAAAGTACTTGGAAAAATAAAGTTAGTTTACTTTTCAAAAAAAATGGTGAAATCACATAAAAATTTTCAAATACATAAAATATTTATTGTATTTCTCGTTGAAGTGATAACTAAAAATAAATTACTATATTATATTTGTACTTGTTAATAATGCACATAAAAAAACTACTTTACTTAAAAAGTAACCTATAGATGATACCTTTAGTATACCATATAAGAAATACATGGACAGATGTGACTAACAAGATCTCATAATACTTGTGCAAAAACACATATTTGAAGATGAATACTTTAATTTGTGCAAGAACACAGATTTGAAGAACTATTTCAATTCTACGGCAAGATCTATATTTGCAGCTCAAGAACAAGTATGAACATAACGAGGATATCAAATACAATTCAATTTAACAACATGACATTCTTTCCATTTGCTATTTATTCATCCATGCCCTTCCTTCCTTCCCTGGTGAAGTTTCCTACCAATGAAGCATTCGTTTTATAAGAAAAGATTTTAAAGAAAAATGAGACTTAATGCTCAAACATGAATACGGATAGGATAGGAAAGGAAAGGGCAAACACTATCTTCTGAAAAAGTGGTTGTCAGTACATCTAGATTTTAAAGTGTTAGTCAATACATCTAGACCTAAGGTTTTTACGGAACAATAAGGGGTGTGTTATATAGACAGTGTTTAATTTTTATGTTTGTCAATAACAATCAAAAAGTGTCGGCGTTTATGTTGCGTTGACGGATGGCGCCGGCACCATTTTTTCTCCATCTGGGTGCCAGCGCCCAATCTTCTTACTTTTTATGAAAAATAAATTTTTGGATGCTGATCGGTGACTTCAAGAGTTGATTTACTAATTTTGTTAAGGCCTCAAAAAACACTTAATTAATAGAATCATTCAATTTATATATTTTTCTTTTTTTTTTACAAAATAATGTATTATTGAGGATGAGATTTATAAAAAAAAGTTTATTAAAAAAAAAACAATTCGTATAGAGATAGATATTGGTTGACAAAATTTAATAAATAAGCATTTTAAATATTCTAAAATGAATCTATTTATATATATACAAAATGAAAAAATCCAGCGCCGTCCAAATTTTTTTCCTTCCAATTCTAAGAAGAGAAAGACGAAGAAAAAAAAACAAAAAAACCGCCGGCCACTAAACGCTGGCAGATTGCGCTTAATTTTTACGTTGGTAAAATTGGATTGTGTATCCGGACCGGACTGAACCGGAATTTACAGTCCTAGTCCGTGCCGGTGGACTGGAACTTTCAAAATTTTGGACCGGGGACCGGACTGGATTCGGACCGGAATTAAATTAAAATAAATATATTTTTGCAAAAATTTAAAAAAATATTCAAAATATTTAATTTTTATAATATGTACACAAACATATATGATTTTTTTAAAAATATATAAATTAAAATTAATATAATAATAAAAACTATTTAATTTTTGTCCAACCCGATCTTTTCCGGTTCGGATCGGGACCGAAAATTTTAAAATTCCTAGACCGAAGACCGAAACAGTCCGGTTTTTCAGTACGGTTTAATTTTACACGGCCCTAGGTAAAACGAAACTAGTGCATATAGATTTTTCGAATAATAATGATAGATATATCAATATGTAAAAGATAAATGTGATAAGGTTCACAGTTTTTGATCCTAAATTATGGCGTACAAAAGTTTGCCAAAAGCCCTATATCACACGTGTGTGTATATACACATAACATCACAAAATACACTTTGGAGTACATGCATCCCAATCGTAGAAGAGAAACTTGTGGACAATACAAGCGAGAAACATTACGCATAATTAATACAGAAAAACAAGCAGTGGTAGTCTGGTAGAAGTTACAATATTTCGAAATTAAACTTTATTAATTGTCAAATCTAGTGTACAATAACAAATGAATTATCATTGATTTAAGTTTAAAATAATATAAGCTTTTTGTCACTATTATCAGTTTACGAGTTCACACTGAAGAGACCGACTGATTGTCAAACATCAAATGATGAGGACGTAGCCAACACACTTAGGGATGTCAATGGATCGGGTGACGGGAGGATGACCTTGACCGTCACCCGATCTATCACCCAAAATTGATCGCCCCACTCCATCCATCATCGCATCCAATTTACCCACATCTATTGAATTAAGCGGGTGAATAGGGTGAGATTTCAGGTGTTCTACACCTTATTTATAAATTTGTAAAAAAAATTAAATATTTTACAAAAATTAAGATAATATTTAAATTCAACTAATTAACATAAAAATTTTACATAATATAAAATACAACACTATAATCAAGCAAGATCCAAAATATACATATAATAACAAATCGATAATAATAAATAAATATATTAAGAAAGAAAATAAATGGTTTACTCTAATATAGTATATATATATAGTAAGGTACTAAAGGTAAAATATTTATAACATAAAACTACAAATTTTAAATATATATATATATATATATATATATATATATATATATATATATATATATATAGTTCGATCCTTCCCAGTAAAACTCGGCGTGTTCGAATTCTGATCGATATATATATATATATATATATATATATATATATATATATATATATATATATATATATATATATATATATATATATATATATATATATATATATATATATATATATATAAAATTTTAAGCGGATGAATACTGATCGGATGAGTGGAAGATGGATCGGATGATGGATACTCGCTTTCACCCGCCTTTAACGGGTTTATACCTTTTTCGTTAAATCGAATGGCCAAATATTCGTCGGATTCATCCTAAACACACTGAATAAAATTTCAAAACACCATTGTACTTTATTTCAAAAACTTCAAATAAAAACCATTTTTCTACAATGCAAACTAATCACAGCTGTTTGCAGTAGTTCCTGCAAGTCGTAGCTGTTGTTCACAATCATGATCAGTGGAATATACGCCGCCAGTGCCACCCATAGTATGCTCTACCTCTGCATCTTTCTAAATAAAGCTTTACTCATTTAAATAAACAAGATACTTATTAAAATAAAACATTATCGTACGTGGACCCAAAAAACACCAAGGAAATATATTTTTCTATTTATTTTTTGAAATTTATGAGGAACACAAACAAGATTGATGTATCGATCTTTCTAGATACCTTTTGAGTTTAAAATTGGAATAAATAAATCCCCAACATTTGGTCGTGATGTTATTGGTCAATATCAGAGAGATACAACCTCTCGTTTCAAAAGTAACAATAATTACAAATTTTCGACTATAGTTTGTGGGATGTAGTAGAAAAGTTTCGATTTTTTTGTCTCAATGCCTTGAGTTTTCGGAATGTCTCTTTGAAATTAAGTTCGTTGTTGTGGTTGCGGTTGTTATTGTGCTCAGGATTGTGATTATAAACGAGTGTTTTTAAGATTTGTGATTTATAGAAAATTTTTTAGATATGTGTTTAGTTAAATGGTTTGAAACTAGTATTGACTTACATTGAAGACCAAAATACCCTTATCAATGATTTACAAACCTTGTCATTCTCAACCTTATTTGGCCGTAACGAGGTAAACAAAAAAAAAACACAACAACTTTATAGTTCATTTTGCAACACCATAGAATTTCCAATTTTGAACCGAACAATCAAAATACAAGGCGATTCGTATTCTTCCAATTTTCAGTCCATAGAATAAGTTTAGGCATATCCAAATTGATCTCCAGCATCTATTTCCTCACCGGTGAAAAAGCATGAATCGATTTGGGTATAGTGTTAGCGTATAGGTCTAGTCTATTTGGTTTTTTATTGGGTTGATCCCTTATTTGTTAGTTTATTATTTTGTCCCTTTATATTTGTCTATATAAACAATATTTGATCAATGAAATAAATAAGTCTTCAATTCACAAGTCTCTACATGGTATCAAAGGGGAGTGGTGAGAGGCTTAACGGCTTAACCAACGGAAATACATCCTTGACAATCTGACTAATTTCGGTCTTCTTTGATGTAAACCTACATCTTTTCTGATGTTTGTTGATCATGGTCTTCAATCGGATTCGTCCGCCCTACTTGATGATCTTGAGAAATATCGTTGTTTGGTTGGATGTCTCATCTACTTGTCCACCACTCGCCATTAACTTGCCTATTCAGTTCATATACTTTCCCAGTTCATGGCTACTCCGTGTCGTGGACAATGGGATGTTGTCTTGAAGGGTCGTAGTTACCTAAAGTCGGCATCTACTTGGAGTATTATCTTATCTCGTTCTAGTGATCTTTGCATTCGTGCTTTTTGTTACTCAGATTATGCAACTTCCCTACCACTAGATGCTCTACTACATGCTACATCATCATGCTTGGTACCTCTCCCATTTCTTGGAAAATCAAGAAACAAACTACCGTCCCTAGATCATCCCACTGAAGCTGAGTACAGAGCAATGACAACTACCACTTGTGAGCTTCTTTGGCTTCGTTATCTACTTAAGTCCCTCGGATTTTCGCATAAGGCACCAATGTACTTTTATTGCAATAATCAATCAACCATTCATATCGTCCACAATCCAGTCTTCCATGAATGCACCAAACACATTGAACTTGATTGTCATACCATCAGGGAACAGATTTTGCGAGGCATCATTCAGACTTAGCATGTTCTCTGCACCCATCATCTTGTTGACATCATGACTAAAGCCCTTGGCCCCACCAGATTCAACTTCATGATTCGCAAGATTGGAGTTGTTTCTTCTCCACCTCTAGCATGAGGGAGAGTGTTATCATATAGGCCTAGTCTATTTGGTTATTTATTGGGCTTATACTTTATTTGTTAATTTACTGTTTTATTCCTATATATTTGTCTATATAAACAATATTTGATCAATGAAATAAACAAAGCCTTCAATTCACAAGATATCTACAGCTAGCAACAAATCTGGTTTGCCATCTTTGTCTAGTTCATCATCTTTCGGTTCGTCTTCTCCATAGGCCGCCGTCACTTTGCTTCTATTTTTTTGTTTGTGTATCGATATGGAGGAAAGGGCAAGAATGACCTCCGTCACTTTGCTTCTGTGTATCGATATGGAAGAAAGGGCAAGAATGACCTCCGTCACTTTGCTTCTCTTCCCTGGTTGGTGTAATTCGTCTTTTCCACCAACCGCCATCACTTTGCTTAAGTTTCCCTTGTTGGTGTATCGATATTGAAAAATGGCAAGAATGGAATTGCTATTCTACAACCATCTTAGAAACCCGTGAAACATTGGTGGAGGAGCTCGAGATTCACAAAACCCAAGTTTCACCCCTCTAAAACCATAATTTGAAAATCTACGGTTCAAACTGTAACCCTAACTAAACACCCCAATTCATAACTCTCTTATAACCCTAAACTAAAAAAAACCGACCAGCCACACAAAACTAAACATGAATTATGTTAGTCATTCAAAGTTTGGGTAAATTGATTATTTTAAAATTAAATTACGTCATTCAAAGTTTGTAAATTGATTATTTTAAAATTAAATTAATCATGATGATTAGTTGAATTTATTTTCTTACCATATTTATATTTGTCACATGATAAAAAGTTACAATGAACTTTTCTTTTTTTTTTTCAAAATATAACCTCCAATTTTCCTTCTCCAAAAGATAACCCCAAATTTTACTTCTTCAAAACATAACCTCGATCAAAGCATACTGGGAGTGGTTTCTGGTCTTCCATAGAAAATATAAATCTTCATAAAATCACCAAAATATTTAGGACTCGTTTGGTATCGCTAGGAATCATTCATGATAACGGAATGATTCTGAATTAATCAAAAACTATGTTTGTTTAGAGGCCTTTTACACATAAAATAACCTAATCAATTCCATTTTTATTACTTTTCCTTAACCGATTTCATTTCGTTTTTATTCCACCACTCCAACCAAACGGGTACTCAAGGTTACTTATTTTTAAAAGATTTAGATACATAATTACGTGACATTTTGTGGACTTTTCCTTTTAGAAAAGCTCATTGTTACTTTTGGTTTCTTGGTATTCATATCAAGGAATATAACTAGACGAAAGGTGGTGATAAGCAACACAATTTTTCCTATTTCTTATGAGTTTTTTAATTTCAAAAGTTACTAAATAAATAAGAATTAAATTTCTTTTTGTGGTCCTTTTGTTAAAAAAAAAAACGGTATTGTTTAAGTTAACTGGATCATTATGATGTGAATTTGAAAAATTAGAAAAATGGCAAAAGAGAATAAAGCTAAAAAAAAATGAGATCGATGACTTAAGATCACGTGACAAAAAGAACCATAACTATAATAAAATAATAAACATGTCAATGTTTTAAGAAAATTAAAATTCAGCAATTGAATCGTTAAAAGCTTGGAGACTTATATTGAAAAATTACAAATTTTAGTTTAATATTCACTACTGGAAGAGATCCAATAATTGGGGAATTAGATTATTAGATTAGATTAGATTAGATTAGAGGAAGTGTCCCATCAAAACGAAAATAATACAAGTTGAGAGTCATTAAATAAAATGATATATCTACAAGTCAGTGAAGTCACATAGGATAGATACATGTAGGCACGTTACCATGCATTTTCACATCTTAATCAATAGAGTACACTCGTCACTTATATATTCACCCTAAGGGTCCAACTTTAATGATTTAATAGACCTGTAATTTCATCTAAATAACTTTATTTATTTTTTTGGTCTAATTTGCGGATTGATATTGGTCGTTAGCTTATAGCTAGAGGTCAAACATATTATATTTTGTTGGTATTTGAAATATACGGTGATATTTTTCTTATTCTTTTTAGACGTGTTATCATATTAAATGTTCTCGTTGATATATATAAATACATATGTTACTATGAAATCGAATATTATACGATGTTTATTTGTAACGATCTAAAATTTCGTTTAAAGATTTACATTGGGTTTATAACTATTTGATATTATAGTTAGATATATATGGTATGATACTATAATATGATTGTTAAAATATCTTAATATTTGATTATATGTAATTTTTATAAGAAGATGGTTATGGTAAAGTGTTTTGATTCAATACCGTATTATGGAGTAATGTGGGTCATTGATTCACTTGATCCAATGATCTATATTCATTTACGTTAATTAATGATTTATAAGAGGGACAGTGATATTTTTATAATTTTTAGAAAGTATGAGAGTAATTTTATCCTTTTAAAACTCTATTTTTCAAAAGAAGACGTGGTGATATTTTTATAATTTTTTTGAAAAAACTATAATAGTTATTATCCCAGTTCATAAGTTCATAATTTTAGTTCAATTCATTTAAAAAGTATACACTATCACTTCTGATATATTTTGTAGTTAGTTCACGTATTATTTTGGTAATTTAGTAACTATGTTTTATGCACTTTATTACTTATACACGTTTGAACAAATAAAATACAATGTTTAAATTAACATTCACTACTAGAAAAACAAGTCTTTATCGTTGTTTTGGCCTCGACACTTACCTATTGTGTCGGACAATAATTCATCGCGCGAAATAAGTGTTTTACTATTTCGACACTTTTGTAACGTCAAAATAAAAACGACATCTATAAGCATCGAAATAGGTTACAAAGCGCCGATACATGATAATGCCCACCTATTATAAACAAAAACAAAATATAAACAAAAACAAAATGCTCGAAATTTCATTATTTGCTGTAGACAAAACCTCAACCCGCCTTTTTTTTTTGGTACGACTAAACCCTTTTGCTCCTCCATTAACACTTTCGCTTGCAATCAAAGCAAACATTTTCCAATCGAAAGCCCCGGAAATCCTTCTGGCGGAAATCAAACTCCAACGGTGGCTAGTTGGTGGCGAATTACAAGGAATACACCAGCGGTTACCTTTATTCTTCCATTAACACAATTAAGAATGAAACTCGACCTTCTCTTTAAGTATTGTATGAAACCTTAATTCCTAACCTCAACTTTCTAGTTTCGGTTACACAACGAACCTTCGCTTCGAAGTCTCCGGTGTCTACCGTCCAATATTAAGGTTGAAGGTTCTCCAACTTCTCTCGAAGTCTACCAGCGGTCACCTTTGTTCTTCCATTAACGCATGTAAGTATGAAACTCGACCTTCTCTCTAAGTATTGTATGAAACTGATAGATTTATGGTGGAGATAGAACCACGAATGTATTGATAATATAATGACCCTATATATAGAGATTACAAGAGAATTAAAGGAAACCAATAAAGATTATCGGGATAAAATCAAATTCAAACTAACATAATATATAAAGATAATTTATCTAAATAGAATATATGATATCCTTCAATAGAAACCTTGATCCTTAACTTGCAAGTTTCTGGTTTAGGCTACACAACGAACCCTCGTTCTCACCTCTCTCGAAGTTTCAGGTCTCGACTATCCATTATCCTAGTTCGGTACTTCTCCATCTTCTCTCGAAGTCTCATGTATTGCCTCTCTCGAAGTCTTGTGGTTCCTATACAACTTTTTATTTCTTGTTTTATCTTTGCTTGTCTGGTTTGGATTTTGCTTCTTTTGACAACAAATCTTTGAATTTCCTATGTGTAATTCAAGGACGTTGTTGAACAACAAATATGTGGATTTTCTATGCCACATTTATGCTTCCGGCCTTTAGACAGTGTTAATCAGGAACAGCAAATCTGTAAATTTCCTATGCTAGCTTTAGGCTTCCCGTGGACAATGTTAATTAGGAAATTGTTATGTGTGTTTACTTACACTTTCTTGAAACTTGAAATATTGAATGATGTTTGTTTGAGTTTATTAACTATTTTATCTTTTTTTTTGTCTAGTTTGTATTTTGCTTCTTTGGACAACAAATTTTTGAATTTTATATGTGTAAACCAGGGATGTTGATTTTTATGTAGTGTTTTTATTTTGATTTCTTATACTACACTATTGTTTGTCAAATTCATTAACTTAACTGTAAATTAAGGTTGTTGTTATTCTAACCTACAAGGACGTTGTTGAACATCATATATGTGGATTTCCTATGCTACGTACGTTTAGGCTTCCGTCTTAAACAATGTTAATTAGGAACAACAAATCTGTGAATCTCCTATGCTACCTTTAGGTTTCCCGTGGATAGTTTTAAATAGGAAAGTGTTGTGTGTTTACTTACACTTTTGTTGAAACATGAAAGATTGAAGGATGTTTGTTCGAGTTTATTAACTAAACTATTTGTTTTATCTTTGTTTGTTTGGTTTGAATTTTTCTTTTTCGGACAACAAATCTTTGAACTTCTTATGTGTAAATCAGGGTTGTTGTTGATTTTTATGTAGTGTTTTTATTCTGATTTCCAATGCTAGATTATTGTTTGTCAAATTCAATAACTTAATTTTAAATTATGGTTGTTGTTATCCTAACCTATAAGGACGATGTTGAATAGCAAATCCGTGGATTTCCGGTGCTACATTTAGGTTTCCTTTAGACAATGTTAATTAGGAACAACAAATCTGTGAATATCCTATGCTAGCTTTAGGCTTCCCGTGGACAATGTTAATTAGGACAATGTTGAGTGTGTTTACTTACACTTCGTTGAAACTTGAAAGATTGAAGGATGTTTGTTCGACTTTATTAACTTCATTGTTGTATTATTTGAGTTGTATATTTTATGAACTATGCTTGCATCTTGGTCCTATAGGAACAAGATGTCAATAGTTGTTTATTTTTTGTTTTTATGTAGTGTTCTTATTTTGATTTTTATATCAGTGCCCTGCTTGACATGAGGTATAACTGTTTATTTATTTTTTTTTGGTAAGAATAGTTGTTTATTCTTATATCAGTGTTCGGCAAACTCATTTTTAGGCATGGATACACGTTAAACTGGACTACCAAACAATCATCTTGATTATATTAAAGGAGAAATGAAATTCTTATAATTGGCTAAAGAAAACCTTGTAGAAGGTAGAACTCGGTGTCCATGCAAAAGATGTAAAGTGTATAAGTGGGTGCTAGTAGATGAAGTCGAACAACATCTCCTCTTTACAGGATTTTACAAGCCGTATAATAAGTTGATTCATCATGGACAAGGGATATACCTTCATAAAAGTTAGGTAGTGATTTAGAAATATCGCTGAAACTATCCTTGATAATGAATCAATGGTTGTAGGTCAAGATGATATGAGTAGGTTGTTTAGTGCAGCATTTCGTCTCAATATTCCGCGTCCTACCTATCATGTAAACGAAGTGCGTGCCTACACAAGTTGATAATGAGGAGGAATTTTTTGAAGATCCCCATCAATCAACAAGCCCAAATAATGACGGGGAAATTTCTAAGTATGAGAAGCTATTGAATGTTGCGAACGAGGAGCTTTATCTAGGTTGTAGTTCATTTTCAAAACTTACATTCCTTATGAGATATTCATTTCACTGAGTTGTGGATAGTCTTTCACAGGGACGGATCTAAGATTAAATTTTTAGGTAGGATAAAATTGTCTTAGATTACAATTTAATTAATTAGATGTATAATCGTAAAAAAAATTAAATGAAAAAATATAAAAGGTTTATAGCCATATAAAATATAAAATTAAGAAAATGAATATAATTAAATGAATTACTAATCTAATAAATTAATAAATTATATGTATAATCGGAAAACTTATAAAAGAAAAACTTCAAAAGTTTTATACATATAAATAAAAGGTAAAAGTTAAGAAAGGGATAATAAAAAAATGCAACGTACAAAGACTTGAAAAAATATAAAAGGTTTATATACATATAAATATGTAAAATCAAGGAAAATGTAAATAATTCAATGAATTACTAATCTAATAAGTTATTTATATATATATATAATCGTAAAAACTTATAAAAGAAAAACATTGAAAGATTTTATACATATAAAAAAGGGCAAAAGTTAAGAAAGGGATAATAAAAAATGCAATACCTTTGATCACTTGTATCAAGTGCAAGCTTGAAAATACAAACAACCATTGTACCATGTAAGTTTTAAAATATATATAGTCTTAAAATGTTGAGGTGGGCTACAGAAAACTTTAACCAACTCCAGATCCATGCCTTGTCCTTCGGTATATTGCTCAAACTTCTCGTTGATGTATTTCCATAAGTCATGAAGTTCCTAGCATCTTACTATGAATGTAAAAATAAAAATAAATAAATGAATTTAGCTTTGATTATGAGAAGTTCAACACAGTTAGAATATTGTTCAGTTTGTAATACTCCAAGGTGGAAGACACTCAAACAAGGTGAGAATGATAAGACGGACGAATATGTTGTTGTTAAGAAGGGTGATCCAGATAAGGTGATGCGTTATTTTCCTCTCATTCCAAACTTAAACGAATATACATGGAACCTAAGACTGCTGAAGACGTGACTTGACATGATAAAGAATGTGTCAAGGACATGAAAGCTACGATATCCAACTGATGTTGTAGCATGGACAAATTTTGTTGCCAAGTATCCTGGTTTTTCCTTTGAGAGTCGTAATGTAAGGTTTGGTCTTGCTAGTGACGGTTTTAATTCTTATCGACTCATGAATACTACTTATAATACATGGCCGGTGGTTTTTAATCCCTTACAACTTGCCACCATGGATGGTGATGAAGACATCATTATTCATCTTGTCATTGATTAAAAAAGTGTCGATAATGACCCGTTTTTCTAGTAGTAATTACACAATATTCATCTTGTCAATGATCAATGGTGAAAAATAATTCGTAACTCAGTACTTGTAATTTCGATTGGTACCTAAACCATATCGTTTTTATAATTCTTTGTCATACTTTGTAATATAAATACTAGTTAATAATAGAGATATGCATTGCAAATTCTGCCAATTTCGATATGGTATCAAAGTTATCTGCCTCACAATTGTTTTTTTTAAATCCTCGTATCCTCCTAATTGTCATCCAATATCGTTGGTCTTGTCTGCGACCATGGCTCACAAGCCAACCTCACCTATGGCCGAATCCACATCGGCTTGTATCAATCAAAAAATGATCCTTATGCCGATACAATATCGACTATGTCAATCCAAATAACACTGTGTATTTGGTTTGGTCGAACCAACACCGAATTCATTCAAGAGTAACAATAAATTTATCCATGAACAACATATTAGAAATTTAAAAGGTGTTTGAAATTAGATGGTCAACCATGTATTATTACAACTGAAATTATGAGGGAGCAATGTGAGGTACACCAAGTTTAATCAGGTGAGGATAAAAACGTGAAAGAAGAAATTTCTAGATATTGTAAGATATTAAAAACTATTACTCAAGGGTTTATAAATAACTTTGTCCAAAAAAAGATTTGTGTTGCTAAAGGTGTATGAATATTAAGGTTTAAAGTTATTATACGCCCTATATATTAAAACAATGAGAGAGTTTATAGCTGATTTTATCATTTTATTTTTCTTAGAAAACAAAAACATATCAGTCCTAGCATTCGCTCTTGTTGGAGCTTTTCGGTTTTCACAATTTGGATTCTTGTTAAATGACCGAAAATCTTTTGGGTGATATCCACTCAAGGAAATTCCGCATTCTTAACACTGAAAAAAGCTTCTTAAGTATAAGAGAGACTCTTGTATATTTTTACATAGAGATGGACCAATAAAAAACGAGAGGGAATGGAGTTGTTCATGAAAGACCTTCGTTTTTTTTCACAAAGTTAAAATAAAACATATTTATAGAAAAATAATTGTATAATTGATCTTGATCGTTTGACTCAATTGAAATACTCGACCTCATTATTTTTTTTGTTCTCATATGTAATGTTTGAGGTTGATACAATTATTTAATTTTTTCATAAAATCAAATAGATATATTTATGTAGGGATGGGTTAATAATAAAGAAATAAGAGTGAATGGGTGAGGTTAAAACAAGTGGAGTTCATCTCAATGCTTTATTTTTCGTCTCTTTTTTCAATCTTGTTGCAGAAATCTTAAAAACTTCCAGCTACGAAGGCAAAACAGCAGCCGTTGAAATGGCTGCCTCCTCTTCCCCACCAAACTCCCTCGCCGCCTCCGCCACACACATATTCAAGTGGGTCACCCCCACTTGTATTTCCTCTCTCACTTCTTTTTCCTTTTCAATTTTTAATTCTTTACATTCCCCCCTTTTTAGCACACTCTTCTTCCAATCCTGTCAAAGCAACTTCATTTCCCTTTCTTATTTATTCTTCATTCCAGTCTTACTAGTAATATTCCCTCTTTCTTCGCCCTTAAACGAAAGGCAACTGTGCTTTCTCTTTACACCCAACTCTCTAAGCTTCTCATTTAGCATTGGAAGCTTCCTTCTTTGCAATTTCCTGACATCAGCAGTCATACCTAATTTCATTTTGTTAGTTTTCTTTGATCGATCATAAAAGTTTGGAAAATCCTTTGGGTATTTGTTTCTGGGTTGTCTTGTATAGCCTTTGAAGTTTGGTTTTGCTGTTCGTCCATGGAAGCAGACCTGATTTCTCGGGGTTTGAGCATCTGGGTCTTTCTTGGATACTGGAAGATTTTTCTGGGTATGATTTAGCAGGTGTTATTGGATTCATCATTGATGAGGGGGTCTTTCCATTCCTGATATCATTTCTAGGTTTCCATTTCAGGCAATACATTTTTTTATATATAAATTTGAGCGATTGGCTAGGTGCGGTTAATGACAATGGATGTAGTTATAGCTAGAGTTCAAATTTCCCAGGACTAATTGCTTCTAGCTTAATTGAAAAAATAATATGAAGAACCTTTTGAAGAAGCTAAATGGCGTGTCTAATCAAGCTGAATCAGAAGAGTCCACTGGATCAAAGGGAAAGAAGATGAATCTCGGGTCTTCACCTAGATCACAGGAGCACAACAAGCCCTTCTCAGCTTTGACAGGATGGTTTCATTCAGTGACTAATAGAAAAAGCCCTAGTCCTCCATCTTCGTCGAATTCGAAGAAGGGGGAGAGGATTGAACACTCAGATTCTACAAGTAGTGGAGGATTGGAAGCTGCTTTATTGGATGCTGGGGTCTGTGGATCTGAAAGTAGCATTTCAAAGGATCCTGATATAGATGAAGAGTATCAGATACAGTTAGCTATGGAAATGAGTGCCAGGGAAGATCCTGAGGCAGTTCAGATTGAAGCCGTGAAGCAGATCAGTTTGGGTTCTTCTTATCCGTGTGAAAGTGATCCAGCTGAGGTTGTTGCTTATAGATATTGGGTATGCTTCTTCTCCCATTGCATAGAAAATGCAGTTGGATTCAATTTTATCACTTGAGTTCTAGGTCCTCTTAGGTAATGTACAGGCTACTTGTGTTTGTTATTTTGGGATTGTGTAACTTGGATTCTTAATTTAAGGGTTTAACGTTTCCTTGGTGGGCAGGGTACTCTATGAAATGTAGGCACTTGGGCTAGTAGGGTTTAGGCAATTAGACCTTAAGATTTATTAAAGAATGGTGAAAGCACCATTTATTAGAGACATAAAAAAATATTGCTCTTTAATATAGAAGGTCAGGTTGGCTAATATAATATTTAGCATTATGTGTCTGTGGTGCTATTTCAGTCAGTCTCTATTATCATTTCTCGGTGTTGCTTTCCAATATTTTTTCTGACTTAAGATCTCGGACTGTTGGGTAGTGGAAGTGATAATGGTTTCATATCGCAATCTGATTTGCATAGGTTAGAATGTAGTATAATTGTTTTAGTTCTGCTAAAGTATTGTCTAGCTTTATGAGTAAAATATTAAACTTCATGACTCATACTTCTTGAGTCGATCTAATATATATTAGATTTATCCGTCTCACAGAATTACAGTGCTCTCAGCTATGATGACAAAATTGTGGATGGGTTTTATGACATTTATGGTGTTATTACTGAGTCCACTTCATCAAAGATGCCTTCCCTTGTTGATTTGCAAGAAATGCCAACATCTAAAGATGTCAGTTGGGAGGTGATTTTGGTCAACAGGCCTGCGGACAGTAACCTGCTAAAACTTGTGCAGAGGGCCCTGGTCTTGGCTAAATATGCGAGATCAAAATCCGTTGATTCAGCAAGCATTGAGTTGATACAAGAGGTAGCTAGACTAGTAGCTAATTATATGGGGGGGCCGGTTGAGGATCCAGTCAGCATGTCAAGAGCATGGAAAAGCCTTAGCTACAGTTTGAAGTCAACTCTTGGAAGTGTGGTTTTGCCTCTTGGTTCGTTGACAATTGGATTGGCTCGTCATCGTGCATTATTGTTCAAGGTATTTGCTTGGTTTCTAATAGTCCCATAAATTTTGACAAAATATTGTTTTATTCAGCATCACAACTATTTTAATCAGTTTGCTAAAAGTTGCTGATCTGGACCCGTGGATGCATATTTTGTCCTGTGTTAATGATCCAAAGCCAACTGGTATACTTTCAACTTGCTTTTGTTGAACAAATAGAGGAAATATGTCATGAAAACATTCAGTTGTACCACTGTGCAGTATAAATACTGATTTAAACTCATCTTCTTGCTCTTGAAGTCCTTTAGATGACACATGTAAATTTGAATCAGCACAAAATTGGGATATCTGGTGGCACTTTACTGGTTCTTCAAAAGCAGAAGCTTTTTGTCTAACAAGGTCATTATATTTCTTCATTCTCCTTTAGTTATTCCCTTATAATTCAAGACTTTTGTGTACAAAATTTACTGTACACTGATTCTTGTCAAACATAACGTACAAAACAACGAATTGTTTCCAAAATTCTCCTAAGGCTAATGGTTGGTGACTTGCTGCAGTTAGTATTTTCATTAATTGCAACTCTAGTCAGTTTAGAGCCATTTATTGCCTTAAAGTGGTAATCAGATGGCCAAAATTTATGGTAAGGCAGAAGCTGTTGATTTGTTGTCTCCAAAAAGTTGATCCGTGATTTTGTTTTGGTATTGTTAGCAGTAGGGAACTAGTCTGTGCTTGTTATGTCTCTGAAACTAAGACGGTTTGCTGTCTTAAAATTAAGTTCTCTTGATAAATGTTTTGGATATTTTTTTATTACCTCATACATATTATCAAGATTCACCTAATATTGTTATATGATTCATCTAGGTGCTGGCTGATAGTGTAGGCATCCCATGTCAGTTAGTAAAAGGCCAGCAGTACACTGGTTCTGATGAGGTTGCGATAAATATTGTAAAGGTTGATGATGGAAGGTAATTACTTGGACACTAATTATTTCTTGCTTCGAAACGACTCATCTGCTTGTTGGAATTTTAGTTCTACATTGGTTGCCAATGCCAACAGCATCACTGATTCGTGAACAACAGCATCATTGGTTGCCAATGGCCTGATTTTAGATATGAAAATTTCAGGGAATTCATTGTTGACCTAATGGCGGACCCTGGCACGCTGATTCCTTTTGATGGGTTGGGAACACACGTGGAGTATGAAGAATCTTTCTCGTCCTCTACTCCTTTGTCTAAAGAAGCTGAATCTTTCACTGTAGGCACATCAAACTGTGGTGCAATTAGTTCATTTGAAGAACCATCAGCTTTAGAGTCAGAGGGACAGTCTGGTGCTGTGGTTGTTGGTCAACAACCACTGAATGATGGTAAAGAAGATTCAAAGACTAACCTACTATGTAGTGACCCTCCCAAAGAGGATACACTAAAAGCCAAAGAATTTCCAAGAAGAACTTATCCTCTTTCACACTTTCGATCTCCTTCATGGACAGAAGGAGTCAGTCCCCCAGCTATGCAGAAAATGAAAGTGAATGATGTTTCACAAATTGTAATCAGCGCTGCCAAAGGAAATCCTCAATTTGCGAAGAAGCTCCATGATGCATTGCTTGAAACTGGAGTCGTCGCTCCCCCTCATTTGTACGCTGGAATTCATCCGACCCCTTTAGATTTATCACTAGAGACCAAACCTCAACAAGTATTAAAGGAGAATAATAGAAATAAGAATGAATCTAAATCATCAGAACCCAACCATCCACACTTTTTACCCCCTTTGCCACCACGAGGTGGGGTACAAGCTCAAGTACCTGTGGAAAGTTCTAACTGTAACAGTACAGATACAGTTTCACCGCACGATGTTACTCCTGTGAAACGTGGGAACGTTCCTGTCGCTGCAGCAGCTGCGGCTGCGGCAGTCGTTGCGTCGTCTGTCGTAGCGGCTGTAGCAAAGTCGAGTGTTGACACAAACATTGAGCTTCCTGTGGCAGCTTCTGCTGCTGCTGTAGCAACTACTGCAGCTGTTCTTGAGACTTCTCAAGGTAGTGATCAAAAGGAGAGTGATGGTTTGGGGGCAAACTCAGAAGGTGAAAGAACATCTGATCGTTCAACAGGTACTGATGGTGTAAGATCTGAAGTACCACTTGATGATGTCTCGGATTGTGAGATACCATGGGAGGAAATCACAGTGGGTGAGCGTATTGGACTAGGTACTGAACTTTTATCCTGCTGAAAAACTTCTGATGTCTATATTTGACAATTTGTTGTTTTTAATTTCCCCAATGGTCCATTTATATTGTAGGGTCATATGGAGAAGTATACCATGGTGACTGGCATGGAACTGTAAGTACTTCTGCCAATCCGTTTCAGCCATTTTCTCTATCATAATCAATAAGTGCACCTTCTCTATTCTGTTCCTGTTACTTCTAAGGCTATGTCTACTTCTTTTAGTTAAGTTGAGGTATTCTATTTTCTGGGGGAGCATGAGCATTTGTGTTTTTTTGTATCTGTATATGGCATGCCGGATAATAAACATGTGGGAGTGGGGGAAGAGGGATCAAATTGGATTTCTGAATTAGATCATCAACTTGGGAGCTAAAAAAACCATTTCTCGTACAACTTTAGATTGCAAGAAGTGCAGGTGGCAGATAATTGATGGTATAAGTTCTTGGAGCCATCCATTGTACTTCCCCTTTGGGACATATATATGTGTTTCAATTTTATTAAGCAAGGTTCTCTGAATCCTGAAGCTTTAGTACTTACTAGAGCCTGAAAATGATGTCAGGGCTGAGCTGTCTGATAAAAGGGCGAGGGATAAATTAGTAGTTTCAGAGACATTTTGTTTTTGTTTTTTTATCTTTCCTTTAGCTGCAACCCTAATGATTTGTGCTGTAGGAAGTTGCCGTGAAGAGGTTCCTGAACCAAGATATTTCTGGTGAATCTCTTGAAGAATTCAAGAGTGAGGTACTTATTTGAGTTTATGTATGCATGTGAACAACTTATTGGATGATGTAAACATGTATTCTAGGAATATATGAATTATAAGTGTGACTTGTTGACCCACTACTATCTGACTCTCACAAGAAACATGAAATATTGCAAGTTTCAATTGCCACTCACGGTTACCCAAAATTTGCATATATTCGAAGTTCACAAGATAAGCCCCAAAGGATTGCTTGTAGGCCATTTCCCGTTCTTTTATAGTGTTCGAAGTTATGTCAACTTTAACATTAGGAACCATCTTTCATATTTCATATTTTCAAATGTATAATTCTTCTTTCTTTTCTCTCTTTTTAACATTCTTCCGATAAAAAAAAGAAAAGAAAAGAAAAGAAAAAAAGTGTATTTCATTAACTTTCTTACTTTTTAAAGTTTGAAGGTTAGTTACTTCTATAATTTAACAATTTAAATTTACATTTAAAATCATTATTTCTGCGAAATTCTTAACAATTACTCGAGTTTTGTCTAAGGTGAAAATTTGAGGGTTACCATGTGAATTTTGAAAATAAACTGGGGTTACCATGCGAATTTTGAAAAACCTCCGGTCTCTGGGTGTATTTTACAATGCCTCATGATTACCATTCAAAATTTCCTTAAAGTTATTATGCTTTGTTCATCATGGATGAGATCAGGGGAGAAAAAATCTTCTGCTTATGGGAATACTTGTGTTGTCTTATACAAAAATTGTTATTTTTACGCCCATATGAGTGCTTCTTTTTGTGGTTCATTTTCAAAAATCTGGCTTAGCTTCTAAGTCTTCTATTTATTATTTCCAGATTCGCATAATGAGGAGGCTGAGGCATCCAAATGTTGTTCTCTTTATGGGAGCTGTAACTCGTCCTCCAAATCTCTCGATTATTACAGAATTTCTTCCAAGGTACTTATAGGAATTTACATCGAGTAGTGTCTTAGAAAATGATATTGTTACAAGAGGCACCCAATTTACTTCTTTATAAGGATCCATATTATATTTATGTATATATGTGTGCACATAATTAAGGACTCTGCTATATGAGAAGGTAAATTTCTTTTTTCTCATGGTGGATAAGGAGAAGAAATCTTCTGCCATTGAGATTTAATATTATAACATGAATATAAGTCATTCAACACTAATTACAGATATAAAAATAGAGAAAGGGTTGAAAAGTTTAGTAGGGATATTCCAAAAGAAGATTAGAAATGTAAGTTACTTACAACTACAAGTTTAAACCAAATTTATTGAAGCTTATTTATTGCTGATTATATTAAGCTTCTTGCAAACTAATCCAATGATCATGCGCATCATTTATTTATTTCTGATTATATTAAAAGCTTCTTTATGCTTGTATTCTGGTTGAAATTTCCAAGATAGTTTCAATTTTGCAGGGGCAGTTTATACAGATTAATCCATCGGCCTAACAACCAATTGGATGAACGTAGACGCTTAAGGATGGCCTTTGATGCTGTATGTATAACTTAATCTTTAGCAAGTACAGAAGTATGTCTCATTTTTTTCACCATAATGATTATTTCATTGCTAAAATATTTTAGGCACGCGGAATGAATTATCTTCACAACAGTTCACCTGTGATAGTTCATCGTGATTTAAAGTCGCCAAATCTTCTTGTTGACAGGAACTGGGTTGTCAAGGTGAGATTCTAGTCATCATACATTCCAAACTGGCATTATGTATAATCCAACTACTAATTATATTAAACTTTTTTATTTATTTTTCCTCTCTGGTCAGGTGTGTGATTTTGGTCTATCACGAATGAAGCATAGCACCTTTCTTTCTTCGAGGACATTTGCAGGAACAGTGAGTGATACTTCTGACTATTTCATCTCTCTTTCTTTTATTTTGTCACAAATTAAAAATCAATGTGGTGGCGAAATTTGAAAGAAGAGTTTTCATTTGGAATTCATCATATGGTAGGACTGAATAAGGCTGTCTTTTTTTTTGACAAATAAAACTGCAAGGTAATCCAGTTGTGCTCCAACTAATTGTGTGAAATGCCCTCAAATTCCAGTGGCACATTAATAAAATCTCGTCTCTTTTATGTTCATCATAAATACAAAACATTGAACAATATCAGGAAAAAAAAATCCAGCAATTAAACTTTTTTTATGAAATAATGCATCTGCTTATTGACAAACAAAACTGCAAGGTAATCTGATGATAGCAAAGTATTAAACAATACTAAAAATAATTCTAGCAAACAAAATTATGTCAAACTTCATAGAAAATTTTCTTCCATATTAGTTATGCTTCGGAACATATTGTTGGTATTCTATTAGAAGGTTTACTTTATATATAAAAATGAGCACTGAAATTATTGGAATATTAATCATAACCTGAAATTGTAATATTGTATCAGAGATACTGTATTATTATGCTCCTTTGATGTTGGGAGTTGAGTGGGTTTGAGCCTTGAGGAGAGGGTGTTTAGCCCTTCCGAGAATGGTTTCTATTGTTGAACATGACTGACATTATATTAGCTTCCTGAACCTCATGAACTCATTATTTTGAAGTTCATAATTGACAGTGTACATGATAAAATGGGTTCATTTTTTGGATAATGTGGAGAAACTTTTTTACTAATTACTTGTTTGTCCATTTTATATAACCTGGTCAAATCCCTCTTCATGTATTATTGATTTCCTTTTTTCTAAATTACAACTCAAAATAACAATGACATATGGTCTAATTATGACACTGATGATGATCATGTTGTCGTCAGGCTGAGTGGATGGCTCCAGAAGTGCTTCGAAATGAACCTTCTAACGAGAAGTATGTATTCTCCTCTTAAATTGTTTAGACAGCAGTTTCATGATGCTAATTCAATTTAGTGTCTGATGGATATGTTGAATGTGCAGGTGTGATGTTTATAGCTTCGGGGTGATTCTATGGGAGCTTTGTACTTTGCAGCAACCATGGGGAGGGATGAACCCAATGCAGGTTGTGGGTGCAGTTGGGTTTCAGCATAGGCGTCTAGACATCCCGGATGATGTCGATCCTGCTGTAGCAGAAATTATCCGAAAATGCTGGGAAACGTAAGTTTTATCAAGTAATCAAAGTATAAATCATAATACTTGTTTTATGAAACAATTCTTATGCATCCAAACACATCCTCTCTCTCTCTCTCTCTATATATATATATATATATATATTAAGTAGTGTTAGAATGAGTACATCCAAACAGCTCTTTTACTGAAATGCAGTATAAATCATAATACTTGTTTTATGAAACAAGTCTTATGCATCCTAACACACCCTATATATATATATATATATATATATATATATATATATATATATATATATATTAAGTAGTGTTAGAATGAGATAATTAATTATTGTGCATGATATTTGATAATGTAGGGATCCAGGATTGAGACCAACATTTGCAGAGATTATGACTGCACTGAAACCATTTCAAAAGCCTATAACTGCTGCTCAAGTTTCCAGGCCTAGTGCTATAAGGAGCAGTGTCCATGACAAAGCTGAGCAGCCAAATTCTGGACAAGAACCAGTTGGGTGAGTCATTGGAGAAGTGAAATTTTGTATGGATTCTCCCAGAAACTTCAGGGGGAGGCAAGAAATGAAGTTGAAGGACGAAAGGTCTCAGACACAAGATAACACTTGAGTTGTCAAGGGCATCTTGTATGTTTCTTGTCGTCAGGATGTGACTCTCTAATTATTGGCTTTGTTCTTGCAGCCTATTCTTGGTGGTTCTGCATTTTTCTGTACAAGTTTCTAGTTGTAAACTTGTATTTTTGTTGTAATTAGCTCAAAAATTTTGTGGTCAAGGTTGTGAAATTGCAACTTTATCATGATAGAAAGTGAAATGATTGTCAAAGACTTTGCAAGTATTTGTGCAGTTTCTAGTCCTTCTCGTGCCTTGTGGATCCAAACTCCAAAAATCAACTCCCAATACTAGGGCTGGACACAAATCCCGTCCCACGGAAAATATTTGGGACGGGATATGGGTTCTACCTTTTTCGTTCCGATAGGACTATCTCATTCTGCATATTTAAAATTTTATTAATCAGTAATTTTATGTTTAAAAATTAAAATTATACTGAATATTCATTAGTAGCCGAAATTGTCTATTTAGTAAATACTCCATCAGTTCAAGAGAATCCGACAAACCTACTGGTTACCTTTTTTTTTCTTCTAACTTCTCAGAAATTAGAAATTATGGTTAAAAAAATACAAGTCAAATTTGCTGAATCAATTGCCAAAAAAGGACTAACTTTTAAGGTGACCAAATTATATATATATATATATATATATATATATATATATATATATATATATATATATATATATATATATATATATATATATATAGATCAAATGAGATTGGTCCTGTCACATCCTATTCCGGTCCCAAATAAGATAGAATCCGATGATCTTCCATCTAAAAACACAAGACTCGTTTCAATCTCATACCATATATGATGGTCGGGATGGGATGTGAGGACTTTATCTGCCCCCTCTCATGCCCAATCCAATACATCATGAAAGCTTCTTTGATGGCAGACCTTGGCATTGTTGACGATTTTTCTTGCAATCTAGAGATGCAAAACTTCCCTATGAATTTGTAAATCATTAATCACAAGCTTTGGTGATTGCTAATCAGGTGTTTGCTTACAATCAGGAAGTATATGGAGAGCCATGCTGCGGCATTTTCTAACCGCTTCCATAAATCAAGAAACACCGGTATATAAACCGCATACCTACTCTTTTAAGCACAACTTCTCAATATAAGACGCTAAAGATGCTGTAAATCTTATTAGTCCCACTTTATTTAGTTTCATGAGCCTTTTGCTCCATAAATAAAGAAAAGAGGAATCGAAAAAAGCTGTACAACAGTGCCCAAATAAACGGCATTACAGAAAAATCTCTGGGAGAAAAAAGGATAAGACGAGTTTTTGTATGTAAATTCAACCGTGCAGAGATTATGCTTGAGATGGAACACCACATCTTCCACCATAAGGCAGAAAAAAGGCAGCAAAACTTTGATATTTACACTGTTGTTTTTTCTTAGAGTTCAACTTCATGCAAGTCAAACTCAAGACTGCCATTGTTAGCTAGTGGAGTCATTGGGGAGAAGTTGTTGCTTCCTCCAGACGACAGTGGAGACATTCCCAACGGTTGTGGCGAATATGCGTTGGGAGGACTAGAACCGTTACTACGGACTCCGCTCCAAGACGCTGTACGTCTTGACAAAGAGGAAAGAGAACCATTAGAATTTTCCGCTGTGATCTTGTTATTTGGGATGTTATCAACACTGGGAAACCTTGGCATTGTTGTTGATGGCAAAGGCGAGAGCTTATGAAGAGGATCCTCTTTAGAGGTTACTTCAGGTTCTCCAGTATCTGTGGCTGATGACTGTTCAAAGGATGAAGACTGAGATGGAGAAGGAACGAAAAACTTTGCATTGGCAACATTAGCAGGTTTGATTGATGCAACTGAGGGTTTCGGGAAAAGATTTGCAGGGCTCCCACCACCTTTGTTGAAGGTGTCAACATACCTGCTCAATCACAACCAATGATGCTAAGGACTTGTTTCAATGCATATTGCAAGTTTCATACATGTTTTATGGCATGTAATACATTTCAGACAAGTGTTGTTTAGAGGCCTTGTAATTGTAATGTAGTAATGACAAACACCGCTTACAAACAGCACATACACTATTAATACTACATAAGACCCTAAGTTATGAGTTCTCACAGATCTAATATTTATCTTTCTTTTTCATTTTTTAGTTACTCTCATCAACTATCCATTCTCCGCACTTTCTCCCTGTCTCCCCTTACTTCATTTTGTTTATCATTATGGGTTAGTTATTTACTATCCTATTATAGGAGGAACTAATGCAATTGTTTGGGTGAGACTTAAATGTTGAAGTGAAATACAACACTAAGGATTCCTCAAAATTTTGTTGTGAGATTTTGCATTGCAGTCCTAGGAGTGAGATTCTTGCTTACAGTGGGTTCTAACAGATACTGATGTGAAGAAACTTTTGTACAATAAGTGAAGATATATCAAACACAAGGAAAATAAGCTTCAACATTTACCTTGATCGAACTCCCACGCGGCTTCGTGCTGAGAATTGATTCAAGCTGGGTGGATTAGAAGGGATCCCTGAACTACTTTGTGAGGAGGTTGCACTGTTCATAGGTCCCGTATTTGGTTCATCCCCTCCATCATGTAACGCGTTTTTCAGATTGTAATCAGATACGCTACTCAAAGTTGTTGGTGGTGGAGGCAGGGCTGCCTCTTCAGCAGGAGGCTCCACCCCAGCCTCAACCCATCTCTTCAGCTTTTCATCATAATAGAACTTATTTTCATCCCCCAACTTGGCCTGCAACCAAAAATGGAAGTCGGACAAGAAAGAGTAAGTTTTCACACTACTGCAAATAAAAGAACAGAGGAGTGTTACCTGTCGGCCTTGGCGAGGCTTTAAAAGTCCAACAGTTTTTTGTAACAACTGTGTGCCAAAACTGAAACGACCAAAGCGAGATGAACTTGTGGGTTGTGAAACTTTGGTTTCTGCCTTTGGTGGTGGTGGTGCTGACTCGTTTGACGCGGCCACCTGATCCTGTATGGATTCAGGGATTTGCGATAAGATGATTTAACATGAATAAAGCATGTGTTTATTATAGGGAGGTGGAGAAGGGGGTCAAACCTGTATCTGAGTTTTTGTAATAACCGGCTCCGAAATGCTTCTATTCTGCACTGTCATTTTCTCACTATTCACTGACCATTGACTTACAGGTTCCATTGAAGCTGATGGGGTTAATGTTGGTATAGACATTGATGACTGACTGCTCACTAGACCGGGCCCAACCATTTGTTTTTCAATTCCATAGGCACTGTTTTGTGCGGTCAAAGCAACCGGTGGTGGCCCAACAACCCGCTGAGCTGTGCTATCAATGACTTTGAGCAGTTTATTGACTATTTTGGTTGGAGCCAAGTTTACAGAGTATCCACCCTAGTATATAGAAAGCAGGTTTCCATTAAAATGATTACCAAACAGTCTAAATGATGAGCAAATGTATGGAATCAGAAAGATACCCGTTGATGGGTCTTAATCCTCTCTTCTAGAGATGATATTATCTGCTTCCATGCCTCTACTTCAGGTGATCGGGCTGTTTTTAGACATTTGTAAACAGCTTGACAGTATCTGAATAAGTAGACCTTTGGTCAGCAAATAATTGTACACATTTTGAGATTTCAAGAATTTACATACACTTACTTCAGTGAATCTGAAACCTTCCCCACTTCAGCCAGCATGTGAGCATACAAAATTTTATACGGTTGAAAGGGTAACAGGACAAACTGAGAGTTTCCAAGAACCTTCGAGTACTCAAGAAGCTCGGTTCTCTGTTACATAAATAAACATCAAATTAAGCAACAAAGAGAGCAAAAAAAAGCATCAAGAAACATGGACAACAGCGCCACAGAATAGCAACATTTCTTTTTCTCATTTTCATGTAAAAGATGGAAGAAGCTGACTAGCACCTGAATTGCCTCTGGACTAGCATAGGTCCTCGGAAAATTCCAGTGGTCAGTACCAATAAGACAAAGTCTTGCACTGTCAGAGTATGCCTCAAATTCTGCTTCTGCCACTAGATAGCATGTGTGTGCAGCAATTATCTGAAAATAATCACTGATATCAGAATAAGCCAAAGACAAATGAAGGGAATGCATTACCAGCAATTAGTAATCTTGCAGGACATACATCACTTTTTTCCTTCCATAGGCAATCTCCAAGGTGGGTAATCACAAGGTGATCATTATCAGTTCTATTTGCAGTTATGACAGCAAGATTTTCAGCCCAATTGTCCACCATACTACCTGCAAGCTTTAGCACAAGAAAAGGTATGGTTAGGAACATATGCATATAAGAAGTCAAAGCATGGAATGAATCATAATATACTATCAACCTTCACAAGATAATATCTGATGAAATGTTTAGAGTTTGCTCTTATTTGAAAAACAAAATAAGCTTCAATAAGCTGGCATGCTAAACAAAGTCTAACATTCCACTCAGTGTAGAAGCCAGTTTAAACCTAGACTAGACCAGAACCAAAATCTGAGTCAGACTGTACTGCCCCCATTGGGGATTCACACTTTATCCAATTCCTCCTCTTCATCCAGTAACTGATGGACACAAAATTGGGATCAATACAAACACACACAAGTTTAGGGAGACCCAAGGATCCAAAGGCTTCTCAAGCTAAAAAGCTTCATTAAACTACCAGTAGAGAATAACTCTCTGGCCAAAATACTCAGGCAAACAGCCTACAGCAAGTTAATTTCTGGATGCTGAGCTAGAAGGTCTGCTTTATTTATGCTCATGCGTACCTCCAAGGTCACCTACATGTGACCCATAGTAATTCCCTGTGACAGGCTATCGGCTTCACCTAACAGCACCTAGATCCTTCATCGTCTAGAATAATAACCCCTTAACCCCTAATATACTCATAATTCTATTTTATATCCTAGTAGTAACACTCTACCATACAATAAAAATTCCAACGTTTAGTAGTTTTTCTCTAAGAACTGTTTCATTTAGCTCTAATCAAATAAATAGAATTCATCCAACACAATAATTCAGAAAAGGGAAAGAGAAGCAACTCAAAGACAAGAAGGCACAAAATCTGCAAGTGAAATGAAATAATAGATATAGTAGTCAGAAAAAAGTATACAACACAAGTAGCCTACCTGAGAAGGTTGCGCAAAACCCTGTATAGGGCTAGGCATAACACCTGCAGCCATGGTGTTTGAAACAAACACTTCTCCTGGACTTTTAGCAATTAGAAGGCACAATGTCCGCAAAGGAGTTCCAGCTACCAGCTGACTTAAGGCCATCTGCTTAACAGTACTGGCATAAAACTGCATTTGTTCCAATAGCAATTGATCAATTAAATCAGTTAAGGGAAGCAAGCCCAAATGAAGTCTTACTCAGAGCCAAAAGATACCGACACTGATGTCTTGTGGAGGGTTAGATAGAACGCAATTGCAGTGCTTAATGAAACAAGGAATTCTAAATTTGAATACCAAATTAATACTTCCCACAGAATTAGAAAGAAAATGCTGAGTTGATGACTCTATCTGTTTACTCTACTGGAAGTAAAAATTTTACTCATTGGAGACTCTTTCAGCTCTACTCAGTAAGAACTAAACATAGGACTCCTCGAAAATCAAGTTAAAATGAGAAAAAACTAGACAAACCTGATCTCCAAGTTCATGAGCCAGAATCAAAGCAAAAGCCCACAAGTGACCTTCTTGTGCACACTGTAGTGCTTCCATCTTTCGACCACTGACCAAGAGATTCTGGATCTCATAAGACGTTGCCTGACATCAGAAGGGCATGGTTTAAGAACTTCAGAAACCAATATCTGAACTACTCAAAATCCCTCCGTAGAAGCTTTGAATGAAATTCCTTATATAGGAAGTAAACGAAAATAACAATGCCCCAAACAGAGATTTATTTTACCTGTATTTGGGCCTCAGAAGGCCAATTTACCAAGCACTTCCTGAAGGCGCTGTAATCACCAAACTGCAAAGCATCACCCCTCACAGATGCAAAAAGTTTAGCAACTGCTGCTTCTGGTGCATCACTTTCCTATTGAAAGAGGAAAAAAGGCAAAAGAAAAAAAAGCAATTATGTCAGTAGTAACATAACTACATCTTCAAGATTAACACTAATGAAAAGATATTGCAATTTTTTTAACTAACAAGGTACTAGTTGTCAGATGCTTCAGGAAAAACATTGTTTCCAACGATCGCCCTAAGTTGTGAACTTGTGATTGTAATTTTCAATCATAAAATTGTGGTTCAAACTCAAAGTGTAAACAAATTACAATATTTAGTACGTGTAATATGAAAAACATAACAGGATTCCTTCAACTGCAATATACTAACATCATTCACCACGTCAGAGCCGCCAGCTACCTTTGCCACTACATTGGAACCTTCTACCTTGGTTCATATCCCAGCCCACTACCAACAGACCCCAACCCCACAAAGTCTTCTTCCTCCACCTCTCTCATTCCTACCGAGGCTACCCTACTTGTAATGGCTGCAGATCTTGGGGCAAGCATAGCTGCCAGTGATGTGTGTGATCCTGATGGCAATGGGGTCATAGAGGTGGACTGACTTTGAAGCTAAGGTAGGAGCTTGGAGAGGATATTACAGTGATAATTGTGGCCCAAGGCTTTTGCAATGATGGTTGGTGTGTGATTTTACAGTGATAATTGTACCCTAAGGCTTTTGCATTGAGTTTCCAAAAGATTAAAAATTGTTACTGCTCTCTAAGCACACATGACACGACAAACAAAGATTAGCTGTCCTTGAACTCGTATAAGAATTCATGACCTAAAATTTACAAAGAGATTTTGAAGAGGTGAAAGATTAATTATTGATCAATAAATATGGAAGCGAGAATCCAGTTAAGTAGTTCACTAGAAAACAAGAACAGAAGCACTTCAGTAAATATCCTATAATTTCGGCTAGAAGCTCATTGCAGTAAGAAACGAACAAATTTCCAAGAAAATATAAAGCATGTAACCAACAAAAGGAAAATTATTGAGAGCTGAGATCAAATTCAATTACCCTCATTCCAGAGTCGGTGCCAAGTGACCTCAGTTTGCCATAGTGTTGGCATGCAATTTTGAGTAAAGAGAAAAGCAACTTCAAAGCTTCTTCTTTCTCGGGGTTAATGCCTGATAGCTTGCAGTTTGAAATCCTCTCATCAATCCACTTATTCAACTCTTTACTGCCTACATTCCCACCAACCAAAGGACCAGGGAAAGATTGCTGGCAAAGGGCGTGGAAATAACTACAAGCTCCTTCGCCGGTGCCTGCATCTGTATGTTTCCCAGAGACGGCTTCCATTAAGTTGTAGATGAAGACTGGCTGTCCTTGAGCATCCTTTATGCATTGTTTTGACAAAATAAAAACAAGTTACTTGAATGGATTAAAAAAAATTAACTACGAACACCAATCACCATTACAAATTAACAAGTTAAAGAAAATCAAACCTTGGTTCCATCAAATGGGCTAGCACTACTGTTATCCTTCATCACTATGAGCTTTCCACCAAATCCAAAAGTAACCAGTGCATGTGGAGGACGACTTGCAGATGATCTTGCTCCACCCATTTGCTGAGAAACATCCAAGAAATTCTGACCAGAAACAGCTGAGAAATGAACTGCTGCATTTTGTTCTCTCTCTACAGGAAAATTAAGTGGTTCTCTCGGACTCCAACCAGGTGCAGTGTAAGGCACAGGAGAAATTCTACTGCCAGCATCTTGACTTGCTGCCTGAGATGACGGAGACACCCCCGAGGTACTGAAGCCATTATGCTGGCTAACATAGTTATCCATACGGCCATCATAACCAGATGAACTTTGCACTTCATGACCACCAGAGCCGCCAGCAACCTTATCGTCAAATACTGCAGGTTGCCACGTATAACCATTTTGCTGATTGTTTTCAACATATGATACAGGAAAATTCTGCTTGTTTTGGTTATCAAAAGCTTGATTATGAACATTTGAAAAGGCTGATGACGTGGTATAGTCATTTTGAGCCTGATGATGAGTTTGAACAACTGAGTGCTGGTTAGAATTGTATGTTTCGAGAGAGTACCATTGTTGTGTGATTGTGTCATAATACCAACCAGGATATTGAGGATCAAACACCATATGAGAAGGGTACTCAGTGCTCCCTTGTGACACCTGATTCCAGCTAGAACTGTTGTTTGTTGCATTAAGTTGAGTTACAGTTCCAGATACAGATTGAAGGGACTGTTGTGCATAATAACTACTTGACAAATTTCCATCAGCAGAAGCCCAGTAGTTTCCTGCAGTGGTATCAAGACCTCCGTGTACGCTTCCTATTGCTTCAGAACTTGTATCCTGCTCGTTAGTCATTGCACCATAACCATCCACCTGAAACCACTGCCCAGATACAGGATCATACTTCCACCCAGGATAAAGTTGTTCGAAATTTTGGTTACTATCAGAACCTGCCCCTGTTGTGTGTTGACCTGCAGAAGTGTCATGCCCCATCTCATATCCCACATAACTATCAGAACCTGTCCCTGTTGTGTGTTGACGTGCAGAAGTGTCATGCCCCGTCTCATATCCCACATAACTATAACCTTGTAGCGATGCATTCGTACCAGCTTCATTGTTAGATACCACATTGGATCCACTATTCGCATTATCTGCCTGACCTACTTCCAATTCAGTGAAGAAATCTGAATAAGATCCAAAGCCATTACTGTCATGTGCAACTGCATTGGAGAAAGAACTCCAATTGACCTCCTTGACGCCAGAACCTGAGATGTTGATACTCTTATTGCCATTGAAGTCTGAGCTAATGTCAGACTCCTTAACACCCTCAGAAGAATCAACTTCATTATCAAATGAGAAGGAATTGGATGATAGCAAGGGATTTTCTTTCGATACCAATTTGTCTGCTTCCTGCACTTGACTTGCTCCCATAATTGGCTGATCTATTTCCTGCGCACCCCGACCACCAGTCTCATCACAAGTTCTAGTGCTATCACAAGCAGCTGTATCAGATTTGACATCGGATTCCGGAATACCACCGTCTGACACAACTGCATCATCAAACGAAAATGAACTGGATGACAGCAAAACACTTGCTTCTCCAATCAGTTGAACTGGATCAGAGATTGCCCCTCTTTCTTCTGAAACATCAAGTTCCTTTCCAAGCTCATTAAGACTCAAATTCGCAAATGCTTTGGCTTCGGCGGAATCATCAATATCTTCTAGGTCAACACCTACCTTGGTAACAGCACCAATACCAACATCATCATCATCCTCCACGAGTTTATCGAAGAAATCTTCATCCGTCTGATCCTCCAATTCAAATGGAGGCTTTGAATCCATCTACCTAATCCACTAAAGACCTCCTCAAACACACTCAAAAGCTCCTAGCATTGACACTCGAAACCCTAAATAATCAAAACCATGTTTTTTGAAAATTAAACGACAGTATTAGTTAAAGTGCGCCCCTTGTAGAATTTTTACAATAAAATGACAACAGATAGGACTCACCGAATAACTGATCGTCTTTCTATCCCTGTTCCCTCTAAAGCCACAACTCGACAGTGACAGCACTAAAAACGAATTTCCGAAAAGTCGTGATAACATCAGAATAAGCTTCTTCAATTCGCCAAAAACGAACAAATTAAACTCACAGATGGGGCAGAAGAAAGATTACTCAGAAGATCAAGAGGAAGATGGAGAAAGTATCAATCGGTTCGAACCAGAAGCGACTGTTTCTAGGCAAGTACCTAAAGACTTGCGTGTTTACGATCCTCGTGTTCTCGCCAAATTTTCGTCTCTCCTCGGTCGTATAATGCCAATTTTCATTTCTGCACTATATGTTTACCTTTTAAGTTCTAAAGTAAATTAAGTAATAAATACTAGTTTAACCTATTTTTTTAAATTATCGTTTTAAAAATAAATATTATATCTTTTATTTAAGATTGTTGAATATAATAATTATCTTACTAAAAAGTTGTTATGAAATTTATTAAACTAAATAAATATTTTAAATTTTAAACAAATTATCCTTTTATTGTAATAAAAGTATCAAAATATTAAATGATATTTAAAAATATAAATAATTAGAATTCTAAGATAAAAATTTCTGAATTTTTTTATAATATTTGAAAATTTAATATATCAACTAACTTATAACTTGATGCCGTCGAGATTCTCGAGATGGTGCAACGGGTCTTGCATGGTAATATTGTGTCACCTGGATCTTCTGATGTAGTGTTTAGGAGAATCGGATTTGCTATACAGAAAATGTTGACGGCACAGCTTGTTGTTCGCCTAACTTATAACTTGATTTAAGACTCAATTCTATATATCAACTAATAAATAAAATTCTAAGAAATAAAATTCAGTATTTTTTCAGCTTTAAAAATAAATTATCAATTTGTAAAGATAAAAAAGTTCTACTTTTTTTTATGTTGTCTTTGAAATTAATATGTGCAAAATTGTGTTGCACTCATCGTGTTCGTTAAAATACTTATATAAAATTTGTGTTGAGGTTTTGGTTTTTGGCAATAGCTCTTAGAATCCCCTCCTTTTAATTTATGAAAATTTTGAAGTTATTACAAGGTTAACAAATTTGTATTGCATCTCATCTCTATCAGGCAAGGTGATCCTCTTTTCCCTTTTCTCTTCCTTATTTGTGCTGAAGGATTATCTTGTATGCTTAGGAAAAGTGAGATGCTTGGTAAATTGACGGGTATCCGGATTGCTCCTTCCGCTCCTAGAATCTCACATCTTTTCTTTGCGGATGATAGTATTATTTTTGCAAAAGCAACTTGTCAACAGAGCAGAGAAATCATTAAAATCCTCCGTTTGTACGGAGACGTTTCAGGACAACAAGTGAATTTTGCAAAATCGGAACTTTCTTTCAGTTTCAATGTTCAGGGGCAAACTAGGGAGGACATTAAGGAGATTGTTGGTATACGGGAAGTTGGGAAGCATGAAAAGTATCTTGGTCTTCCTACTTTGGTTGGGAGGTATAAGAAGGTTATCTTTTCTTCAATACGAGAGAGGGTTTGGAAGAAACTTAAGGGATGGAAGGAGGTCTCGTTAAGTAAGGTCGGGAAGGAGGTTATGCTTAAGGCTGTGATTCAAGCTATACCTTCGTATGTTATGTCTTGCTTTGAAATGCCCGGGGGCGTTTGCGATGATCTGGAACGGCTTATGAGTCAATTTTGGTGGGGCTCGTCGGAGACCATTCGTAGGATACATTGGAAATCTTGGAAATTTATGTGCACTTCTAAGGAGAAGGGAGGATATGGTTTTAGGGACACGAGGAGTTTCAACTTGGCTCTTCTCGCAAAGCAAGGTTGGAGGCTCATCTCGGATCCTAGTTCCCTTATTGCGAGGCTGCTTAAAGCCAAGTATTATCCGAACTCTTCTTTTCTCAAGGCTTCGGTTGGTTACCGCCCTAGTTACACCTGGAGAAGTATTTTGAAAGGTAGGAAGTTGCTGATGAAAGGATTGTGTTAGAGTATCGGTAATGGGAGCTCTTTGTCGGTTTGGGATGACTAGTGGGTGCCAAGACCTTTTGGTTTCAAGCCTATTTCTTCTAAGGATGATTCTACACAGACTTTGAGAGTCATTGATCTGATTGATTGGCGGATGGACACTTAGAGGGAGGACCTTGTGTATGATTTGTTCGAGTTGGCGGATGTCGATGTGATTCTTAAAATTCCTCTTGTAAGTCACTTGATGGTCGATGAGGTGTTTTGGTTCTACTCAAACAACGGTCTTTTTAGTGTTAAATCTGCCTACAAGTTAGCGCAAGATTGGAACGAGATCACGGAGGATGGTGGTTCTTCTAGTACGGGTCCGGTTTCCGAGCTGATTTGAAAGAAACTGTGGACGATCAAAAATTTTCCGAGGGTAAAGGATCTGCTTTGGCGTGGATGTATGAATGTGCTCCCATGCAAAGGGAATCTTTTCACCTAGCAGGTTGATGTGGACCCTTGGTGTCCAAAGTGTGGTATGGCTGAGACGGTCATGCACGTCCTCTTTAAGTTTCCACGTCTTCGTTGTCTTTGGTATGTTCTTCCTCGGGTTAGCAAGTGGGGTTGGAGAGCGTCTTCTCTCCTTGACTGGTTCCAGTTGATCTCATCCTGGGCTTCGGCTGCTGACTTGCAACGTTGGGCTGCTATGATTTCATGTATATGGGAAGCACGGAACTCGAAGATTTTCAGGGGAGTTTACTGGGAGACTTCTTGTATCGAGGCGGCATCTTTTCGTTTGTGTGCCAATTTCAACTCGGCATGCTGTACAGAGTTTGAGGGGGGTTCGTCAGGGTCTCTTCATGAAGCTAAGTGGGCTAGGCCACCTGGAGGGGTTATCAAACTCAACTGTGATGCAACGGTGTCCGACTCGGGCATGTCGTCGGTGGGGGTCATTGCACGTAACAGTCTTGGCGTCGTTCTTCTGGCCTCTTCGAGGGTTCTTCGTGGCAGTTTTTCAATTGAGCACGCCGAGGCTGAGGCCATGAGATGGGCTCTCGGTCTGGTGTTTGAGAAGGGGTGGCAGAATGTTTTGTGTGAATCTAATTCGTTCAATATTGTATCCAAACTCTCTGGGGCGACTCGGGTTCGAGGGGCATTGGGATATACTCTTTCTGATCTCCGTGAGTTGTCTAGGTCTTTTGTCATGTGCAAGTGGTCCTTCACTCGTCGCTCAGGCAATCAAGCTGCACACTGGTTGGCTCAACGATTCTCGGCGGTCCCAGTCGATTACTCGTCTTTGATTTGTTTACCTTCTGATTTGGTAAAATTATGACGAGAAATTCTCTGTCAGTTTAGATGCTTTTGAGACCTATGTATGTGAAGTATGTTATTCTTTAACTTTCCAACCATCTTTTTTTTTTACACTTATGATCAATCGTCATCTTTGGTTAAACATGCTTATAGAGATAGACTGTGTTTGGCAGGGCGTAAACACATGTGTTTGTGAGTGTTTGGTTCGGTTTTAAATTTTAACGGGTGTTTGACGTGACACTAAACTCTATTGTTTAGTGTTTACGGGGCAATTTCTTAAACACTCCCTGGGAGAAGAGTTTCGGTTTGAAACTCGTGTGGTTGGGCTGTGGATATTATACTGCTAACCTTGTCCTTTCCATTTAATTACACAATAACCAGCGTATAAGAGGAAAACTTTCGACGGCCATAACACCATCTTCTCGACGATAAGAGGAAAGCAACTTCGACGGCGACACTAAACTCGTCAGAGGAGACTGATAGCGTGGTCGTCGACGGCGTAGGAGGACGAAGAAAGGTACAACCATCTCCCTTTACTTTTATTAGACGGCATTTTATACTCTTTACACTTTGCTTGTTCGATTGGTGATATGAATGTGGGGAACTAGGGTTCGTATTGATTCGATTGGTGATATGAATGCCAACTGCTAACTTTCTCCTTTCCAATAATGAATATGAAATTGAATACTCTTGATCTTGAATGAATCTACACCGAGTTACTGAGTTGAATGAATCTGGATTTGCATCGGCCATTCGCTTGGTTTCTGGATTTGAATGTGTCACTTTGGGCATTGACATGGGGGATTTGAATGTGTCACTTTGGGCATTGATATGAGATGAAAGCAAAGAAGTAATAGCATGTAACCGTGTTGAGTTGTGAAGCTTTGATCCATGGGAATTATTGATGATATATATATACCAGCAACCAATTTATATTTGGCTAGTCATGTTTAGAAGACAACAAATACATTAGATGGACATGAATGATTGATATTTATTGATTTGTGATACTATATAGCATTAATCTGATTAGAATACACATAGATGGACATGAGTGTCTCTCTGATTTGTGAAGACAGCAAATACATAGATAGACAGCAATAGACAGCAAATATAGACAACATAGATAGACAACAAATATAGACAACAAAGATAGACATGAACGTCTCTCTGATGTTGTGTTATCTACTTTGTTGTTGGTACTTTGCAGTGAGGTTAATATTTATAATGTTGGAACATTTGACAACAAGTAAATAGGTTTAGAAGACAGCAAATACATTGGAACATTTGACAGCAGTGAGGTTAATATTTATAATGTTGGGTTATCTACTTTGTTGTTGGTACTTTGCATCCAATGTATTTGCTTGCTACTTTGTTGTTGTTAACTTGTTAAATATTTATAATGTTGTTAAATATTTATAATGTTGCTGTTGTTAACTTATCTACTTTCCTCCTGTCATTGATTGCTACTTTGCTGTTTTTAACTTATCTATGGAAATTGGATCATTTGACAACGGACAGGTTAATATGTGATCAAAAGCATCCAATTTTCATTGCCTATGATTTCTCCTTGTTTGGTTCTGCCATTGATTGCTCCTGCCATTGATTACACATCTCTGTGAAAAATAAAGTGATAGTATAGGTAAAAAAATTTCTACATGTTGTGTAGATGGATGACGAGGCCAAAAACCTATGGTCGTTGTCTTTTAGCTTTTAGTCAAAGTAGAATCCTAACGTTACACTAAACCGATTTGTATAGTGTAAGTAAAGGTCGAACCCAAGGGAGTTTGATCAAGTTTCTATTAGATTCAATTATTGATTTGGTAACAAGGGGGGGTTTTGGATTGTAGCAAAACAAGACAAAAACAATTAGAAAATTGGTGATAATAAAGTTGATTAAAGAACTACACTAGGTTGGATCTTAGCATACATACTACTTGGTTGATTCTTTTTATAAGTAATTCACCGATGTTCTCATCTTGATCGTAGATATGTGTTAAGCCGTAGGGGCGCAGGCCCAACGCCGGGTGCGGCGCTGGAAGCGTTCGTCAAGGAAAAAGCCGCGGGAGCGGTGGTCTGTCACCGCGGGCGCGGTGACAGCATTGTGCTTGCGCTGGCTCAGCGCCGGGAGCGGGTTGGGAGCACAGTGTCACCGCGGGGGCGGTGACACAGGGCCGTAGGGGCGGTTTTCTTGACAGAACGTCAGAACCTCCTCTTCTTATTTTCTCGGGTTGTCTCCCGAGCAGCGCCTTTGTTTTACGTCGTTGGCTCGACGTAAGACACCTGATCATGCCTCAATGACCTCTCCCAGATCAATTGCTTGATGTGGAGAGCTTGCTCCTTCGTTTCCGTTCATGACATGAGCTTTTCTCTTCCTTCTTTCTCCTAGATCTTCCTTGCTTGTTTCTGTTGGAGAACTTCGCATTCCGTGTTGAGTATCCTACAAGATGGGAACAACAAGCTCTTGGCTTGGGTTTAGTAGAATGGGCCCAATGGCCAATTTATCATGTTTATTTGTTTTGTTGTGGTCATCTTGCAAATTCTCTTTCAAGGCCAACTTCACATGCTTTTCCATTAAATTAGCGTGGTCATCATAGGAAGTTTTTTATATGGGCACATCATTATTAATGGAACACAAAGAAGGAGTAATAATGGGTTTTTAAGAGATGTAAATAAATCAAATTCGATAACCTCATCATTAAACTCCATAGTAAGTTTTCCATCAACATAGTCAAATTTTGTTCTAGCCGTTATTAGAAAAGGTCTATCTAACATGATGGTGTGCATGTTGTTTTCCATATCAATGACAAAGAAATCAGTAGGGAAGATTATCTTATCAGTTTTTATAAGAACATCTTCAGTTATGCCCTTGGGGTGGATATTAGATCCGTCAGCTAGTTGTACTATAGTCCGTGTTTCATGAAAAGCTCCTAAGCCTAGAGATTGATAGATGGAATAAGGCAGGACATTTATAGAAGCACCCAAATCAAGCATAGCTTTGTCAAAGCGAGTATCGCCTATGACACAAGGAACACTTACCATACCCGGATCGCTACGTTTTTCCGGCATTTGGGTTTGGAAAACAGCGGACACGTGCTCTTTCTCACTTCCCTTCTGTTTTCCCTTCATCTTTTGCTTCCTCTTGATGGTACAAAGTTCCTTCAAGAATCGAGCATACTTAGGCACACTTTTCATGAGTTTAAGGAGAGGAATGTTTACCTCACACTTTGAGAAGGTCTCAAAGAGTTCTTTGTCCTCTATCACTCTTCTCTCCTTGAGTGCCTCGGGGAAGGGTGCTGGTGGTTTTTCAGCATAGAGGGGTGGAAAGTTAGGACAAACGTAGGGATCTTCCTCTAGAGCACTTTCAGTGCTGTTGGCCGCAGGGGCGGAAGGGATGACCCGCGGGTGCGGGGTGACTTCAGCCGCAGGGGCGGCATCCTCCATGCGCAAGGGCGGTTGACCAACAGAAGGTTGGTTAATCGTCCCTGTTTCTTCATTCTTCTTGAGGATCCTTCCACTCCTAAGAGAAATGGCACATAAGCTCTCCTTGGGGTTCACGACAATCTAGGAAGGCAGATTCCCTGAGGTTCGGGCTTCGATCCTCGTAATTGCCTCCGCCATTTGCCCCACTTGCTTCTCAAGATTCTTGATGCTTGATTCCGTGGTTTGGACATGAGTAGCAAAATGCTTAGTTAAAACTTGTAGCATATTTTCAGTGGATTGGGACATACCTTGGCGGGGCTGTTGGTTTTATTGATCCCTCCATCGGTAGTTTTGTTGATCACGCCAACCCGGCATGTAATTTTGAGCATATGGGTTGTCCCGTTGGCGTTGTTGTTGTTGTCCATATCCCATGACGTTCACCTCAGCAGGGGAGTCATCTTGGACTTGTGGACACAAGTCCGTGGGGTGGAAAGGATCAGTACATACTCCACAAGCCTTGAGTTGTTGTGGAGTCCCCATCAAGGTTAATCTCTTAACCATTTCCTTCAATTCGGCAATCTCCGTGGATATCTCAGGCTGGCTGGGGTGTACATCATGTACCCCTCTTTTGGTAGAAGTCCTACCAAAGTTCCTTGTTCCTTCTGCCAATTCCTGAATTTTATCCAAGGCAAGTTCGGAAGTGGAGTTTAGAATGTTGCCTCCACAAGCGGCGTCTACGATCTTCCTTTCATTGTCCAGTAAGCCATTGTACAAGTACAAGACTAGATCTTGGGTAGAGTACCCATGGAAAGGACTGCTGGATCTCAATCTTGCGAAGCGTTCGAAATACTCATAAAGAGTTTCGTCCGCCTCTTGCTCGATGTTGTTTATCGCCTTCTTCAAGCTATTGACCTTCTTTGCGGGGAAGTACTTCTCCAAAAAGGCCTTATGGAGATTGTCCCACGTATCAATGCTCCGGGACGAAAGATGGTAGTACCAATCATCCACCCCATCTTTGAGGGTGAATCCAAAAGCTCGCATCTTGATTTGCTCTTCGGTGACGTTTGCCGGCTTCATGCTCATGCAAACGGTGTGGAACTTGCCAAGATGCTTGATTGGATCTTCCCCACTTAATCTATGGAAGGACGGGAGTAAGTGGATCAAGCCCGGCTTGAGCTCAAAGTTGACCCCTTCTCCAATTGCCGGTATGGTTACCGCAAGGGGGTGTTGAGTCAAATCCGGCTGCGTGAGTTGTCGGAGTGTGCGGTTCGCCATTGCTTCTTCGTTCCGACGTTGTCTTCTTTGCCGATTGTATGTCCTCTCGATTTCTGGATCAAAAGGGCAAATTCTAAGTTAGTTGCACGGGTTTGAACCATGAAAAAGGTCCAAACCAATAATCAATAATCAAAAAAAATAAAAACTGAAATTAAACTCCCCGGCAACGACGCCAAATGTGACGAGGCTAAAAACTTATGGTCGTTGTTTTTTAGCTTTTAGTCAAAGTAGAATCCTAACGTTACACTTAACCGATTTGTATAGTGTAAGTAAGGGTCGAACCCAATGGAGTTTGATCAAGTTTCTATTAGATTCAATTATTGATTTGGTAACAATGGGGGTTTTGGATTGTAGCAAAACAAGACAAAAACAATTAGAAAATTGGTGATAATAAAGTTGATTAAAGAACTACACTAGGTTGGATCTTAGCATACATACTACTTGGTTGATTCTTTTTATAAGTAATTCACCGATGTTCTCATCTTGATTGTAGATATGTGTTAAGCCGACCGGCATTAACACAACTTAACTAGTTTATTAATCCGTAGACATACAAGATTAAAACACAAGTTAGCATTCTAATAAAGATAAAGAGATATAAAGAAGGATAAAACAAACCGTTAAATCTTTCTTTATAGTTATTTTCCTTTCCCTTAGATAATCACAACCAGATTTTACCTATGGGTTTACTACTAGATTAAGGATCCGAACCCGAAATCGATTAACCCTAGCATTTTGCATGCATTAGTACACTTAAGGTGATCAATCTAAGTGGATAAAAACATGCAAACATAAGTGAGAGATCAAGGAAAATAACACAAAGGATAATGAATTTAAACTTATATTAGAAGAACTTACAACCAAATAGTAATGTAGCTTCAATCAACCCAATGTAGCAAAGGAAGCTTAGAAACTCATTACAAAAGACACTAGAAATATAGAGGTTTTTGTGGAAAAATGATATAATTCTAGCCTTAGCCAAGGGCTCTACTTATACTACAAAATGCATTAAAAAGGAGTAAAGAGGATGTGCAAACAGCCACCATAAAGAATGGAGTAAAGAGGTTGTGCAAACAGCCACAATTAAGACCATAAAGCCGACAAAAACAACCGGAGTAAAGTCCTCTGACGCTAACCCGCACCCGCGGCCAAGGGTGGCGCAGGGGCGTTTTAGGCAAAAACGTTCCATCTTCCTCTTGGCCGCAGGGGCGGCTTGACATTCCCGTAGGGGCGGGTCTTTAAATGTTCTTTGAACGTCTGACTCTTCAACTTCGTGGCGTTTCTGGTGAAAATTCGCAGGCGCGGCCCGGAGTCACCGCATGGGGCGGTGACACTGGAACTTCGGCTTCACAGGAGCGCTGGCAAGGGCGCAGGCAGGAGCGCTGGGGCGCTGGCTTCGCTTCTTCAAGCTGAGGCACCGCAGGGGCGGCCAGATGTGGCCGCAGGGGCGGTGACAAGTCTCTTATTGGGCGCGGGCGAAGGCGCTGGCTGCGGCACTCGGCGTGGGTCTTTAGGGTTGTCACCGTAGGGGCGGCCGCGGGGGCGGTGACAAGCTTCTTTCGGCGCAAGTGAAGGCATTGGGCGCGACACTCGGCATGGGTGCCACCGCAGGGGCGGTAACACTACTCCGCGGGGCGGTGTGGCACCAGAAACTTGTCTTCGTCGCTTTACTTCAACTCCTAAGTGTTGCTCATAACTTCTTTTGCTTCGTTTAGACTCTTACATCTGGATCAAAGTATTAGCAGCACAATATGACTCAAAAACATAAAAAGGACTCTAAAAACTACCTAAATTGATAGTGATTTCATCACCTATCAATGGAGGAGAATAACATTTCACAAACTCAGACACGAACTAGGGGTCCAAATTTTGTATGGACGGATGAATTTGTTAGACTTCTAGTGAGCATTTTAATCGAATTTCAAAAAAAAATGAGAGCAAGCAACCGTACAATTGGAAGGATATTACAAATACATTTACTAGTAAGATAGGGAAGACTGGTGTGAAGGACTTCTGTAGAAATAAGTTTGAATCAATGAAGAAGGAGTACAAGGCCTGGAAATTACTAAGAGAATCTGAGACGGGTCTAGGTTGGGATGAAAAAACTCGTATGATCACGGCTTCTAATGAGGGTGGGATCGGAAGATCAAGGTAAACAACTTCTTTCTCGTATTTATGTTTTTGAAAAATCTTTTCTTGTAATATATATGGATGTTTAAATAACTTGAGGTGTTTTTTATTTTTTGTAGGAAGATGTAAACTGTAAGAAATTCAAGAATAAGAGCAAGGATGTTGAGTACGAAGAAATGTTGTTTTCACTCTTTGCTGGAAATGTAGCAACCGGTCGTCTAGCCATGTCCTCTGGGATGGTTCGTGAGTCAAGTCCGGAGCATGTATCTCTTGGAGATGATTTGGAGTTAGGTGAGGATGATGGTGACGGTCGTGATTTCTTTCGTAATTTTGTTGGAACCGTCAATGAAGGTGGAGGTTCTAGCTATTCAGGAGTACCTGCAGACATGAATGATGACCCAATACAGATTCCAGAGGTTCCTTTGCCAGCTGCAGTGAACAAAGGAAAGGGTCCGGTGAAGAGAAAAAGAAGACATTCAGTTGGCTCTTCCAAGTTGGAAGCATTTCTTGGACATTCGAAAGATAACAGTGACCGGTTGGTCACACTCTTCCAGGAAGAGGTGCAATCAAGAGAAAAAGAAGGCGAGCAAATTGTTAAACAGGGACTGTAAATTGTTGATCGAATGGTGAAGAATAACTTGATCGTGGAAGGGAGTCCATTATGGTGTTTTATAATATCGAAAACTAATTCACGGAAGGCTATGAATATAATGTTGAACTTAGCGGATGATGACAAAAGAGTCAAGTGGTTGAAATAGGAGCATGAGCGTTCTTGAACCTGTGATCTCTAGTATTGTTGGAAACATATTGTTAATTCCTTGCATTGTACTACTTTGGTATTTTTCTATATTCTGTATGGATTTCTAGTACTATCGTGTGTTTAGGTTTGTTGAACTTGTCTAGACTGGATTAGTTTTTTAATGAATGAGAAGTTTGCTTTTAGTACAAGATTGGCCCGTTCTTATGTTCATGTGCATAAACTTACAGGTGAACAGGTACAACTTGGAATATGTCAAGTGGTAGTGATGATAGTAATATGTCAAGTGCAAGTGATGACATTGAATGTCAGCCAATCCTAGATGATGTCAAAGTTATATCAATACATGAACATCTGTTGAGGCAAAATGTAGTTATGGCTGATCATTTCTACAAGCACATATACAAGGAGCCTTGCTACACTACGTATGATCGGGGGGAACAATTCATGAAGGAGATCTTGAGCGGTCATCACATTCGAACAATCAATATGTTCAGAATGGACGCAGAGGTTTTCTTATGTTTTTGCAATGAGTTAGAGCAGAATTACGGGCTCGAGGCATCTAAAAAAGTCTCGGTAATTGAGAAAGTAGGAATGTTCCTATACACGCTTGCACAGGGAAGCTCGGTTCGTGTTGTTGTTGAGCACTTTCAGAGGTCTACACAGACCATACATCGCGCATTCCACGGCGTACTGAATAGCATTACCGGGCGTGGTCATGATGGACGTGGGCTTGTAGGTGACATAATTCGACCCCGGAATCCAAATTTTCCTAGAACACCGACGCATATTGCAGTTGACCCAAGATATCGAGATTGTTTTCAGGTACACAACTACTGTGGATAAATGAAAGCAAAAAATATTTTACACTAGTTGACGTATATTTCCTTCTCATTCAGGATTACATTGGCTGTCTTGATGGTACACATATTAGTGCATGCATCCCAGAAGTGTCACAAGTTCCTTTCGTCGGTCGGAAACATACGGTGACATTTAATGTTCTTGCCGTATGTGACTTTAATATGCTATTTACTTTTGTCTTGTCTGGATGGGAAGGGTCCGCACACGATGCAAAGGTTCTTGACAATGCTATTTGCAACCCCGACCTCCACTTCCCACTTCCACCACAAGGGAAGTACTACCTATGTGACAAGGGTTACCCTGATTGAACTGGGTTCCTAGTTCCGTACTCGAGGATCCGGTATCATTTGAATCAGTTTGACAATGAGCCACCAAGCAACAAAAAAGAAGCATTCAACCGGACACACTCTTCTATGAGAAGTTGTATCGAACGTTGTTTTGGTGTCTTAAAAAAAAGATGGAAGTTGTTGGCTACAATGCCATGTTACCCGGACTACACACAAGTTGACATCCATATTGCTTGCTTCGCACTACACAACTTCATTCGGTTGTACTCAGGGTATGATGACTTGTCGGAAGATGAAGAGGATATGGGAACGACAAGCGAGGAGGGGGGAGAAGAAGAAAAGATGACCAATGGCAACGGAAATGGCAATGGCAATGACAATGGAATAGGAATGACAGATGTTCGTGACCGTATTGCTTCGGCAATATGGAATGCTAGTAGTATGTAGTAATAGCCTTGTAGATTGACATGAAAATGTTTAAAACACTTTGTTATAATTTGGTGTTTGTTTGCTTCATTTCCCTTGCACTTATCTATTCGTAGGTTTCACTGCATGTGATCAGAACACTTGCTAATGTAGAAGATGAAACACGTTGTCATTGCAATTGATTGTTTTCTTGGGTCTTACAAATACTTATATTAGAGACAACAAGTACGTACGTAACGAAGGCTAATTAATAGTACATGAAATATGCAAAAAGTGCAACCCCAATAACTAAACCCCATACAAAAGCATTTAAACTTTCTCGAGATTGAATCTGCTTGTTTTTTTCTTTCTCTTCCACAAGTTCCCGCCTTAGTGATTCAATCTGTTTGTTCTTTTCTTTCTCTTCATCAAGTTGCCGAATTAGTGACTTAATAATGTCTCTGTTATTTGCATCGGCCATGCGTAGTACTCGGACTTCATAATCCAATGTTTTCTTAGACTTACGTAGCCCTTCGACAAACTCTTCCAATATCTCGGAGTTGGGGATATCAGCAAATGTGCACCTCAACATCTCATCTTTAGCTAGATTGTCCTTTGGCAAAGATGGCTCACCATGTAACCAATCAGCGTAGTTTGGATCTCCGCTGTCACAGCTAGAGTCGTCCGACATAATACCTATTGAAAAATAAACCTCAGGATATCAACAATAATATAGGAAAAATAAACCTCGGCCGGGATCCATGGATCTCGGCCAAGATAGCAATACAGAAAAATGACAGTGGAATGTATTTGGCTCAATCTCGGCCGAGATCCATGGATCTCGGCCGAGATCGAGCCATCTCGGTCCGAGATCATGGACTCTCGGCCGAGATAACAATGCATAAGCAAGTTTCACATATATGGATCATCATAAATGATTCCAGGTAAATGTCTGTTTATTAAGCTCGGATCTACTAGCTAATATACACACTAGAACAGATTCATTCCAATGCTAACATACACACTAGAACAACTACATTCCACTGTCATTGTAATATTCTAACATGTCAAGTGCTGGAAGCAGCATGGGAGCAACTCATGGCTTTGTCAACAAGCGAAGTCCAGTTAGGAATCCTCATTTGCACAATCAATTGATCTAATCCTCATTTGCACAATCAATTGCTCTAATCATCATTTGCACAATCAGGTACTTACAAACACGTGTTGGCAAAGTCATCAAAAAGGAAGCACATTTGCTGTCATAAGTTCAAGCTTGGCTCTACTGTTAATTGAAGCAACAAGCTATATGAGCAACTACTTGGAATCCGTCAACCTGCGAAGCACGATTCATCAAGAGCATGTTAATTGAAGCAACAAGCTATATGAGCAACTACTCGATAAAGGAAGCACATTTGCTGAGTAATCAAGCATTTGCTGAGTAATCAAGCATGAACTAATGCACAGAATGATGAATCTGGAATTGATAAAGGAAGCACATTTGCTGAGTAATCAAGTTACATCTATAATCTCAAGAGCATGTTAATTGAAGCAACAAGCTAAGTAATCAAGCCCGATTCATCAAGCACAATTCAACAGTTTCAGTATCAACAGGAAGCAAGCAAAGTTATATGAGCAACTAGTGGAGTAATCAAGCACAATTCGTCAAGCTTTCTCTTCAACAACAATTCTACACGAAGCAATCAAAGTTATATGAGCAACTAGACAAGTAATCAAGCAGAACGACGGACGAATATGACAAATCGAGACAAGACGAAACCATAGAAGAGAGGAGAAAAGGTCAACAACGACGGACGAAACCCTAGAAGACGAAACCCTAGAAGACAAGAAATGAGAAGACAAACCTAAGTAGATGAACGATGGACGGCGATTTAGGGAAGGCCGGTGGACGCCGTTTCCAAGGTAGAAGCAAAAGGTCACGAAAATCGCCAATCCGGTCATCCCCTCTCATTCGATGTCGCCACTCGTCTATCTCTGTGAAAGAAGACGACCCCAAACAATTTTCCTAGTCACGTGAGGGACACGTGCACTAAAACACTACTTTTACGGCCAAACACCCGTTAGCGTTGCAAAACACTAATCACTCCTAAAACTTGAAAACCCGCCCTAAACATTCACAAACAATACCACTGGTGTTTATTCTACTCCCTGCCAAACACAACCATAACTAATAGGGTGATAATCTGTTGATGCAGATGTCATACAAGGCAAATAAATGTTTTCCAAGTAGGACGGTGCACAGTTGGACCGTACCGTTTTTCCCTTTCATATCTGTTTTTGAAAAAAAAAATCATGTATACGGTCCGGATTGGATCGTATTGAATCGTGTAAAAAAAAATTTGGAGGGAAAAAACCGGATTGTTATGGTTCGGTCCATGGACGTTAGCGTGTATGAATGCTTATAGTCCGGTCCATTGTGTTACAGTCCGGACCGTTTGCACAACCTTACTTCCAAGTACAACTATAATAGTAGATTGAGTTTAGAGATCAATTGTTATACAAATTCACATTTTGTTTCATGTGTAATAGTTATTGTGAATAGAAACATACAAACCATTGGAAATAACTTATATATTCTTCTAATGAAGGGCGTAAAAGAATTTAAAGTACTTAATCTTTGTCCTTAAATGGATTAGATGTTAAATTGTAATGGTCTTTTAAATTATACTCGACAAGAGTCTTAATACGTCCTTATTTTTCCTAATGAATCATTTTCTATTGTTACGTTATTTGGTTCTTCGTCTTATGAGTTACATTTTGCCGCGTTATGTGTTTGTGTTTACTCCCAAAAAAATTGATTATGAAGTTTTTTTTATTATTTCATACTTGCCTTTATTACGAAGAAAGTATATGCATCTTATTGAGACATCAACAATGCGCAAAGCAACAACAAACACATTATACTTGATGGTTTCAGATGGCTTCCTTTCGGACAAAAAGACAATTGATCAATTACACATGAAGAATTGTTGTGTAATGGGACGTATATGTTTGTTGGGTATTCAGTTGTTGTGGGTCAATGGATCAAATTGTACAATCCATCAACAATTATAATAAATAATATGACAAATGCCACCGAGGACATGAGTCCATCATGTGTTGTTCACGTTGTACAATTCCAATGCTTTAAAAGTGAAGTCGTCAAACCAAAACTCATTTAAAGTAATTTATTTTAAGCATTTATGCGATGATCGAACTTGTACATATAAGAGGTGTGATATATACACCACAAATAAAATGTGATCATGTGTCAATCATTAGACAAAGTTAACACATGATCCATGCGAGAATGGATCAACTCAAAATTTTTTATGGTGGACAATCATGTGTAACGATGATAATCATGGTCAATAATTAGGTGTTTTAAAATGACCAAAATTAAGGCATCGCCGATGTCAACTTCCATATTTATAAAAAATTAATACAATTTACATGTAAAACGTTCCAGTGAGGATCGAACATGTAACCTAGAAATTGAAGGTGTTGTAGATCAATTGTCCACCTGAACCGCAAAAGGCCTAGGGTTTCGAATTTTAAGGGTGCAAAAATCATCGAAGAGAGAGAGACAGGGAAGAGGAATACGAGAAGATGAAGCATACCGGAGTTCCTTCTTCAACCGATCAGGGAAAGTAGAAGTAGAAATGAGACTTGGAATAGAAGAGGAGACATGTGATATCTTGAAGAAGCCACGTATAAACGGTAGCAGAGGAGGAGACGCGTGTTAACAACAACAAAACCAACCCAAGTCCAGTAGAAGCCCAATTACATTACAACGTAAGGGTATATATGAAAATTGACTATTCTTAGGGAAAACTCTTCCTTTTATAGTATTATAAGAATATAAAACGTTATGTTGGAAAAATGAAACAAGATCTTTAACGTTTATATTAGTTGGTCGTATAAGTACAAATATTACATCACTTAAAAATGTGTAATACAATGTTATAAAAAAAATAATAAAATAAATTTTAAAAAAGCCAATAAAACACCAACTTAAAATTATTTGATTTTGCTAGTTTAATAATCTATTACAGTTCATGTAATTAGGCTAATTACACTCAGTAAACATTTATTTTAACAAAATTAAAATCAAGGAAGATGAGAAGTGTATTTTAAATTATATAAAATAAGGCCATAATAGTCATATCTCCAATATATTATCCCGTATCTTTACATGTTCCATTCATGGATACAATATCCACTGCAATCGGATTAAAGCCCATTGCGGGTAATCACTCTCAAAAGACACGTGACAACCATAGACACCTCATCACATATAGCGCCCCTCCAACCATCCCACCACAAGAAATACCTTTAGAAAAAGACGATGCATTTAAAGATTAAATCAACGTCAACAACGATGACAATTCATCAAAGATAATACAAGACTTAGAAGGTAGACTTGTAAAGGGTTTAATTACCAACCCCTTCAAAGTATTTGACTATAAAGAGCTACAAAACTTTAATAACTTCTCATTCTATAATCAATGATCTATAATCTATAATCTTATTTTCACTTAAAAAATGAAAAGTTTTTTAGAAAAGTTAAAATAAAAAAAAACAACGGTCCAAATCAATATAGGACTCAAGTAGGGCAATATAACGACGGAAAGTGGAAATGTTCGACCAAGAAAAGAACAACCAAGGACGTGCTTAGTAAAATCGCGGTTGTGGTTGTGGTCGTGGTTGCGATCGCGGTTGTGGTCAGGGTTGTGGTTTTGTTTTGAGATTTGTGGTTTTTAAAAAACTCCGTATACGTGTTTAGTTAAATGGTTCGGAATTAGATTTTAATTTACGTAAATACCAAATCACCCCTAGCCCTAATTTATACATAGCACACAATTCTAATTCTCCTCGTTCTTTTCCTTCGTTCTTCTCTTGCCCTTGGCTCAACGTTCTCCTTCATTCTTCTCATGCCCATCGCTCAAGAACTTCTTTTTTTGCTGCTAGACGGTTGGTGCTTCTCATGGCCTTCACTCATAATCTTTGCGCTATCAAAAGAACGAATTGGGGAAGAAATCGTGGTTACAATTCAGTTTTTTGGTTCAATTGGTTTAGGGTTCTTGGATGAAGTGGATAATAGAATGGTATTGTCAATTCTGAATTGTGGACGAGCGTTCCACTTCAAGGACAACAACTATTATACAATGAAAAGGAGATGAAGACCCTTGATCAATTGAGCAGATTTGGTTTTAGTGATGAAGAACCATGTTTGTATACTTCTCACCATGTGCACATTCAATTGAGCTGGCTGGGTAAATTATTGAAGGAAAACAAATGGTGAGCATCGATAGGTTGTTTGTATGCTTCTCACCATGATTAAATCTCCATCACTAACCCTAGAAAATTGGGTACCATTTTTGAATGTTCTGTGATGTCGGGCTTGTTTAGTGCTGAAATTGCTTGAGCAGACTGTTTGTATGCTTTTTTTTAGTACATTTTCTACTTCTCATATATATTTTTTTGTGAAGAATACAGAGTATGGAAGAAGGAAATGGAACTAATGGTGAGTATTGATAGGGAAAGACAAGGACATGAATGGTACTCAATTTTTCAAAACATCGAAAATCTCCCAAAATCTTTATCAACGAATTTTCAAAAACCTGATTCAAAAGCTTCTAAACTACAACTACAAATGTCATATTGAAATCTAAAACTCTAACTAAACACCATTCTAAAATTTTAAATCTGAAACTGAATCTAAATAAAATTTTAAATCTTTATAATCTAAATAAAATTATAAAATCAACATCAACAACAATGACAATTCATCAAAAATAATACAAGACTTAGATAATAGGCTTGTAAAAGGTTTAATCACCAACCCCTTTAAAGTATTTTACTATAAAGAGCTACGAAAATTTAGTAATTCCTCGTTCTATGATCTATGATCTATAATCTTATTTTCACTTAAAAAATGAAAAGTTTTTGAGAAAAGTTAAAATAAAAAAAGCAACGGTCCAAATCGACATAGGAGTATAGGACTCAAGTAGGGCAAGACGGAAAGCAAAATGTTCGACCAAGAAAAGAACAACCAAGGCTGCGGCTCCAGGCGAAGAACAGAATACTGATCCCGTGATCCGACAAAGCAATCAGCTTCGAACTGAAACAGGAACCCCAAATCCAAAATCTTTCAATCCCTCTCAATCTCAAAATCAGACGACGATGGATTTCACAGAAGTAGACCTATTTGGAGAAAACGAAGAGGAAGAGGAACAACCAGGGCGAGGGGTTTCGCATCAATCCTCTTCTTCTGGTGCCTCATCTCGTTCATCTTCTGGTTCTTCATCTTCGTCGAGATCAGGATCTTCGTCCAACGGTGGTAGTAGCAGTAGCAGCGGCGATAGCCGAAGTAGTAGCGGCGGTGGCGGAGGAGCTGCCGTAGGAGGACGAGGTATTGGTGATAATTATGAGGATAACGGAGACGAGGCTGAGACTGACAGCAGGTACTGGGGTGTGAGGGAAGAATATGAGGAGGAAGAGGAGGTGGATGATGGGAGTGATCTTTTTGGTCCTGATAATGAAGATTATGTTAGAACACTCGCTACTAGTAATTACCCTGTTCCTGGTAAGTATTTCTATTGCTCCTTGAACTTTTTTTTTTTTTTTTTGTAATTTTTGTGATTGTGCATGCTATTGCTGGTATAATGAGAGTGAGTTTAATGATTTTCTGAGAAGTTTATAATCAATTCATTTGATTGAAACTCCGCAGTAAATTGGATGGCGCTTTATCTGTGCTCATCTGCAACATAAATTTTTTGCTGGAACTGCACTGCTCTTTTGATGGAATGATATAAATGTCTGAACTCGCAGGTTTATTTACAAAAGTGCTTTCAGTTGTTTGTAGAATGTTGCGTAACATGATTGTATTCCAAGCTAATTCCCGCTTTAAAACCTGATCAGTGTGTTATTTGTTTCACTGTCCTTGCATTGTGCTGCCAACATTTTTTGGGTGCAAGAAAAGTGAAAACTACCTGCATAACTTCTGACAGATTTAGCTAAAGAAGTCGCTGCTCGATTTAGGACCTTTAGGCTTTAGCTCAACCTTTTTTTTTCCTAAGTCAAAACATATCTAGTATATTGCCATCATTCCTTTGATCGGTTTACCATGGCACAAAAGCACTACCATTCCATTAATTTACCATATAGTTCAAAAGCATCATCCCACAATTAGGAAGATTTTTCTCGAGTCAATCAATCCTAGACAAGTATTATTATTTGTGACTTCTGGGGGTCATCATCTCACATGCAAGTTTTTCTATACTCTGCAGTGTGTACTGGACATTTGTTAAATTTCCTTTTTGACTTGTGCCTGTTGGTTTGAACTAATGACATGCGCAAACCCCAATAGTTGCAAGGCACAAACCCTGGTAGTGGCAACTGACAAAGGCAACTGTGAAGCTGCATTTCCCAATCCCAAACATATATACATTTCCTATTGCAATAGAGACACCTTTCTGTGCATGTATTTGCTCCTCTTTTTTCCAGGTGATACTTGTCTTTGCTAATAAAACTGTTGTATGTGAAAGAGTTAACAGAAGGGAATTAGGAGAGAAAAACAAAAGCTTGAAAGAAGTAGAAGAGAATAGGAAAATGGGAAGAGCAATCAAAGGTAAAGAACTGGGAAATAAAGATGTATCACTTTCAGCATTTTTTCAAAAGGTTATTTTTATATTTTGAGCTGGGTAGGAAAAACATAACTTTCATAAATGGAAGAGAAATTTGTATTTGATTAAATAGGAAAATAAATGGTAAATATACATGGGGGCTTATTTGCAGAGAGAATTGATCCTAGGGAAGGAGAGAGTATATGATAACTATACCTAGGAAAGGAAGAAATAATATTTATAACACCACATAGGAGCATCTTCAACCCAGACACCTAGAGTTTTTCTTTAACAATTTACAAATACAAAAATAAATGTCAGAATAAACTCATGGTGTTTGGGATGTAGATGCACAGATGGTTTCTGCCTGATTACACAAATTAAGGAATTATTTATTTATTTATTTATTTATTTGCCCAAATGTAGGGAATTAAGAGGTCGTAGCAAAGTAACTTAATAAACTATGCAAAATTTTGGGATTGAGTAGATATGTTCTTAAAATAATTTTGTGAACAAAAAAAAGATAAGAAACTCTTAAACAAGTTTCTTATTTGATTTTTTTTATTCACAACATTAATTGAAGAACCTTCTACTCCATCCCAAAATTTGGCAAAATTTTTGTAACTTGTAACTATAATCAACCGACCTCTTAAATCTCTACATTTGGGCAAAGTAAATAAAAAATCTGAATTTTTCCCTTGATTTGTGTGAATTGGCCCGGAACTTGGTACAATTCATTTCTTATATGAGAAATTTATTTCCACTCATTGCTTCTATTCTCCCACCAAATATGACATTATTTTTATTTCCACTCATGTCTGAGAATCAACTAAGTGTTTATCACATATTAAATGCTTACACGAGAAAATCTGAGTAACTTCGAATTTTCAGTGTTGCCCCCTATTCGGAATGCTAATCACCAAGGACGAGGCTTTGGACGTGGTCGCTGGCAACAGGATAGAGGTGCGGGTATCCTACCTCGGCCAGGTCCTTACCCCAACAGACAAAATTCTTCGTATGGTGGGCCCAGACATATGAATTTTCGTGATGAACGCTTTGTTTCTGAGCTGAAGTTTTCAAAGAGTGAGGAAACATTGTCAAGGAAAGCTATTCAGTTTCAAAAGGTGAGAAGCAATTTTGTGAACTTAGCTTGACATATATGGTTCCTCATGCATGCTGTTAAATTTGAAGAGATTCTTTACAACTGTGATGTTATTCAAGATGTTTATATAATATCATGTAGTTTACTAACCACTTGTTAACTTCATGTATATTAGTAGCATGGTCATGATTCATACGGATATTTTTTTTATTATGTATGGTTTGATTGGTTTCCCTAGATAGGTTATTAAGCTTGTGTAATTAGGTTCACCATCCTTCATTGGAGTACAAAGTCTTTTGATTCTTTTGATCTTGTTTAACACTTTTCGATACTATAATGGGTGCTTAAGGATGCACAAAGTTTGAATAGTAGCTGAAACTCGACCATTTAAATTACGCTTTCTATACATCAAGCATTGGTCATCGAGTTAGTAGATGTTGAAAGTGGATATCCATTTAGTATCTAGATGGTAAGCGATATTGGTCTTGCTACTGTTGTTAAGTTGTTTTATTTCTTAGTGCATAATTTCTGGGGTACTCTTAGTCAGAGTTTGATTTTCTGTGATTGTTGGGTAAGTGATAATTTGTCTTTAATTGGTTTATACTGTTTGCTAATACTTCTTAATGGAAATTTGATTAATAGCCTTGTGAACTTGGTTGCTATAGTCGCGCGGAAGGTGGTGATGTCTATTTTGATGACCGCTGTTTGGTAATTTTTCTAAGTGAACAATTTTCATATTTGACATCTTTCTTTTTTTTAATCCATTTTATTCATTATTCAACCTTTTCCAGAGGCTCTTTAAGCATCTTACTTCAGAAGATATTGGAACAGATCTGAATGAAGGTTTTGAGACATTTACTGAGAAAAAAGGTTTGGCATAATATCTGATGCAAATATTCCTGATGAGTAGTTGTCCATCCTGTTTGTTCTTCCAATTTATTTTGTTTTTAATATTCTTTTGTCCAGATTTAGGATCTCAGGGTTTTGGTGATCTGCTTGCTTGTATTCGAGATAAATCAATTCCTCTGCAGAATAATATCCATTTTGTGGTAAGAAGTTAATTGTTCCTCTTGTTCTTCGAACACATGCTAAATCTATGAACATCTCTAACCTGTTTCCCTTGACCTCTGTTTTTGGCAGACATATCGCAACAATCTCAATAAGGTAACTGTTAAACAAGTAGGTTGTATTCTATCCTTTTGTTTAGAGTTTACATTGGATACCTGACTAGGATTTGGGGCAAATGAGTTGTAAGTCGTAAGAGTTATATGATTGAGTGGAAGCGTGTAGAAGTTACCCTCGTTTTGAGAGGATATTATGAATGATTGCAGCCTCCTTTACTCACCCAGAAAAATTAAATCTCTATTTTCTAACAGATTCTGGCCACTGCTTACATCAGGAGTGAACCATGGGAAATGGGGGTGCATAAAAGGAATGGGGTTGTCTATCTTGATGTTCATAAACTTCCAGAAAGACCACAGAGTGTGAGGGATCGTCAAAGGTTGTGCCTCGCTTCTTGAAGAACTTGTTCATATGTTTAATTGCTTAAATGTTTATTTCAGCCTATCCTGGATTCCTTCTGAATTGATAGCTTTAAAATTTGTGGCTTGAAGAACTGGAACTGAGTTTTATTTCATTTTTGGTGTTATCAGGTGTTACTGGGGATACTGCTTTGAGGCCATTGCCACTGAATCTCCTAGGAGGGACGGGGAAAGTATACATCATGTTGATCCCAATGTGGAATATTGTGCTGTCATTAAAACAAAATTGGGTGCTCATCGTATATTGATGGGTGCTGAAATGGACTGTCATGATGTTACAGACAATGGAGGAAAGTATTATATAGAGTTGAAGACATCTCGGGAGGTTGGCTAGTTTTCTGCATAAAAAAATGTGTTTGTCTCAAATTTATATTTCTCAAGGTTAATGTTCTTTTTCGACTTTTGCTTACAGTTGGATTATCATACCGAAGAAAGATTTGAACGAGAGAAACTACTCAAGTTCTGGGTATATTGTTATGTTCTCCTTTCTATTTTTTTTTTAGCTGATCTTGTGTGATTATTTCTGATAAGCTTACAATATCCTCTCTCCCAATCTCCCCTGGAAAGTTGTGTATACTTAAAGAAATGGGGTGAAGAAATTTATATCAAAGATCTAATATTTGTTTCAATCTCACTCTTGGTTATGTCCATCTTGTTGTGATAGAAATGAACAAGAGTAAAACAATTTTTTGCTAGTGTAACCAAAATGCCAAGTGTTGTTACAAGTCCCTTCGATGTAGTCCAAAATGGTCAAGAACTAGTGTAAATAATGAATACACTAGGTTTAGGTATGAAGCATCCGGAGCCCCCTCCACCCTCACCCCCAACCAAACTTATTCAAAATGAACATATGTTCTTCTGTTATTCTATCTTTGTTTTCATACTCTGGTTTGTATTTGCAGATCCAATCATTTCTGGCAGGAGTACCGTACATAGTTATTGGATTCAGGTAATTTTGCACTTTCTTAACGTGCCTAATATAACCACATTTTAAAGCTCGATTAGAATTAAGCTCGGCTCAAGTTTGACTTGTTTAAAAACGAGTCAAGCTTGAGCATGCTAAAACTCGGCTTGTTCAAGCTCACAACAGTAACATGGTTGTCTTATTGGTAGTCTTCCAAAAGGCTTTAGGCGCACCTAGGCGCTGGGGTCCCTCGAGCCTAGGCGCCAGGCGCAGTGTGCCTAGGCGCGCCTGTTTGATTTTTTTAAAAATGTCTTTAAGTTTTATTAAATATAACAAATAACTTGGTAGTTCAAAAACAATAAACAAACCGGCAAGAATTAGAAACTATAGTCTTCGGTTAGTGAATCAATTAGAGATCTGGATTGCAGAAGAGCAGCAACAGCAGAACATAATACTCGAACAAAATACTTGAAGAGAGCACCTCAGTAGGCTCAGACAAGATTATACGTTTGTGTTGTGGGCAAGGTGTTAGGTATAGTATAACTATTTAAAGGGAAGAAGGAATTCTAGTTTAAATCTATTTGGAAAATGTATTCAGATTTTCAAATTTATCTATTGTAATAATTAGTTTATAATACTTATTTGACAGTTTTAATGTTTAAGTTATTTCTTAATATAATTTATTTATCTCCTTAAAATAATATAATTTATTTTGTAAATATGAATAATCAACTTTTATAACACTGCTTGTTGCTGATATTGGTCTGTGTAAGTGGCAAACTTTTTAGTACCCAGACTATGATTTGCTATTTTGCAGGGATGATGCAGGTAGACTGGTTCGCATTGAAAGATTAAAAACCCAAGATATAACCCACCGAGTAAAGATGAAAAACTATTGGCAGGTAATATATTAATCGTGCAGCGAAGCTTATGGGTCTGATAACTTGGCCAACTATGTAGTTCATATAATCTTTGCATGGTTGCTGCACTTTGTTTTGACTGTGTATTTGGCATTTGGTAGGCATTTTCTATGTAACATCAGTTTTATCAAGTTTTAGGATTTAGAACTTCTCACCTTTCATTTCATATATGTTTCTGATCAAAGTCATGTAGACAAGGGAGGTGCGACTATTTTCCGTGTAATTATACTCGTGATATTTGTCCTAGCCGGTTAAACTGATTTGGTGTTTGCTAGGGTGGAGTGTGCTTAGCATTTGCTGATGAGGTCCTTTGTTGGCTATATGGAACAGTCAAAGAGAGTAAGACTCATCTTTCCCATTTGGCTCTTCATTCATAATCTTGCTGTCTTTTGATGCCTTTTCATCCCTTTGGAATTCTCCACATTGCAGACGAAGACTACATTCTGCGCTTTGCTCAACCCTTCACTCGTTTAGAGCTTCTTAAAGGGGACTCCTGCCCAGAAGTGATCACCTACCATGTGGAGCAATTGCAGAGCTTATAGAATGCCTAGATACCGACAAGGAAAAGCCTAAGTCTAAATTATTTGCCAAGAATGGTGTAATTGTAGCATAAAATTTTCAACTTTGTCGGCAATTTTGAGCTTTTTGTGCCAAATGTAAGTTGAAACAAATACTTTTGGACTCTCACGGGTACACGTAAAAGATGATTCAAGAATATTGCTAGTTTCAGTAGTCAGTCTTGATGGGCCGTAGTCTTTGTAATGTTCCTTTAGTTTATTTGGAAACTAGTATATTACCCGGACATTGCACGGGACGTGATTTAATATTTATTCTAAACATTTGAATAAAAGGTTTGTATTGAATTTATAGAGGTGAGTATAAGAGTAGAGGATGATCTTATGAGAAATTTTGAGTAGAGGATGATATTATGAGAAATTTTAGGGTTAGTTCAGTTTGACATGACTAGCATAATACACGTAGATTATTATCTGCATATACATGATTTATAATTCGGTTGAGAGAAATTTACATATACATAATTTATAATTCGGTTGAGAGAAAAATATAAATTTATGTGATTTGATTAAGAAACCGACTAATTTTTTTTTAAATAATGTTTTTTTATTAAAGTTGTAGGGTATTTTTTTGTGTATCACTGAGACGTAGAAGATATATGGTTATGGTTTTTTTATTTAAAAAAAGTATATTTTTAATCGAAATAGACGATAATAATTGTTTTTCTTGATTATATATATAAATATATATATATATATATATATATATATATATATATATATATATATATATATATATATATATATATATATATAATGTTTTTAATTAAAGTTTTAGGATATTTTTTTGTGTGTAGCATTGAAACGTAATTTGAAGATATATGAGTAATTTGAAGATATATGGTTATGGTCTTTTTTTAAATGTATATTTGTAATCGAAATAGATGATAATATTTGTTTTTCCTTATTAATATAACATAATGCTTGACTAACAATTTTTTTTGTTTTTAACAACTTTTCTGTTTTTTTTCCTATTATAATCATGTATTGTTATTATAAAAAGTTAAATTATTTTATTTTATTTAATTTTCGGACTATATATGTATTAGTTTGTTAAGTTATTAGACGAGTCAACAATATTTTTTTTGAATAGAAATATATATTTTAAGAAATTAATTCAAAATTTATAGATTAATAGTTCGTTGGCCAACAAAATCTTTTTGTTTCAATTGTTGTTATTCAAAACCTTTTTTTTTCTCCAAAATTGTGATTACAAAATGTAGGTGTAAATTACATAATTAAAAAAAGATGGACCGACGTTAATTAATGGGAGGACACGTGGCAAAAAAATTATATCTTTGGATTACAATTTTTAAAGTAGAAAGGCCAAAGTTAAAAAAGATTAAAATAAATCTGAACAAAAGACTAATAACTGAATTTAGTATTAATAATTAACAAAGTAAACAATTTTTTAAAATTTTTTTGAGCTTCGTGAATTCTGGCGCTGACACGTAACAATAAGGGTCTCTCTTTTAATACTTATAAGATAAGATATAAAATTCCTGTGTGTATTGGTTTTGATTATTTTTTGAGGTTTTACTGTTTTAGCATGAATTTATGCATTTAGTTCTTTCAATCCTGCCTCAATCGTTGGTGGTCTTATACAATCGATATAAATAAGCTCTATTAATAAAATTATAATAATAAAATTTCATAATTTACATAATTGTTTTATAATATCATAAAAAACTTTAGTGTACCAAACACTACAAAATTTACTTCAAAAGTTTCAAACTAACTTAAAAATAATAAAACTAAAATTATAAATCGCACAAGTTTTATATTTGCTTGGGGTCTCGAGATTGATCATGATCTCCATACAAGATGTTCATAATAGGTAATTTTTCTACATATGTACCGAATATAATTGAAATTTAGAACTAGTTCAAACTTCAAATAATTTATAAGAAAATTAATACTTTCTATGCGTTGTTAATGTAGAAGAATTAAGGAAGTGATTTTTTATCCTTTTGATCAGTACAATAGCAATTTGACAAATATATTAGAGAATGTGAGGAAGAAGATAATGAAATGGACGAAGGTTCAAATTAAGAAAATACATGAACAAAGGGTATAATAAATCCGTTGGTAAAAAAAATCATTGGGCTGGGCCTAATTTTTCTATTTCATGCGTGTAGTATACTGATTGTAAAGTTGTAATTTTTTTGAGAATAATGTGGGAGAGAAGTCCTTTTTGTAAACCAAAAACTAAGTAGGCCCATCTAATTATTTACAGAATTTTTAAATAAAAAATTAATTAATAAGAGGGGTAAGAATGAAATTTACTAGAAAAATAATTAATATGCCTATAAATAAAACATAACCCATTCTGAAATCCTAGCTGCTCATTCTGAAACCCTAGCCACAACTTCCTTCAACCGTTCTCCTCTATTATCTTCCCTTCACCGTCGTCCCTCCATCATCTTCCCTACCACGAAGAAACTCGACCGGACTCGCACCACCGGAGTCGAAGTAGCCAGATCCGTGGTCTAAGCAGGCAGATCCGCCATCGTCGGGCTGCTCCGCTGCGGGTGTCGCGGAGATCCGTGATCGAAGCATCCAGATCCGCCGCTATCGGAGTCGAAAGTAGCAGATCTGGTGGTCGAAACATCCAGAACCGCCATAAGTCTTCTTCCTCTTGGGTCTATTGCGCCGATATCCGCCGTTCACCGCCGTTAACCGCCTATAACCGCCGATTGGGCTTGACCCTGTGTAAATCGAGCCTTGTGTAAATCGAGCCTTGTGTAAATCAAGCCTTGTGTAAATCGGGTCTTGTGTAAATCGAGTCTTGTGTAAATCGGGCCTTATGTAAATCGAGCCTTGTGTAAATCAAGCCTTGTGTAAATCGGGCCTTATGTAAATCGAGTCTTGTGTAAATCGTGTGTAAATCGGTAGGGCTTGTGTAAAAAAATCGATATTGATTGTGTAACAAATTGGCAGAGCTAAATCGGTAGGGCTTGTGTAACAAATCGATAGATCTTGTGTAAATAGATCGATATGACTTGTGTAAATCGAGACAATTGTTTGTGTAAATATATATGTTTTATGTAAATCGAGACGAATTGTGTAAATCGATAGTGCTTGTGTAAAAAATCGGTAGGCCTTGTGTAACAAATTGATTGGGCTTGTGTAAATAGATAGAGATGGCTTGTGTAAATCGATAAGAGTTGTGTAGGGTTATATTTGTGTAAGATTAGTTTGTGTAAGTAGACATTAAATATAACTTTAAAAAAATAACAATATATTACCAAGTTCAGTTAGTCTATCTGGTATAAGGGTGGGAGGGAAGGTCTGTAATCCAGAATTCAAAACCCACCAACTACAAAATTTGTATTAACTGCAGCAGCAGCAACAACAACAAAATGTGACATCTCTTATACATATATATGTTACATCTAAATGACAAAAGTTATACTTTGAAGTGTATATATATGGTCAGGTTTCATAAAGAACCATTCTTACTTAGATTAATGAAACCTCTAAAAGATGTTGAAATAATAGACGAACGTCCCAGATTTATTCAGGAAAATTATATTATTATGATAAGTAGTTATTAGGCAAAACGAATCAGAATAACACAAGATTGTGAATTAGGTAACGATCAAGATCTTTAAGGAAATAAAAAAATTGTTTCTCTTTTAAACTCGTGTTGAATATGACCGTTAAGGTTTATAAAAGCATGTTCGTGTAACACATGTTCATCTCACTACCTTTCATTCATCTCATTGGCGTTTGTTCATCTCATTATCGTTCATTCATTTTACTAGTGTCTTCTCTTTTTCATCTAGTCCACAATGTGTTCATGGTTTACTCATGTTTAATATGATCGTTATGGTTCATTTTGAACTCGTGTTGAATATGAACGTTAAGGTTCATTAAAGCATGTTTGTGCACACATATTCATCTCACTAACGTTCGTTCATCTCATACCTTCTCTTTTCATCTCGTGCACAATGTGTTCATTGTTTACTCTGCACAAGCGTTGAATTTGAATGTTAAGGTTCATTAAAGCATGTTCGTGCACACGTGTTCAATTGTTCATCTCACTAGGTTTTGGTTTTGTGTATTAGTGTTGAGTTATTTTGGTTCACGAACGTCAGATTTATTATACATAAAAGAGAAAATCGGTATGTTTAGTTGGATAAGAAATAGTAACATAAAGATAATAGATAAATATGGAAAGAAAATACGATATTTTTCAACTAAGAAGTCATGAATAAAAATCTAAAAAGTTCTCATATAATTACAAAAAATAACCAAGTGAATGGAATCATATCTTATAAAATGATATAAATTTCTTATTTAGATGGCACAACTTAAATTAGGGAGAACTAAAATAAATAAAACATGTAAAATTAGTTGGCGCAACTTAAAGACGATATATGACAAAATTCAATGTGACACAATTCAAAGATGACATTTGACTTATACGCAATGTTAGGATGACGAATGACCTTAATCACTTATATTTTAGTATTATATAGTACATTATATTTTATTTATCCTTAAAAAGTAAATAAAAAATGTACATACTATATTAAGGGAGATTAAACCGAAAATGAATCTTAATTTCATTACGTTAGAGGGAAAAAAAAAGAGATGAAATTTGTAGTTACAAGCTATGAGTAGATTATCATAATCAAGATTTTAAGAGCAATAAGTCGAGGATCCATTAGAAAAATATCAACACTTTGGACGTTAGCCTATTGAAAAAATAATGTAAACTTTCAGAATACACATCAAGGCTTGAAATAAATTACACACAACTGCTGCTCAAAGTACAAGAAGACGAAGAGTGATAGCATTTAGAGTCTCAATTGCTCCTTGCAAAACACTAGAATGATCCTTGTGCATAACAATTACTCGAATCCTTGTCCAAAAAACTATATGAAGACGAATAGAAGTAACTTTTATATCAGCAAAACATAATGAGCTCGTCCTCTGCCTTATCCATAGCCAGTTAGTCACCACACTGGGATACCATCATGTATGATCTCCATCACGATCGCTTTGTAAAATCCAAAAAAAAAAAATCCATTTGAAACCATGTACAATCTCTGTTGAACAAAAAATTGCTCGAATCACATTTTGATGGTTACACCGATTACTCAATGTCATATCATCAAATCCATTTGGTGGTCATACATCATCAAATATAACCCTCTTGGCTAGTTTTCAAAAGAGACCCATTTCCTATGTATATTAGTATATCATATTGTTGATATTTACTAAAATACTCGAAGTAGAATCTCACGAGCATCAACTCATTTCTTACTCTATTTAACCTTATAAATTTCAACTTCATACTATCAATGGTTATACTACCAAATTATTATAAAATGTTATTCAAATGAGGAAGATGTGAGATTGAGAAAATGGCCCTTATGCAAGATTTTAGCATAGAGTAGAAATAATTTAAAATGAATGCATAGGGTTGCCCTGCATAACCAAAACCCCGCAATTTTGTTATTTTGAAATTACAATGTTCGTCGAATCGTCGCTCAACTTACCCAAAAATAATAAACCGGACTTTTTCATTCAAAATAACTCCATTAATGATCGATAGTCAGGAAGGAGTAGCTCGAGCTTCGATTCTATGGCCGCAACTTCTTCTCCTTCAACCTCACTCTCCAATGGTCCTTTTTTGGGCCTTGTAATTTGCGTCACCGGTTTTTCTAAAGGTATTCCTGATCGTCCTATCCACAAATCTTCTATTTGGATTTTTAATCTCTGTTTAGTTTCAAGACAAGAAGCATGCCCTATATTCCGAGGGTTCCGAGCGTGTGTTTGTAAATGTGCTACTACATCTTTATCATTTCCCTCAATTTCGCTTGAAAAGCAACTCCAGGTTGTAATCTGATATTTGAAATTCGGACTTAGAGAGGAAGGTTCTACAGACGATTTCGCAGATAACACAATTAGGGCAGGGATCATGTGTTTACCAAATTTCCCGAGGCTTTGATTTCTAGTTAGCTAGATAAACGGTTTATTTTACATGCTATTGAACTTGTGCTTATGGTTTATTAAGATATGAAACACCCGCAATGTACATAAATTTCTCTTTCAAATTATAAGTTTTTGGATTTTCGGCAATGATGAATAACTTAAACAATCATCCGTGTTCTCACCTTGTCTGTGTAACAGAAGCTAGAAGACAAATCATGGAAGCCACTGAGAGATTCGGTGGTGAATACAGCCCAAATTTGCATTTTCGGTGTACCCATTTACTGGTCAAGATATCCTCAATATCTAATCCATCGAACAAACTTATTGTTGCTTAGTTGTTTCCATTATTTTTCAAATAACGAAGACTGCACTTCCTTCCTCGAAGTGCCTGTTAATCGTTTTGTGTTGGCCAAGTTTGTCCTATGGTACTTTGGAATGGTATGCTGAAGTTAGGGTAAAGTGACTGCATAGGGCGATAGAGATTGTTGGAGAACTGTCTAAGTGTCTGTCCTGAGTTGAGTACTTAACTCTCTAGTTCACAGCTTAGGGGGGCGCAAATTACAACATGCTTTCAAGTTCAGATACAGAGCTGGCCTTTTCATTGTTACATTCCAGTGGTTTGTCGACTGTATAATGAGGAATGGTAAGAATTTGCTTTGACGCCACCATTTTCCTGCTGTTATATTTTTATTTTTATACTTGGCTTGCATTAGCTGCATTACAGGCTTACAGCACTATTGCACTTAATATCCATGCTAATATGTACTACACTTTCAATTACTCAGAAGCTTTTATTTCCTTTTTACATTGTCTAAAATCAAATTTCATGACTAAAGGCTGTTACATATGTCTCTTGCAGCGAGGTTGAGGGAATCACTTTATAGTGTTGAGGCAGTTAGGAACTCGAGCCATAAAGTTGCCGAGTCCTGTGATACTGTAGGCTTTAACAATTTGTTAAAGCCTGCTGAGATGATTGAAGAATGTTTTCAGTCTTCTGATATGGCCTTGCAAGAAAATACGGCTTCTTGTCTAACGGGTCAAAAGATGTATATTGATTCAGATGTTTCAGCTGAATTAAGGAGCAAGGTGGAGACTTTTAGCATGGGTTATCTTGTGACTCTCGATTTTCTTTCCACTAGTTATTCTTCACCACTATACAGAAATGTCCTTACTCAACATATTATATCACTGCATATTTTATGCGAGGCAATTTACCCTATTCTTCTATCTTTACTAGGTTATGGAAGCAGCAAACCAAATGGGAGCTATATTCATGGATCAGTGGCTTGTTGGTTGTGGTGCAAGCTATGTTGTTTGTGAGGGATCTTCTATTCTAAGATACCTTGGGCATGCTGATAATATTGTTACGGTATGTTCCACTAATCACTATTCTTTTTTTATAGGACTGTATGTCCTTGTGAAAATGATTCAAGGTATAAATAATATATGCAAGATTAGAAACTGAAGCAATGACCTTTATTTTGCTATGATGTAACAACGAAAACAGTTTCAAAGATCTTGAAGGTGAAAGCCTCACAATAAGGACTTGTTGTCCATTGAGGCATCTTATAATAAGACTTCCTGATTAAAAAAAAAGAGATTAGCACAATGGTGGAGATCCTTCCATTTTTTGCTATATGAAGGTTTAGAAATGGTTGTAATGGCCTGCAAGCTGTTTTACTTACACTGAAAAACCATCAAGCCTGAATAATGAGAGGAAATAGGTGTTCCATTGATTTTAGGCATGTAATGGGACACACCAAATACATCAATGGCCTTGTCGTAATGATTTTGGTGGAGCAGTAATAAGTTCCAAAGTAAGATATATCATATATGGGATAGTGAAGGTTTTGTTTCCCTAGAAATCATAGCAAGTCTATTAAAGTGAAATGTACGGAAATTGTGTATCAGCTCGCAGACCTAGAAATCATGCCACTCTCTAGAGATGTCTTTAAAGTGAAATGTACTGAAATAGTGTATGAATGTTTTGTCTACAAAGAGCCGTTCCCCTCGTCTCCCCAAATAGTTTTTCACCTCTCTCACTTGTTCTGGACTTACTGCTTCTCTTCCCCTTCTTGTTTAAATGATGACAAATAAACAACAAATGCTTGCGTGGTTGAAGATGTTGTCGGTTTTGGGTTTGCATGGTTTTAGTTTTTGGTCACAGTTATGGATTTTATTAGGTTTGGAGCGTTGTTTTATCATCTGTGATTTTGGGTCATGTTCGCTTTGGTTTTGTAGATTCGTCTTGCAAGTGATTTAAATATTTTTCACTTGATTTCTTCTACTACTTGAATTTTGATTATGATTCTTTGTCATTTGCTGTAGAGTTTAGATGGATGATCAAGTTGGCCCTTATCAAGAGAATGACCTAGGAAAACAATCTTATATATCTATTAAAGGAGAGACTTTCTTTGCCACGTGTCAATGCCACAATTCACGTAGCTCCAAAAATATTTTAAAAGCTACTTTCAAAAATCAATAAATTTGATATTTACAAATTCGAATCTTAATAATTTCTTAATCCGTAAATAAATATGGTATTTCAAAAATCAATAATATTGATATTATAAAATTCAAATTTAATAATTTGTTAATCCGTAAATATAATCTGATAAATTCCAATCTTATCTCACCGATTTTAATTTGCAAGTCTTCTTAAACAAACTTATTTTGAGGATAATCTTTTCCGTTACTAATCGAATAATCGAATTATAATTATAATTTTTGAAAAGATTTGTTTTATATTATATAAATAGAAATTGAATTTGTTACCATTTTATATGTATAATAAAGATAGTTAAATGTATAATGAATAACTAATATTATGCTTTGAAGAATATCATTTTTGTTCAAATATTTAGAATAAATATTAAATGACGCCTGTTCACTGCACGGGTAATGCATTAGTTACAAATTAAGGATAATGAACTAAAAGGAGCGGACAAGATAAAGTCAACAACATGTTGACAACATTGAATTGGTAGAAGCTAGTGTAAAGTTTAAACAAACAAATTAGGTGTCTGGAGGTGGACATAGGACGTGTCTATGTGGCCATTAAATCAAGGAAATAATCATGGATGAGGAAATCACGGGAACGAAAAATATTAAGTTCGTCACATATTGGCAATAATGGGGTGGAAGAAGCTAGAGTGTGTCAAGCAAGACAGGGCATCTGGGAATGGATGGAGGTTTTAATCTAGTGTATCAGAGTTGTGAAATAAGGCTGTTTGCTTTTGCTTTAAACGCACACGAGTTGTGTTTAAAAGTTTGTATATATGTATGACAGTGGGTAGCTGCTATTTTCTTGGATTTTTTGTTGGGTACATACCTTCTTTATTGCACACAAACGTATTTCTTTGCTCTCCTTCAGTTCATATACTCTCCTCAATTGCAGTAGTGTACATTGACATTTAGACATTTAGCGCTTCCTATGACGATAGTCCTAACTCTGAATTAGTTTTGCCATTCTTCTGTAAAATTATCAACATTCAACATTCCACCAAAAAGGATCTTGGTATTCAAGCTTATTGTGCTCTTATCTGTTTCTAGTAATCATAAATTACATGTAACAATTATTGTTTATAATGAGCTGAAATAACCCGAACCGTCTGACCCGCGGCCAAGCATGGCCCGTGTTTGGTGTAACCTGATATGACCCATAAGTAACCCAAGGTGATGGACTTGATCTTTTTTAAATGGTAAGTTTATATATATATTCTTGTTAAAATTTTTAAAATAATTATTAATAATTTTAATTAATATAATAATTTTTACAATTGGATGGTGATTTTTTTTTTTTTTGATAACAGAAAAATTGGTGTCGGATGGTGATATTTTATTGCTTTAAATATATTATAATATTTCGTTGATTTAAATAATATATAATAAATAGTAAATATCTTCATTCTTATCTATCAATATTAATGCATTTGTCTTATTATTTTAACACATTGCAGCCTGTTTGGGTTCTGAAAACTGCCAAAAGAAGATGCATGCAACGGTTCATTCGATTCTCTGCTGATTTGGCCAGGGAGGTAGGAATGCTGCTCGAGAATCTTCGAGAAGGGAATACTGCTGGGCAGGTGCTTTATAATGCTTTTAATTTATAATGTTCATTACATTGTTTGAATTAGAAGATGTGTTATAGACCACATAAAAATTGGGTAGTCCACCTTGCCATCATTCCTATTTGTGGGTATGACAACAAAAATATGTAAATTTACAAAGACCCGTTCATGGAAGCCCATCCCAAACATTTTATAGGCTTGTGCCCATGGACTGATGAAATGTGAGTCAGGTCCGAGCCCATGTTTTATCAGGTCTTGTGTGTATAGTTATTCTCCATAGTCCACAGTAGGCATCTGATTATAGCTTCTCATATGTGCAAGTATTGATTGTCTTGTAGATTGTAGAAAACGTTTGATCTAGAGTAGGTATGGGCCCGGTTTGGTTCAAACTGCCAAACCGGCGGTTTTCAAACCGGCCCAAACCGGCGGTTTAGGTTTGGCCGGTTTAGGTTTCCGCCGGTTCAAGGTTTAGGTTTAGGCTTGTAAAAATAAAAAACCTAACCGTCGGTTTGACCGTCGCAAACTGTCGGTTTGAACGGACGGTTCAAACCGACGGTTTGCGACGGTTTTGGATATTTAATAGGTTATTTATTTATTTTTTTTAAAAAAACTTTAAAATTGACGGTTTTAACCGACGATTTGGTTGGTTAAACCGTCGGTTTTCAGTTTTTTAAATTATTTATAAAAAAAAAAATTCATTCCGACGGTTCTGGGCGTCGGTTAAACCGACGGTTTGCTTCTGGGCCGGTTTTTCACCACTTTTTTTTGTTTTTTATTTTTTATTTTTATAACCGTAGCTAAACCGGCGGTTTAGGTTAACCTAAACCGCCGGTTTTCACTTACTAGATTTGGGTTTAGGTTTGCAACCCACCCCTAATCTAGAGAACTACAATACTCTGGATTATATTAGTGTACTAGTGCCAAGTAATCTTATGTAGATGATCAATTTTTTTGGTGTGTAGATAATTAATAATGATAGTTGCATACGCCAAGTTTTTAACTTCTTATTTCAAGAAATATGCTGTAGAGAGAAAATGCTAGAACAAGGGAGTTTGAGGGGCCACTTTCAGGATTTCTTTTGAATGAATGATGATATACGTATAGTCACATAGAACTTATGGGGTCTAGGAAATGAGTAGACTTCATGAATGAATCCTTTATCCCTACAAAATTTATAGAGTGGTGGGTTGAAAAGAGGAAAAGCAGCAAGTGGACTGATCATACATCACTCACAGTTTGGTTAATAAGCCTGCTTTTCTATGTACATAGATTTTTTGTTAGTTATAAATACTTTTAGTATGTTATAAGTTACAAATCTGGATAAAAAGTAAGCAGTCACAGCAAAAAGGAAAGCTATAGTGTAGTGTAAATTATCAAAAAGAGCCGAAACTGCGTAAGTTTATAGGTGAACTACACAACCATTCTTTATTTTGTCCACCTTGCACATACTCACGTTTTTTTGTAAGTGAAATTGCATTTGCCTTCCTCTTATCAGTACTTTGCTACAACTCAACACTCAAAATATGTTTAAGAGTTAGTAAAACCTAAAAAGATACAAAATGTATAAAATATCCATTATTCAAACAAATATCATTTTTTCTTTTGCAAAATGATGGATCTTTTGGAGTTTTTGTTTGTAAAAAACAATTTGTTATGGAGTCAAAATAAGTATTGGACTTGCAAAATGTATGGGTGGTTTTGTACAAAGTGTACTAAATGAATGGTGCTTTGTGTAGTTTACCATAAATTTATCATTGCTTAATTCATAAGATGCTTTTAGATTGCACAGGTGGGAAAATGCTAGTAGTTACAGCACAATATATCAAACAGTACACTATGTAGATGCATATTTTGTTTCTGAACAAATACAAAAGAACCAACGTACTTAAAACTTGTCCAACTGGCTGGTCTTGTCCTTTGTGGCTCCTTTGTCAGGCTGCTATAAGAAGGAAAGACCTATGGAGTGAAGGAAGAAGAGAAGCACTAAAGAGGCTCATAGAAATTATCGGTGAACCCTAAATTGTACAAAGTTTCAAATCATATTGCTGTCTTACAGTAGGATGAAAACTCGTCATGAGCATTTTAAAGACAGAAGTGAAATTTTTGGATGGAAGATAATGTGCCACAAAAACAGAACACCCTAATTAATTTAAATGGACAGGTTTATATAAATATTTATGCAAGTATTTGTTCTAGGACATTTTCTTGTACAATCTTGCCGTTCCCTGCATCACATAGTATAGTTTCGCGGACTTTATCTATCGGATTTGAACCGATGACTTAAGCCTCTTTCTGGGGGCCTTTAATTAAAAGGCCTGACTCTACCGCTTAGTTCAAAATTCGCCTACTATACTATGAGTCTACTGCATTCATATATATATTATTATGAATGAATATATAGACTAATATGATATCTAGTATATCATTCGCGTCTCTGTTGTCCCATTATCCACACTAAGCTGTCAGTAAACGTAAAATAGTTACTATGCTTATACATAATAGGAGGATTATATAGAATATAAAAAAATAAAAATCCTTGCTGCTTTCATCTCCGGGCTAGGGGCTGGGTTTGCAAGAGGTCGAAGAAAAACTCCTGAATGGGTGGTTCCAAAACTCCGGGAGGTACTTGGCTTAACAGCCCGGATATCTCAACACTTCCCATTCGAATAGAGGATGAACGACTAATGCTTGCTTCAAGGTCGACCTCTATGGAATGGGTATCCATGTTGCATTTCTGCGAGGTACGGACCGGAACCACTAGCTAGGGAGTTCTCCTTTTTCACAGGCTCCGATGAACCTAGGCAACGGCATACGAGTTAGCGTCTACGGGTAGCTACTGGAAATCCTTTAACAAGCAAGTAGTAAACTACCAGCTATCTTTAGGTGGATGACAGGTTCTAAGCAAGCAAGCGAGAAGGAATCCCTCAAAGCGAGAGCACTGAGGCAAGGTCTTTCACTCATGTCTACTTCTAATGCGCACGAACCAGAGCTATCTCCCAAGAACCCCTTCCCTAGTCAAGAGGTACTGACCATTGGTTCTCGCGTGCCCAGTTAACGATAGCCTCGGGTAGACTGCGGATCTTAGGTGAGACCCAGAGTGCAGCCAACTAAACACCAAATCAATCGGAATAAAACTTCTACATCTGAGAAAAAATGTGTGACTAACTCAATTGCTAAATGCCCTTCTTGTATGCTAACGCTCTAGGATGGCAGGGCTGGTAAAACTCTCCTTGATGATCGAAACTCTTGAGAGCTTCTTGTTACTTATAAAAAACTTTGGACTCGCTCATAGAGCTGTTCATTTTATGTCTGTTTAGATCAAGACTTAAAATCCGCATGTATTCTTTATCACTTCCCTTATTATATTAATACAGCTATGCGGAAGAGAAAAGAAATCGCGCAGGGCACCGGGAGCCTACCTAAAGCGGAAGGGTAGCGGTGCACAGGTAGAGTGAATGAGCGAAACCGGGTGGGAACAATCTTTCATAATGTGATTGTGAGCAAGAGTAGTCATGGCCTTAGGAGTGATGCTAATCCTTCTTCTTGTTGTTAGGAGCTGGGCTCTCCTCAGGATTCTAGCACTAGCTAGAAAGCCTAGCTAAGGCTAGTTTTCTTGCCTCTTTAAATCGTACTTCTAATAAGAATGCGGGAAGCCACCCAAACCCAAAGAGCTCGTACGCGATGTCCTATTTATCGATCGGCGATGTCATTCTTCTTCGATCTCTAGCTCTGCCACTACAGACAAAAGAGAGGTGACCATGTCTGTATGAATTGGACAAGATCCGTCTATCTTGAGCCTCTTTCTGGGGGCCTTTAATTAAAAGGCCCGACTCTACCGCTTAGTTCAAAATTCGCCTACTATAAGTTTTGAGCGATCATTTGAAGTCTTTGATGGTCTGTTGGGTATTGCTGGTTAGATAGGCAGTTATAACATCGGAAACAAAAACTGATCTTCGTCAAATAATGAGTCGTTGATTATTATTATTTTTAATTGTAGGAGAAGTTATCAGAAAAACGCCCTCGAGATGTCTTGGTTTCTAACATGAGTGAGGCAGATGCTGAGCAAAGACAGCAAATTGTGCATTCTGCAAAACTTAACATTAGAAATCGCCGGAATCATGGCATGCAGGTGTGCAGTTCTTACTTTTTCTTTGAAGTGATCAATTTTATGCTCACTGACTGATACATAGGTCTGAGCCCTCAAATCTTACGTTGGAAAATTGGTATAAAGTTATTATGGAAGTTCATTTATGTTGAAAATATTATGTGATTCGGATTCTGTACATTATAATACGATGATTGTAGAATTTTGTGTTTTACACATTTCGGTCATTGGTGGAAGAATTTTATGAGAGTTAAATTAAGGGAAATTCCGGTTGGTACCCCTGTGGTTTGGGGTTTTCCGGATTTTGCCCATCACTTTTTTAAAGTTCGGTTGGTTCCCTTAAACTTTCTTTCTTTTCCGGATTTTGCCCAATCCGTTAAAAATCTGTTAAATATTCCGTTTGCCTTATTAAAAATTAAAAGAAAAAGAAAAAGAAACAAATTAAAAGCCAAACATAATATAAAAAATGAAACAAAATACTCCTCATAAGATGACAGCACTATTGGTATTCATACTTCAGACTAAATTCCTCAAAATATAAATTTCATAGTGAAAATGTTAGATCGTTCAGTGCTCACAAGTTTCTTAGTGTCTTTTGTGTCATAAATTAATATCAAATAATATTGTTAATCTACATAGCTGTAGTATCCAAGAAAAATCTTCAAGGATTAATTAACTTTTTTTTTTGGTTCCTTTTTCAGGGAAATTGGTGATATTGGTTACTGCATTAGTTTATTTAAAATTTTTTTTTTGAGAAATTACTGCACTGGTTTGACTGCTATGGTATGGATCGAAAGAAAAGGAAGCTAACACAATTCAATGAAACTTTAGAAGAGAGGCAATCGGATTTTTTTTAAAAATCTTCTTTTGCGTTTTAGAGCTAGGGTCTGGTTGGCACTAGGCAGCAGCCTATAAGAATCGAATTTTTATTTAATTTATAAGCTGCTGGCATGCTGCCAAATATCCCTCTCCCTCTCCTGCTCCCGCCCCCTCCCTCTCTCTCTGGAGTTCAGTAGGTTATAAAAGAAGTGATACTTCAGGTCTTGTTATTCAAGCTTCAGTGTTTGAAGGTTGATGAGTTCCACTATGGACTTATCCTTTCTCAGTGAATTGATCTGTGTAGAGCTCCTCCTATTTGTGAAGGAGATACATTAAAAATTGGTATAAACATTTGTGTTAGTGCAATACGTATGATCGCAAATATGAATCATCCAGATAAACAAGTATGGAGAGAGGACAAGTGTTATTGAAATATAGAAAACAAACTGAATAATATTACGCATGTTACTTGAGAATGTGATTCGTGAATGTGTTTTGTGGTATCAGGTGTCTTTACATGCAATTTCACCCAGTACTCTTTTAGAATCAGTTTGTTGGTCAATATCAGAGCCACCTTCCACAGCCACTATTTATAATGATGCTTCAGTTGCTGAGAATGCTGAAGAAGCCCAGGTATCTGGGTTCCCTGATGCAAAAGATGATGGAAAGCCAGTAGACACAGCATTCTCAAATCTCTCTCGGCCCCTTAGCGAAAGGTCTTCAACCACACTAAAATTCCTGCTTCATATCAGTAAATACTAAATAGTGTGGAGTTTACACATATGACATTTTACATTAATCTTTTGAATGTTTTCAGTTTTATAGACCATAATCAAGGAACACTATATGGTCAATAATGGTCTTCTTACATTCTTGGCTTTTTTATGCAGTGAGAAAACTGAATTGATATTTAGACACCATTTCATTACCATACTCTTTCCAGTTGACCGGTTCAGTGAGATGGGCTTATCCTCAAGAACGTTCTACAGTGAAAAAGGCTTTGCATGTTTGCAGATGCTAGACCTTATTTACGTCTTTTATCAGGTATGAATAACTTGAGTATTAGCATACATATCTATACCATGTCTGAAAACAGAATACACTTATCTCCTTGAATCTCTCCATCTTAGCCAATCATAGGTTTTTCAATTAGATAATCTATCTGATATATCTTCATAACCTTTATGTATAAATAATAATATAAATTATTATTATTAAACAATACTTTCATAATCATATCCGATTATTATTACATAGTATTATTCTTACATAATCCTGATCTTATAATAGCTTATTTATATCTATAATAATTTAAAAACTTATCCATGTTAGCTTTTTGCTCACCTACTTGATTCTTGCATATATCATAATTAATATATCTCGTCCATTTTCTTTCTTGTTTTATAAATAATTGCCCCTAGTCTTCACTTTTCAACAATGGATCCTCTGTTGTACAGGAAAATATGTCGGACCATGAAATAGAAGCTGCAATTCACACTGATTCGAGGCATGCTGATAAGCTTCGCGCAATCTATTCTACTAAGCGAACGGAAGAACTCATGTACAAACGTATCGATTTCATGGGAAGCCGAAGGTTTCTTGAAATGCTGAAGCGGATAAGTGGTGATAACACGGGAAATGTGTACGAGTTGGTGATCAGTGCGTGAGGCTATTATGTTGTTAGCTAGCCATGAGGGAAGATGTAATCTTGTTAACCTGAATTGAAAATATCGCACTAAGAACTACACAACACTGGTCCCCAAAGTCCTCTGCCGGGTGAATCTTTTCCTTCACCTAAGATCCGCCAGGTTTATGAGTCTTATGGAGAGAGTTTCCAAGAGTGGTGGCGGTCGAGGCCAGTAGCAGCCCAGGTTCCATAATTGTCTGTCATGTCTATTGATACAAATGTGATATATATTTGGTTAATGAAGTTGTTGAACTCAGCAAGTGTTATATGTTGAACTTGGGTTCGGGTCACCTAGATATGAATTAGTTTATGGTATTAAACCATTTTAACTCTGCATCATATGAGTAACTACAAAATATGAACATTCTCTCTCTTTTTTTTTTATTAAAAAAGAAGATCTTATATGCACGGCAGGAAATACGACAAACGAACAATATCAATGAAGTGCGAATGCGTTGAATTTTGAACTTCAACGCACTCCGACTGCGTTGAAGTAAGTGTCAAGTTTTGTAAGTATTGATTACTTATAAGTGTTAAAATTCTTCTCCAAGATCTAGAAGAAAGGTCTAGAATGAAGTTGAAGAAAGATTGTAATCGAAATGCAATAACGTAATAACATAACATAATATCATAACATCATAACCGTATTCTAATAATTCAACCAAAATCTCATACATACTCCAACTCAATACAAAATATCATCCCAAAATAAAAGATAGACGTCATAATGTCACTGTTTCGAAGCCCGACCCGAGAAGGATCAAGTGGTGGTTGGTATCCCATCGCCTCGTCAACAAGCCGTTGCAACTCATCCACAATCTCATCCCCCGTCTGCGTACCACGGTAACATATCATATCTTGAATCCTTCCAACAAAGGCATGTAATCGCTGTTTACAACAACAAATAGTTAGAAATTGAATAATAGATGAACGGAATGATAACATGTAACAAATTAGATATCTTACCCGAGTGTCGGAACCATGGACATAAGGTGGACGATCCATGGGAGGTGGTTGTGCAGTTGATCTCGGAAAAAGGTACCGGTGACCCCAATCAGAGAACCACGCCATATAGTCACCAGATACAACCCATGGGACGGGGGGCAACTCTGTGTTGACTATTAAGAAGCGTGTGACCTCCTCATGTCTCATGGACCAAATACCGTGCGACCGATGATCCCGAATCTTGTAACCTCTGCCCCCAACAACGGGACGTTCATCCATGGTCATCGGGATACACACGTTGGGGATCCTCTGTATACACCCAAATTGTCTCACAATTATGTATGACATATAGGGCTCCTCTATGTCACCAATACGGATGGCGCCTATGTATTTGGAGATAGCAAACTCTTCATCAAAATCAAAGACACGGTCATCGTATGACATAAACTTGACGTCCTCTAGTTTCATATCCTCTAACTGACGACTTAGATACGTCAACCTCTGAAGCGTTAAGGTGGGGGTCTTCGGGATCGAAATCCTCGAAGTACAACGTGAAGATCCCTGTTGCTCAACATATGCGGCGGCAGGACCACATGAAAAGAGAGGGAAAGTGCACATTTATCCACGCCTATATTTTACAAGAAGATATATTTTTATTGATTATATATATATATATATATATATATATATATATATATATATATATATATATATATATATATATATATATATATATATATATATATATATATAATCTACTTAAATATTGAAAAAACTCGAAAGTTGATACATGTAGAAGTGAGGTGCATCCACCCATGGTTTTCACACTAGACCGGGAAAACAGACCAAGATGCCGAACAAACAACATAAAATCCCTACCCCCAAGCATACGAGCCAATCATCTCGTGATCGACTACGAAGGCATGACAGAGGGCATGGTCAACCCCAGACAAGTCAAATGTCTCCAGATAAGTCAATCCACTCCGGATGGCTAGAGCAAACCATCCCTCCGGGTCATCACGATCCGACGCCACTCAGAGAAATCTCTCACCCGGTCGATACGTCAGTGTACCTTCATCAGCTCTCTAACGACCTTCATTTGGGAAAAAATAAACGTTTATACATGAAAAAATACGTTCATTCACGTTCATCGCCGAAATCTAGTAACATACCTCGCCCATCCATATAGAGGCAACTCTATGGTCGGCGTATCCGTCAGCAAATCTGAAGCCCTATGAGGGGCACCAGTCTTTCGAAGAACACGAGCAGTAGAAGATGATGATCTTCTCTGGGTGCGTGAGTGGCATGAGATGGAGAAGGTGCGTGAGAAGGAGATGATATGTGGGATGGAGAGGGTGCGTAAGAAGGAGATGGTGTATGCGATGGAGAGGGTGCGTGAGAAGGAGATGGTGTGTGGGATGAAGAAGGGGCGTATGAAGGAGTGGATGTGGAAGCGTGAAAACTAGATGTAGAAGTAGGGGCATGGATATGAGCAGGAGGTGAGGTAAAAGGAACCAATGCAGTGTATGTGGGCTCACATGGGGAAGGAGCAGGGGCACGGGCATGAGCAAGAGTAGGAGGTATGCAAATGGTGTCCTCATCATCTGACTCGGATCGACCCACCCGATGAGGAAGTGATCCAAGATGAGTAGAAGGGGGTACAAATAGGGAGGTAATAGAAGCGGGATATGTAGTAGGCTCAATCACAGTATTAGGTTGTGGGTGATCGCCTCGTCGTACGAAAGCGGTAGATGGTTATTATTATGTTACCAAATATGGTTGATCATTTTCTTGTATATTACCAAGCATAGTTGATCCTTTTCCTGTATATAGGCTGAATAATATTCTAGTTTATCATATTTCCTTATCCATTTTATTCATTCTCTTTATATATGTAACTCTGTACAAATGATTTAAGCATATTTCAAGTACTCAAATTCTATCTTTCATGGTATCAGACAAATCACGTTCCTTCTTCTTCACTCGATATCTCTAAAACATCATTGTCTCTTATGGCGCATCACGTGTCTCTCGCCATTACTGACCCTTTTTATCTTCAACCCTCAGATCACCCGGGTGTCCTCAATGGTAAAAACTATCCCGATTGGCAACGTAACATGCTCAATGCCCTTCGTGCAAAAACGCAAGGATGGATTCATCGATGGATCTATTACCATCCCTGATGCTTCTTCTATTGAACATCCCCATTGGCTTGCAGGTGGATTAACTCCGCAATCGAGGTTAATTTTGCTACCTTCTCTCGCTTCCTGCGATACAACAAAAGACCTCTGGGATGACATACAACAACGCTTTTCCATGGGCTATAGACCCGTACCCTCAAGCTCCGATATGACATTAGTAACTGCAATGATGCGCCCTTGACCACCATGACCGCGGATGAAGAGGACGATGCTTTGCGGGTTCGCTCCGATGGACCGCTCACTCGTTCCCGAGCCAAAGCCATCGCCCAAGCTACCGGCTCAATCATCCGACGCACCGTCACATCACTTGGACCCGTTAGTGGCATGCCATGTCACCACTCCACCATGGCATAGGCTTCCGGCGCCACGTCATCAAGCTAGCAAATATTATTATTATATTTTGCATTTTAAATAATAATAGACTTTAATTTTCGGAACATTAATTCCGGAACTTAATTCCGTGAGTTAATTTCCGGCATTGATAGTCTAGACCTTTGGTTTCGGGAGTTGCCCGACTTTATTTCCCGCCTTTATTTCCGTCATTCAATTTCCGACTTTTGGTGTAGCCTTCACCCACTATATAAGGGATGCTTGGCTTCACTTGTAAATCATGTCTAATTTTAATCAAGTATTTTGAAGGAAAATCCTCATTCTTGATCTAGGCATCACTTCCTCTTCAATCCCCTCAAAGTTCTTCTTTGGATCAAGTCTTAGATCCAAGAACTCACATTCGAGGATTCTTCTAAAGAATCAAACTATCAAATCCACTACAACGTTTGCTCGATCTCTCTAGATCGAATCAAACCTACGCTTCCGCATCCATATCAATCGCTTCCGCCCTACCAAACTTCTATCAAAGTTCTCATTTGCACATCAACAACGAGTAGTCGAAACTCTAGCTTGGTCTAGATCCGGCGTTCGTCCTTCAACGATTTCAAGGACGCATCAAATTGGCATCAGAGCAAAGGGATCGAAGCTAAGTTCTCTTTACTCTTGTTTTTTGTGCGTTATATTTTTATCCTTCTTTGCCTTTGTTGTTCTTCCCTTCTTGAAGATCTTCAACTTGTTCTTCGTGTTCTTCGAAGTTTTCTTGGAATTTTTTTTTCTTTTTTCTCACCAAACAAATTTAGGAGATGGTTGGTTTGCCATCAAACCATCTATCAAAAACAATTTGTTCTTCAACCGACCCAATCCGACAAGTTTGTTAATCGATTTTACCAAATTTCTTGGGATTTTTTTTTGTTAACAAATTCGGATATCTTGCATTTTGATATTCAAACAAAAACAAAAATCAAAACTCTTCAACAAAGCGGATTTGTTTCCAAAGTGTTTCATCTCTTGCATCAAAAAAAAAAAAAAAAAGTTGCAAAGTTCAAAAATAAAATAAAATACAAAGTGAAAAGACGTCCGGCAAACCGGTCCATCCGAAAAATCGGATTTTACAAAACGGTCAAAGACCGAAAGCAAGCAAAGCTTGCCGAGTGAACAATCCGTCCATCTTCTGTCTCTCCATTTTCTTACATACGTGCAAAATATCACTTGTTTATTTGTGTGAATTGGTTCAAATTTTGTTGGATTTGCCTACCTTGCTTAACCGCCAAACGGCCTTCCCGAAAGTAGAACCTTAACGCACTTGAACTTGGGTAACGTTGACTTAATTCGTCACCTTGCTCATTTGATTGCTTGCATTTGTTTGTATTCATTTGGAATTATGACTAACGTGGATATAGAAAACTCACAGGATGCTCGTGAACGAGAAAATGCCTCCTTATCCGAGGAAGTTGTTAGTCTAAAGCAACAAATGGAGGAGATGAGGGCACAACTTTTGGCCCTTACGACCACTCCACGCCCCGCCCCAAATCCAAATGACACCATGGTCGAGACTTCCACGTCCGACGCTCGTCGGAAGGGCAAAGGTCTTTTGGGAACCGACCCGTATCAAGGTCTTAGGCTTGCCTCAGTCATCGAAAGCCAAACTCAACAAGACGGCAGGCACCACCTCAATGAGACCGAGAACAATAATGGCCCGACTCCGGATGATCTACTTTATGTAGATACAATGGATCGGAACAAGCGCTTCGAGCGCAATCGTAAACGGTACGGATCGCCCCCACCTTTATCTAATGCACATAATACTAACCGTCCCATACAGGAAGAATATCGGCACACCAATCAACAAGATCGTCATCCTCGACGTTCCGGTAATGATCGATATGAGCAACACCACCAACGACGTAGCCGGCGTTCATCATACCGCGACTATGATGAGTATGACGAGGGGGACGATTTTGATGAGTTTTCCGACGATGAAGCCAACTTGGAACGAGTGGCTCATGTCCGTCCATGGCACCCACCCGTCCGAGATCCATTTGAGAACCAAGACCGAGGAGAAAAATGGTTGCCTCCTCCTAACCCACCAAGGCATGCACATCAACGAGCCCATCGTGATGATATGCCACCGCCCCGCCCGGATCCCTACAAAGCTCGTAGGGAAGGTAAAGTTAAATTTCCAATATTTTATGGGGAATATGATCCTTGTGTGTTTCTTGATTGGGCACAGGACATGAAAAGGGCTTTGAAGCATTGCCACTATGAGGAGTACGAGAAGATCGAAGCGGCAACCTTGTACTTTGAAGGCGATGCAAAATCTTGGTGGAACCGATATGAACACGTCCGTGAGAACCGAGGATGGGAACCAGTTGCGACGTTTGATCAACTGATCTACGTCATGACAAAGAAGTATGTCCCCAACGACTTCAAAAATGATATGCGGATGCAAATTGCCGAGCTCCAACAAGGCAAACTCACTCCGGTGGCCTACTTGGCCAAGCTCGAGGACATGCATATGAAGGCCGGCATCTCGGCCTCGCCCTCCGCCTTACGCACCAAGTTCATGAGTGGCCTCAATCCATCAATCCGACGACCCCTTGAGATCGTTCCATATAGAGACTTGGGAGCTTTGTGTCATGCGGCCATTAAGCTTCACAAGCAACAACAAGAGACTCCAAAATACTCAAGGTATAACTCCTCTCCAAATCAATACGCTTAATCTACTAACACCCGTGCTCGAGATGTATCTAGTTATCAAGAGTCCGGCGCCACCAAAGGAGCCCAACGGATGGTCCAATCCACCCGACAAGCGGATACCGAGAGGGCACCACAACGTGGTCCCAATGTCCCGGCACAAGTGCCTCCCGGCCGCACTCCTCAAGGACCTCCACCGGCGGCACGGCCAAGGGAGCCCGTGTGTTATAAATGTAGCGGATTCGGTCACGTCCAACGTGATTGCCCGAACACAAAGCGTGTGTTGTTTGCCAATCCCTCATATGAAGATGAGGAAGATGAAGAAGACGGCGATATCATCATAGAGGATGACCAAGACGCCGACCCCTACTACGGCATGGAACCATGCGAAGAACAAATGGCTTGCGGCCCGGCACAACCCGGTAAGTTCGCCCTTGTATCTCGTAGAATTTTAGCCGTTAAGGAATTTGTCCCTATTGACCAACGCGAGAATCTCTTTCACTCTCGTTGTTTGGTCAATAAAACTAGTCTCTCTCTCATAGTTGATGGGGGTTCTTGTTGTAATATTATCAACGAAAAAGTGGTAAAACACTTTAAGTTGCCTACAACCCCCCACCCAACACCTTATGGAATCCAATGGATTTCCGATAAGGCGTGTGACACCGTCACACGACAAGCTTGGGTGACGTTTTCCATAGGCGGCTATGTTGATAAGATCCTTTGTGATGTTATCAAGATGGACGCCACACATGTATTATTAGGACGACCATGGCAATTCGATCGCCGTACATTCCATGATGGTTATCTTAATAGATACATGTTCCAATATAATGGAAAACGGGTCACATTGTTGCCTATGACTCCACATGAAATATTAATTGATTATGCGGAACGGAAGAGGCAACAAACCATTGATGAGACCACTACGCCGGCAACATCGGACCCTCCTAGGAGTCCTTCCGATGTTGTGGGTGCTAGTACTTCCGGATCCCGGAACACCGCCTCTAGTAACCGTGCTATTGAGTCTAGAGATAGTAAAGGAAGCATCGTCCCAACGAATGCAACTTTACCATCTCCGGAACCAATAATCAAAGGCCGGTGTGAGCCGAGGGTACTTTTCGCCCGGAAACATGATGTGACACCGGTCAAGGAAGGCAAGTTGCCATGCTTCTTACTTGTTCCTTTTTGCTTATCTACTTCCAATGACCTTAGTAATATGCCGCACGAGGTGTCTACTTTGTTGTCTGATTTTCAGGACGTCTTGACCGATGAACTACCACCCGGCTTGCCACCGATCCGTGGAATTGAGCACCAAATCGATTTGGTGCCCGGCGCGTCTTTACCCAACCGTGCCGCTTACCGTGCAAGTCCGGAAGAAACTAAGGAGCTACAACGTCAAGTCCAAGAGCTCCTAGACCGGGGATATGTTCGTGAGTCACTTTCACCGTGTGCCGTGCCGGTCATTTTGGTGCCCAAGAAGGACGGGTCTTGGAAGATGTGTGTCGATTGCCGAGCCATCAACCAAATAACCGTCAAGTACCGGCATCCGATCCCGCGCCTCGACGACATGTTGGATGAACTACACGGCGCCACCGTGTTCTCAAAGATTGATCTCCGGAGCGGGTATCACCAAATCCGGATGGCCGAAGGTGACGAGTGGAAAACGGCTTTCAAGACAAAGTACGGATTATATGAGTGGCTTGTCATGCCGTTCGGACTCTCCAACGCCCCATCAACATTCATGCACCTCATGAACCATGTCCTTCGCCGGTTTTTGGGTAATTTCGTAGTTGTTTATTTTGACGATATTTTAATTTTTAGTAAGTCTTTGGATGAGCACATCGGGCACCTTCGCCAAGTGTTCGAGTGCCTTAGACAAGAACAATTATTCGTCAATATTGAAAAATGTGTCTTTTGTTCCGACACAACTATATTTCTTGGCTATGTCGTGTCTAAGGACGGACTCCGAGTAGACGAATCCAAAGTTCGCGCTATTCGGGAGTGGCCTACACCTAGTACGGTCACCATGGTCCAAGCCTTTCTCGGCTTAGCGGGCTTCTACCGACGCTTTGTCAAAGACTTTAGCTCGGTAGCGGCGCCGCTTCATGAGCTCACTACTAAGGGTGTCACGTTTGAGTGGCGTGATACCCATGCTCGAGCGTTTGAAGCGCTCAAAGACCGACTTTGCAATGCACCACTACTCCAACTCCCAAATTTCTCGAAAACCTTCGAGGTGGAGTGTGATGCATCTAATGTTGGCATTGGGGGGGTTCTTCTCCAAGAGAATCGGCCCATTGCTTACTTTAGCGAAAAGCTTTCCGGTCCACCACTCAACTATCCAACCTATGACAAGGAACTATATGCTTTAGTTCGTTGTCTAAAGACATGGCAACACTACTTGTGGCCGAAGGAGTTCGTGATTCATTCGGATCATGCGGCTCTTTCGTATCTCAAGAGTCAAACTAATTTGAGTCGGCGCCATGCAAGTTGGGTAGAATTTTTAGAAACCTTTCCTTATGTCATTCGGCATAAGAAAGGAAAAGAGAATGTGGTAGCCGATGCCCTTTCTCGGCGGTATATCCTCTTGGTGCATATGGACGCCAAGATCCATGGCTTTGCTCTTATCAAAGAGTTATATGCCACGGATCTTGACTTCAAGGATATATTTGCCAAATGCCTTGACCTCCGAGAGCATGAGACCTTCTTTATTAATGATGGTTATTTGTTCCGCGCGGAAAAACTTTGTATTCCGCGTTCGTCCATACGCCACTTGTTGATAAAGGAAGCCCATGAGGGTCGTGGTCACTTCGGTGCTACCAAGACTCTCGCCGCTCTCCAAGAGCACTTCTTTTGGCCGAAAATGCGCAAGCATGTGACACGGTTTTGCACAAGTTGCATAACATGTCATCATGCCAAATCGCGTCAAGGTCCGGACGGATTGTATTCTCCTTTGCCTATACCAATGGGACCTTGGGAGGATCTTTCTATGGACTTTGTAGTTGGCCTACCTATGTCCAAACGAGGCAACGACTCCATTTTTGTGGTAGTCGACCGTTTTTCCAAAATGGCTCATTTTATCGCGTGTAAGAGCACCCAAAATGCTAGCGATGTTGCCACATTATTCTTTAACAATGTGGTGCGCTTACACGGGATACCACGTTCCATCCTTAGTGATCGGGACGTGAAATTTGTGAGTCACTTCTGGAGAACGTTGTGGGGAAAACTTGGAACCAACTTGTTGTTCTCAAGTAGTTATCACCCCCAAACCAATGGTCAAACGGAGGTGACCAATCGGACTCTCGGTGCTCTACTTAGAGCAACGCTTAGGAACAACCCACGAAAGTGGGAGGACTTAATTTCCGTTGTGGAGTTTTCATATAACAGGTCTAGGCACTCGGCAACTAAACTCTCACCATTTGAAGTTGTCTACGGCCTTAATCCACACACGTCATTGGACTTCACACCACGTCCACTCAAGGACGGTGAACACATCAACGCCGCAAGTCGAGCCGCCTCAATCATTGAACTTCATGAGCGGACAAGAGCACAACTCCAACGTCGTGCCGCCCAACTTGCCGAACAACGCAATAAGGGCCGTCACGACATATCTTTCGAGCCCGGCGATCTTGTTTGGCTCCACTTAAGGAAGGAGCGTTTCCCATCTCGACGCAAGGGCAAGCTATCGGATCGAGGTGATGGCCCTTTCCGGATCCTATCACGACATGGTCCAAATGCCTACAAGTTGGAGCTTCCGGATTCCTACGGCGTGCACCCAACGTTCAATGTCAAGGATCTAGGCCCTTATGTTGAGCCCTTATTTGACGACAGTGAAACGGGGACGTTTCACATCCAAGATGGGGGGACTGATGCGCCCTTGACCACCATGACCGCGGATGAAGAGGACGATGCTTTGCGGGTTCGCTCCGATGGACCGCTCACTCGTTCCCGAGCCAAAGCCATCGCCCAAGCTACCGGCTCAATCATCCGACGCACCGTCACATCACTTGGACCCGTTAGTGGCATGCCATGTCACCACTCCACCATGGCATAGGCTTCCGGCGCCACGTCATCAAGCTAGCAAATATTATTATTATATTTTGCATTTTAAATAATAATAGACTTTAATTTTCGGAACATTAATTCCGGAACTTAATTCCGTGAGTTAATTTCCGGCATTGATAGTCTAGACCTTTGGTTTCGGGAGTTGCCCCGACTTTATTTCCCGCCTTTATTTCCGTCATTCAATTTCCGACTTTTGGTGTAGCCTTCACCCACTATATAAGGGATGCTTGGCTTCACTTGTAAATCATGTCTAATTTTAATCAAGTATTTTGAAGGAAAATCCTCATTCTTGATCTAGGCATCACTTCCTCTTCAATCCCCTCAAAGTTCTTCCTTGGATCAAGTCTTAGATCCAAGAACTCACATTCGAGGATTCTTCTAAAGAATCAAACTATCAAATCCACTACAACGTTTGCTCGATCTCTCTAGATCGAATCAAACCTACGCTTCCGCATCCATATCAATCGCTTCCGCCCTACCAAACTTCTATCAAAGTTCTCATTTGCACATCAACAACGAGTAGTCGAAACTCTAGCTTGGTCTAGATCCGGCGTTCGTCCTTCAACGATTTCAAGGACGCATCATGCAAGCAACGAGGGCAATCAGTTGCTACATATCATGGCAAGTTACGACGTCTATGGGATGATCGTGTTGTATGACTTCCTTCTAATTCAAAATTTTGCACTCGTGCTCTAAAATTTTGTCAACCGAATGTGATGATGAATGCGTCCATCAATTCCTTCTTGGACGACTCGTTTGCACAACTTCGTTCATTTATAATTGCCACGGATCCTCTTCAATCCCTCAACAAAGCCTATGTTGTTGCAGTGCAAGAAGAGTGCTTGCAAAACAACGTCAAAACTGTCTCAACAGAATCCGAAGCATGGCCCTTGCAACCCGTAATTTCTCTGGCCAACAACAATTAAAGACAAATAAATCGAATCTCTTTTGTACCTATTGCAATCGACATGGTCACGGTTAGGTTTCTTGCTTTAAAAATATTGGTTATTCAGATTGGTGGAACAACGGGAAAGGAGTCGCCGATCCCGTCACCGGCTAACCACCACCGCCACCGTCTTGGCCTTGAGAGGGTAGCAGTAACGCGGTTTAAACTGCACAAGCTAATTCGGCCTATGTTGCATCTCCATCAAACTTTTCTTCCCAAGACAGGTTGGTTCTTGGTTCTTCTGTAACAGATGAGCAATGGTCTACTGTATTTGAAAATTTTAAATCATACCATCTTATCAGGATAATGCATCAGGTATAATCTTAACTCCATGGATCCTCGATATGGGAGCCTCTTTTCACATGACTTGTGATAAAACAATTTTAAATAAATTCATTCTATTTCTTCTCATATTATTAAACTACCAACGAGGCTCCGTAAACTACATGGATTAATCTTTCTCCTACATTTACTATTTCTAATGTTTTATTAGTGCCAGGATTACATTGCAACCTAATATCATTTTATTGTCTCACTATTGATTCCAAATGCACTGTTACCCTTTCTAATCGCTTATGTGTCATTCAGGACAATTTTTCGCGGACTCTGATTGGAACGGTGAACCTTAAAATGGTGTACACTGGCTTCGATGGATCATTTATTCTCCTCTTCGTTCAGCAGACCAAGTCACTACTAGTCCTAATTCGGCCTCTCTATGGCATTTCCGTCTAGGGCATCCGTCTTACCACTCGATTTTACCTATTTCGGACGTTATTTCTTCAGATTTCCATAAAATAAAACATTTGCCTTGTGATGTTTGTTATAAAGCAAAACAATCATGTACTTCTTTTATTTCAAGTAATTCTATTGCATAATCCCGAATTGATATGATTCATTGTGATATTTTGGGTCCTTATAGGATACCCTCTACTTGTAGTATGCCTTTTTTTTTTTTCTTATTATGGTTGATGATTTTTCTAGACTTACATGAGTTATTTTATTAAAAATCTAAATCCCAAGTATCTACTATAATTCTGAATTTTTTCCAAATAAACCGCACTCAATTCAATCAAAAAAAAATCCGGAATGACAATGGTTTAGAATTCACTTCTTTAAAACCTTTTTTCTCAAAAAAAGGTAAATGTCATGTGCATGCACACCACAACATAATGACCGAGTTGAACGAAAACACCGTCACATATTAAAAGTAGCTTGCGCTTTATTATTTCATGTTCACTTACCAATCAAATTTTGGGCGAAAGCATTCTTACCGCGTGTTATTTAATCAATCGAACTCCGTCAAAGCTTCATCATGGAGAAAATTCTCTTGAAATATTTTTTAATATGAAACCAAAATGCTCAAATTTACGTTTTTTTGGTTGTATTTGTTACGCCTCCGATCAACCTCGTAGTTCCAATAAATTTGATGGTCGTTCTTGAAAATCTATTTTTTAGGTTATCCTAACGATAAAAAAGGATGACGTCTTTTCGATTTAAACACGCAAACTATTTTCATATCCCGAGATGTTATATTCTATGAAAGTATATTACCTTCTTAATATATACAAAATTTAAATTCTTCTCTTCCTTCACCTGATAATAATCATCTTGCGGATGATTATTCACCTACCCCTATTCCTATTCTATCTATACCCATTGAAACTTCCAATCCTACCAACTCTAATATTGACTTTCCTAAGGCCATGTGCAATAGAGAGCCCCGGGACCATGGACGGATTTAGGGTTGGGCGACATTGGGCCGTCACCCAGCCCAACCCAAGAAAAACGAACTTTTGGTGTACTATAGTTGCCCAGCCCAACCAAAATTTTTTTAGTGTATTATTTCCTATTTTAAATTGAAATAGGTTAGAGCTTTATAAGACCACTATCAGCAGTGATTTTTTTTCTTACATGTTGGGTCACTTCTTTTTTTAAATTTACAAGAGAAACTGTGATGAAGTAGGTAAAAATAAATAGGAGAGATATTTTTGATAGAATTTTTAGATGGGGAGAAGAGGTAAAATGAGGGGAGAGAGTGGTGAGAGATTTTTTTTGTATAACTAGTGGTAGTGCTCTAACTGCACATAAAGTAACTGCTAAAGCTATTGTCCCTACTTGATTACTTCTTCAATCTACATTCCACTAGTGTGTACTTTTCCATTAATTAAAATGTAGAAATATATAATTATTTGTACGTTGAAACCTTGGAATAAGATGATAGTTTTTTTTCTCTTCAGAATTGTGTCAATACTACTTAATACTACTTTTTGCATAAAGCAATCATTCAAATTCACATTTTCACCAACTATTTTTCTACTAGTTTTAATTTTAACTTTGGAATTATGTATTATACTACATTGAACACAACTTCACATCTTTCGTTTTAACTACACTTAAATTAAAAGATTAGTATTAACTATTAAGTATTAGATGAATCTATGTTACATGTTAATTATTTTACTTTTTTATTAATATGTTATATACTGTATAATTTAATACAATTAAATTTATATTTTGATTTAAATTTAATTTGTTAGTTATTATTATTATATATATATAATAAATTTATTATTTGAAATTAAACTTAACAATTTTCTTAACTGTTGATTTATTTTGTATATTTTACTATATATTATAACTATTATATTTATATATTTATATATTTTACTATATATTGTAACTATTATATTTATATATATTTTTTAATTTAAATTTCTCCCATCCCTAAATTTTTCTAGCTCCGCCCCTACCGGTGGCCCAGTACTACTATTTTTTTTTTCTCTGCCACGTCAGCAAGATTCCTGTCACGTCAGTTTAGTAGCCACATTTCAGTTTTCACTTAATTTCACCCACAACAGAGAGTTTTGGGACTCCTATTTTTACTTTTTACTTTTATATTTATTTTCTAGAAATTAATTAATTGTAAATGTATATATCATTTATATACATAAATAATATTATTATAAACTAATGAATAGTAAATTTATTTTCAATAAATTGACGATATGTATATTTATATATCATTTTATTTCAAACTTATGGTATAAGTTACGTGTTATGTTGAAGTTAATGTATCATTTAAGGTTTTTTTAATTAAATTGGAACTTTATTTGTAAATTAATTTCTCATTTTATGCCTAAAAACCATTTTACAATGTATTTTCATTATAAATAAATAAATATGTAAGTATATTTCAAATAAATATTTTATTAGGTAGACAAAAATTAGTTATTATGTAAAAAAAAGTAAATTATAAAACGTTAAATGTTCACTATGTAACAACCTATATACATTACAAGAAGTCAAAAAAAATTTTAATCAAAACATATGCAAAGTGGGTGTCATTGGATAGATAAAATTGAATCCTATTTAAATATAAAATTTATTTATTTTTTAATTAATAGTTATACATAAAAACGGGTTTTAAGTTAACTAAAAACAACCATGTCACGTGGCACGCTGTCACTTGCCAGAATTCGGCCAGTCAGAGCGCGTCACGTGGCGCTGCTACCCTGTAGAAAAACCAGACCAATGACGTCGTTTTGCATGAAAATAAATAAAAAAGAAAATAACTTAAAAGATAGAGGGTGACTTCAATTTTGTGGTTGACCCCGGGGCTACTATTTTTTTCCAAGTCAACAATTTGTGAAGACATGAAGGGATTTACAAGCCCCACGACCCTCCACCGTGGAGGGTCTAACCCACTTACTCCACTTTCTCTATCTTCTCCGTCTATTTCTCTTATTATGTTACCCACCACATCATCTAACCCTATTCCACCTATTGCAAGTATATCCTCTCCTTCCAAATTTACCACTCTCTCCTAACCCAACAACTTCATGACAACAAGCCTAATCCCTCATTTTCCTTCATACCCTACAAATCTCTTTCTTACTTCGGCCACTCTACCCACCGACTCCTCTACCCATTTAACTTCCCCTCTTCTAATTCTCCTATTTCCTCTAATCCTACTCCGACCTAAGACCCTAATTTGTCTTATCGAAGCAGTCAACGCAAAACATCTCCCCCCGTTACAATGATTATATATGTAACAACGCTTCGTCATCGAGGTTCCCCTCCTTTTCGATCCGCCCACTTGGTTGTCTTAGGAAACCGGCAGCAACAAGGTATCGATTTTTCCAAAACGTTTGAACTCCCGCTAAAATGAAATTTGTTAAAACCTTTCTTGCAGTTGCTTCCATTTGCATGTGGAGCATCAACAAGATGTCCATAACGCATTTCTCCACGGGGCTCTACAAGAGGAAGTGTATATGACCATGCCGCCCGATTTTTCTTCCAATGACGGAGACAAAATTTGCCTTCTTATAAAGTCACTTTGTGGACTTCGTCAAGCCCTGCGTAATTGGTTCGCGAAACTTGCCTCCGCCCTCAAAGAATTCGGATTTCGACAGTCATATGCCGACTACTCGCTTTTCTCCTTTCAATGAGGCACTTTTGTTCTTCACATTCTCGTATATGTCGACGACCTCATCCTCACTAGTAACGTTTCTAACTCTATTTCTAAACTTAAAACTTTTTCTTAACAAGTTCTTCCATATGAAAGATTTAGGTTCTCTCCGCTATTTTCTTGGAATCGAGATCGTTCCCACTCCTATCGGTCTTTTTCTATCACAACGCAAATACGCACTCGATATTCTAGGAGAAGATGAACGCCTTGCCACACGTCTTGTGAATTTCCCCATTGAACCAAACCATGGCCTTGCCCTCACAAACAACAACACTTTTACTGACCCAATCGCTACCGTCGACTGGTGAGCCGCCTGGTATACCTAACCCTCACTCGTCCCAAACTAAGTTATTATGTCCACACCCTCGCTTAGTTCCTCCAGACCTATATATCCGTTCAATAAAATGCGGCCCTTTGGGTACTTCGATATCTAAAGTCATCGCCCGAACAAGGTATTTTTCTATGACAAACTAGTACTTTACAAATAAACGTTTTCTGTGATTCGGATTATGCAACTTTTCCACTTACTCGTCGTTACTTAACTAGATTTTTCATAATGCTTGACGAGTCTCCCATATCATGGAAAATGAAGAAACAAACAACAATCTCTCACTCATCGGCGGAAGCTGAATATCGCTCCATGACATCTACTGCTTGCGAAATGATTTGGCTTGAATCTTTGCTCAAGTCCTTAGGCTTCATCCACACTTCACCCATGAACCTTTGGTCTGATAATCAAGCGGCGCTTCACATTGCATCAAATCCGATCTTCAATGAACGCACCAAACACATTGAAGTCGATTGTCACATCATTCATGATCAAGTTCAAAATGGGACCATCAAGACTCATCCAATCTGTTCCGCAAATCAATTGGCCGATATCTTAACAAAATCCCTTGGTCATCAACAATTCCATCACTTACTCCGCAAGTTGGTCATTCGGGACATACATGGGCCAACTTGAGGGGGGCATAATATGTTACCAAATATAGTTGATCCTCTGTATATTACCAAGCATAATTGATCATTTTCATGTATATAGGTTGAATAATATTCTAGTTTATCATATTTCTTTATGCATTGTACTCATTCTCTTCATATATGTAACTCTGTACAAATGAAGAAAGCAGATTTCTAGTATCCAAATTCTATCTTTCAGTTATCGTCTATGTTGTTCGACAATGAGCTAACGTGGATTTTCGAAATATATAGAAGTAGAAAAATCCGAATTTTACATACCATATACTAATGTTAACAATAATAATTAATTTTTTTTAAATACTAAATTGTAAACACACATGCCTGATTAAAACAGGTGATTGTGTTTGCGCGCCAGCTTCAACGCAATCGTAATGCATTGAAGCCGACGGCTTACCTTCAACGTAGTCGCCTTGCGTCGGCTATTGGTTTCCTCGTTTTCTATTCCAGTTCCGATTCCGTCTACCCTATTCCGTTTCTAACCCAAACTAAGTTCCCAAATCCTATTCTGATTCCGTCTATCATATTTCGTTCCCAATATAAAACGATAAAATACGTAAAAAAATAAAATAAAATAAATATACCTCGAGTGCGGTTAAATGGCGTTTTTGGTAAGGACGTCTCGGAGGATCCATCGATCAAAAATCATAAGTAACTCACTTACATCATTAACACAAATTTGTTTTGGAATTTCTTGTTAGGACTCGTTGTGATGGTTATATGTGTCTCTAGTTCTTTGGATCTTCATTAGAAACTCAAGGATGACCTTGAGCTTTTGCAAAGTACTGAAACACCGCTCAAGTCTTCAAATTTTTGTAAGGGGTCTCTGTAATATAAGGCCCAATAAATAACAACTATAATTTTAAAAATTCACTTGAGTTCAAGTGGCCTCGTGGTAAAGTATACATTGCATTTATTATTTGTAATCAACATAAACAATGATAATTTTATGAACATAAATACTCACACAAGATCATCATTGATGACTTGGTAAGACCAATTATGATCGGTAGTGTCATCGCTGAGGACAATGTTACATTATGATAAATGATTGAAAACTCATAATCGACATCACATGCATTAGTTGTCACAAGACACCCATACTTAACGGCTATAATCTACAATATACCCAACTTCTTATGTGACTCAAAGCTTTCGAATTATAGATAACTAAAAATTAGACCAACCTAACTAAAATATAACTCATTCGACGTGGCCGAAGGATGTACATGAAATTCAAAATTTGATAGTCGGTTAATTTGGAAAACGAAACGAGGAAGCAAACACGACGTAGCTGAGTCATGAAGAAAGTGAAAGGTAGCTTTGTTTGAAAAACGGAAGGCCACAAGCAGGTAGAAAGGAGGCATGGATCATGGAGAGCCACAAAGTGGTTGGTTCAAGACACGCAATGAAGGGCCCTCTTGTTGCACAATTTGCTGCTACAAAACAATCAATAATCTTGTCTTGTTGAGAAAGCTGAGCAGGATACACGATCATTGATCCATTGATCTCTTCTTTCTATTTACCTATTTGGCTTCTTTTGCTTGACAACGAATTCCTAAAAAGCAAAGTTGATGCCAACTCTTCAACAAGCCTGGGAGATTACAAGCTTCGGATGTTGGCTACAGATCGGATATGTAGCTAGTAGTGATGGATGTGGCTAAAAAAAATTTGAACTTTTTTTTTTTTTACCTCTTAAAAAAGCTTAGCAAATTTGTATCAGTTATTTATAGGGAGGAGAAGATTTTAAAAATGTACATTTTGTGATGAATTGGATCGTACATTAAAGTTGATTTGATTAATAAAGATAATTATAGATTTTAACGGATAAAAAGGTATTTTTATGAGATGGGGTCGATGAATAAAATATTGTGAGATATAGAGTATGACTATGAGATAGGGTGAAACGCCTATCTCACCAACCTTATTGGTGTTGAATATGATCATTGATACTATGAACTAAAACTTAATGAATAATTAATTGAATGAATGAATTTTTTAAATAAGTTTGATCGTTGTTTTGAAAAAACGAAATTTATTAGAGTTGTAGGTGTAAAATTACTTGAAAGGGTATATATATATATATATATATATATATATATATATTATCCTTTATAGGGTTATATTTATTAATATCTCATGATTCCATAAAACATGTCTTTTTACCGTGAACAAAGATTTCAAACCTTTGTAGTCTACTTCATAGTTAAGATATATAAATATATAAATATTTGTAAAATATAAACACTGGTTAAAAAAGATGATGAACAGTTAATTCAAATTTTTTAAAAATGAACAAAAATATTATTTTTAAAAAAATAGTGAATTTTATAGTTCATAAATTACAAATATATAGTTTAAAAATCCATACCACGACTTTATTTTGTACCTAAATAATTCCTAAAAACTAAACGATCCTAAACTTTAAATTACTAATTTTTACCGAATATATAGTCCTATGTTTGTTAAGAAGTTTTAACCCACATGTTATACACGCTTTAAATTTTAAAAGCCTAAGAATTCCAATTTTAGATTCATCTTGACTTTTTTATTTTATTTTATTTTCTCTCTAACTTGGAACTTCGAAAAAAGGTTGAATTTTTAACTCAATTACAATTCAAACAAAAACTGTTCAGATTGGGCAACATTAGGGGGCAAGGCTGAGTCACCAAAGGATAAGGTTACACACGCTCCACAAAAATCAAATTATTATATGCATGCAAAATAATAAATTGTCAGATCAATTGCATATAATTTCAAACAAAACCCCAAATACATCAGTATCTGACACCAAAAGGGAATTGTTCTCACTAGCAATTGTTGACCCACTTGTTTTTTCACCTCCTGCATTCATAGTAAAGGCCAAACAAAGAAGGCTTACCCTACCAAAAACTAATATTTGAATAACCATTCACATGAGTTTATCATTCATCTTTGGTGAGTAATTAGTTCTAATGAGGCAATATGAGATTACCAAAGGCTATAGAAATAGTAATACAAAAACCACCAACAAGTCAGCCCTAAAAATGGTAGATGCAACTAACAGTTTTAACACCATAGGCCGATTTTACCTGAAATATACAACTCATGTGAATGCTAAGCTAGATGGTAGATTGGTAGATGCACAACCAAAATAGAGATAGGGCTATAATGCAAACAATCAAGATCTTTGTGCATGATTTCATGAAGTTGCATGCACATGGGCTCATATCTAGGTGGAAGGAACAAAGAAATATCTAGAGAAATCGTCGATTTTTTCGATACACAATGGGAAACAATAGAAGTTGCCCATACCAAGAGGTTGATATTTTGCACCAGAATGAGTAAGCACCTGCAATAGTCATTTTCCAATGAATTGTAGGTAGCATTTGTCATCTAGGCATCTGATGAGGGTACCACCACAAATGTAGCTATCAGATTGATAGAATAGTAAGCCTTTTCGACTTATATAACGAAAAAGTATGCAAACATGGAATTGTGATATTAGCCACATGCTTCAGAATGAACCCCTCAAAATCACCTTATCTGAAAAGCACAAGAGAAAGCCAATAAAACATGAACAGTACCAAGTATTTTTCCCTCCACATAAATGCTTTAATAGAACTGAAACAAGGAAAATCAGCATAGTTTTGTGAGAGGTTTAGAAGACTGGAAAAGAAAGCCACCCAATAATTATCATGCAAGAAAATCTCTCAGGCAAAAAATAGAAAATATGATGCAGCAGATAAAGATGAAACTCAGACTAGTAACATGTAAAGCATTCTATCAAGCTATGATAAAAATATGTATAAACAAAGTCCCAACAGAAAGTTACTTTGGGTAGATAAAGAACATTCAGATTCAGGTTAATTCTTAGAGATGAGAGTTTACTGCAAACTCACATTTTCTGATTTTCATTTTCATGTAATTTGTTGAAGATATTGTACTAAACATGATTACATAGGTAAATTTTATTGGATACTTCTTACCCGGTAACGCTCTGAAGATGAGGTTGTACATGAGAAATGGCATTGGGTGGCTGTTATTGCTGCTGTACTATTTTGGATGAGCAGTGAATAGAAAAAAGACATGAGAACTGTGTTTCATTAGGCTATCTCAAGAGATTGAAACATAAAGATACAAGAACTGGAATTAATGAAGACGATATATGGACACAAATATTCCAACCCATAGAAAGGTTTAATGCATCAGAGAAGTTGTATCTTTTATACAAGTGAAATGAAACTCCATTACTTTCTTAATGTTTTACCGTTCGTTCCTTCTACAGCATCAAACAAAGAATATTTCAACTCATCAGAAAATTAGTAATTACCAAAACAAACATTTAAATGACACGTTCTGTTAACATCCACTTTTTCAACTTTGAAAAACCCTCAAGTTTGATAAGAATGAAAGGGTATCCACGTGTATAGACAGTGAGCTTGAAAAGGTAAGAAGGGCAACTTTGTTTGAACCATTCGGTACACTTTTCCTCATATTAAACCAGCACCCACCAAACTTGTCTCTTTCCCAAACACCAATGAGATCTCTCAATAAATACCATATCCAACTCCTTATTTCATCAACACTTTCCACCTCTCAACAACACAAAATTCAAAAAATGACATTAACTCTACGTTCATCTACTTCTTTCACAAATCTGAGAGATCACAAAAGCCTCAGAACCCCAGAAGAATCCCACAACATAATATGCTTTGCACCAACCAAATCTCCTTACCGGGTTCGGGCATTTGCTCCGATCCGGGCAGAAAAGCTGCAAGAACATGAAAGATTTTTGGTTTCAGAAAACTACGGCAGAAGCCAAAAGTGGGAGAAGCTCCATGAGATAACAATACCACACCAAACAAGCGACTCAAGGGTGCCAGTGTTTGTGATGCTTCCGCTTGATACCATCTCAATTGGAGGAAGCTTGAATAAGCCAAAGGCTATGAATGCTAGTTTGATGGCTCTAAGAAGCGCAGGTGTTGAGGGAGTCATGGTTGATGTCTGGTGGGGCCTGGTTGAGAAAGATGGGCCGCTTAAGTACAACTGGGAAGGCTATAATGAGCTCATCCAGATGGTGCAGAAGCATGGTTTGAAGCTCCAAGTTGTCATGTCGTTTCACCAATGTGGAGGAAATGTTGGGGATTCTTGCAGGTTAGACAAAACTCTACTTTTTCTACTACCTCCGTGTCTGTCTATTGTAATTGTAGGAGTTAACAGCAGCCAAGGATCTGCTACCTATAGTTCTAAGAGTCATAAAATTCTCTCCTTACTGTGATCTGCAGCATTCCGCTACCCCCATGGGTGCTCGAAGAGATCAGCAAGAACCCTGATCTTGTTTACACGGACAGATCAGGAAGAAGGAATCCAGAGTACATCACCTTAGGATGTGATTCATTGCCTGTACTTAGAGGAAGAACACCAATTCAAGTATATTCTGACTACATGAGGAGCTTCAGGGAGAGGTTCAAGGATTACCTGGGCAGGGTTATTGTGGTAAGTATGATGTGCCTATCTAAGTTTTCTATTAGCCATCTTCTAAGAAGAATGCAACTAATTAGCAAATATAAGCAAACCTGAACCACATAAGGGTATATGTGCTGGTTTCTTGATCTTGAACAAGATAGATGATGATACCTTACAGATGAAAACAGGAAACCCCTTTTCTTTACAGTAGGAAAAAGTGTAAGCTATCCAGGATAATATTTCCCTGCAGTTAATCCACAGTAAAGAATAGATATTACATACAGTGAAAACTAATAAATTGATTCCTACATCAGATAAGGATGGGGAAATTAAATTTACATTATGGATAGACAGCATAATAGCATCATCGGAAATTACTAGTTGAGGTTTGGGATGGGTAGGTACGATAAGTTGGGTATCCTAAACTTTGGCTATTTATGCGTCAGGTAATGTTTGATAATGGGTCAAAAGTATTTTAAGCATAAGTGAGTTACTGATAAGGTTCACAATCAATTGTAACCCAAATCTCCTTGAATTACGTGGTTTAGGTTAACGGTTTGGATAGTAATACAAAAGAACTATAAAGTGTATGATGTATTTAGGAAAGGGGGGAAAGTCAACATCCAACATAAGGAAAATATCACGAGAATCATTTAGAAAAATCAATTGTCCAGAAAAAGGAAGGTAGAGTTTTGCAAAGGCTAATCTACAAACCAGCTGTCTTTATATTTGGCTTACTTGCAAGTTGCAACTAATGGGAAACATACAATACTTCTATCACAGGAAATTCAAGTGGGGATGGGCCCTTGTGGGGAGCTAAGGTATCCATCTTATCCAGAGAGCAATGGAACTTGGAGGTTTCCAGGAATTGGAGAATTTCAATGTTATGACAAGGTAAATTTACCAGCATGCAACGTGTCACATGCATTGCGAATAATTTGTTTCCCTATTGACATAAAACCTAGATAGCTTCAGCAGTGACATCTAAGATTTAAGGAAAGACAATATACCCATCAAGATGATACTATAAGCTTTCTTGATTGTTCTTTTTAGTTGAGATTTCCATCGATTTCTCAAAAAGCTTCTTTTATATCAACAGTACATGAAGGCTTCCTTGCAAGGAGCAGCGGTGTCAATGGGAAAGCCAGAATGGGGAAGCGGAGGACCTCATGATTCTGGCCAATACAATCAATTCCCTGATGACACAGGTTTTTTCCAGAGGGATGGAACATGGGATAAAGAGTATGGCCAGTTCTTTCTATCATGGTATTCTGGGTTGCTGATCGAGCATGGAGACAATATTTTGGAAGCTGCAAAAAAGATATTTCACGCAACAGGGGCAAAACTATCAGGAAAGATAGCGGGAATTCACTGGCATTACAAAACCAGATCTCACGCAGCTGAACTAACTGCTGGATATTACAACACTAGACACCGTGATGGTTACCTGGACTTAGCCAAAATGTTCAGCAAACACGGAGTTGTATTTAATTTTACATGCATGGAAATGAAAGATGGTGAGCAGCCAAGTAGTGCAAACTGTTCTCCAGAAGGGTTAGTTCGGCAAGTAAAGATGGTAACAAAGAGTGCTGGAATTGAACTTGCTGGAGAAAACGCACTTGAGAGATATGATTCAGCTGCATATGAACAAGTTCTTGCAACAAGTAGATCTGATTCAGGAAACGGATTAAGCGCATTCACATATTTACGGATGAACAGAAAGTTGTTTGAAGGTGAAAACTGGAGACATCTAGTGGAGTTCGTCAAGAACATGTCTGAAGGCGGGCGAAACAAGAGACACAACATAGACGACGTGAGCGGGTCTGATCTTTATGTAAGATTCGTTGAGAAGAAGCTTAAGGAGAACAAGGAAGCTGCTCTTGTGTAAAATGTACATGGTTCAACGTTTATACTAATTTTTCTTTTTATTTATGTACTCTACTCTAGAAAGAGGGACTCTTAGAACCCTCATATACAGTATATATTCTATAGGCTGTTTGATGCAAACACAAGCTCCAAATACACTTGAAAAGGGAGAGTTTTGTCATTGCTTAAATCTCTACTTTACGAATTACAAGAGAAATTGTATCTCATGAGTTACATTGGTTTCACATAATCATAATTCTGGCTCAGCATCTCGTTAAATTGATCCCTATTCTAGACCAGAGAAAAATCCTCTTGGCAGCTTACTGGAATTTAGCCCAGGGATCCTAGGGTTTCCCGAACTGAGTATTCATGTGTGAACTTGTATGTGTGTTCTGTGATTCCACTCTTTGCTCCATAAAAATCTAGGGGGGAAAGTGGAGTCTTTTTCATGGGAGGGAGGGAGGTTCACTAATATGCTTTGTTCATATGAATCAGTCTCACACCAGAACATACAATTGACAGATTTATAAGTATACACCATCCTGTGTGATGTATAATTAAATCTCATACCTCATATATCTGGGATCTGATGGTAGATTTAACTAAACTCATGTGATGAACATGAAGCATAACAGAAATTCACTACCTGAAACCCAAAAACATATGAATATTGCTCATCCGAAAAAAGAACTAGAAAGGAAATGACAGTCACTCCACAAAGACTCTTCAAAGCTTAATCAATCAAGTACCCAACAGACAACCTCAAAGCTCACACCAATTCAGAAGAAACCATGGCAATAAGGATATTCTTATGTACCAGCCTCCAATGATGAAATCTACCTGATAAACAAGTTGAAAATCCTTCCCCTAACTGCCGACTAATACCTTCATTAAACAAGCCCTACACATGAACTGTGCCGTACTTGAGTTGTACTTCAGCCATATTGCATTGTTAACTCCTAAAAGGCCATATAAAACTTCAAGCGGAAGCAATCAAAAGAAACTTCAGAAGTAAATACTCAGACAAATACAATTAAAGGTAGCAGCTTTTGTGTTAAGCAGAAGCAACCAAAAGTACAGAATATTTCACAGCTTGAGCAACTAAAAGAAGTAATCAAGAAGCATTCCACGCACTACTTGTACTACGTAATCTTTATTTGGCAAAACCATTATAAAAAATCAAAATTTTAATGTTAATTCCAGCTTCTTCACCTAATTGAACAAGAGCATGGCCATCAGAGACCTTCGATATCTAGCATTTCTTTTGTGAGATAAATCACAATGATTACAACTTTAAAAACTCTCAAACCATTAAAAAAAACATAAACTTCAATCCATCCTAATCGCAACCCTTGAAAATTGAAATCAAAGAGTAAAGTTTGCTAATAGATCATAACGAGAGAATACAGAATCACGAGTGAGGAGGAGAGGAGTCATTCCCACGGCGGAGATCCTCGATCAAATCACCGAGCTCCTTGCGAGCAGATTCTCTTCCAAACATGAATCCGTACCTTACAGGTATAAACAATTTCGTCCGATTGAACAGAAAGGGGAAAATCAGGAACATCGAAACCCTAGCTGTAACGGGAAGTGGAAGGTGATAAAGAAGATTTACCAATAGGATACGGCAGAGAAGATGCCAGCAGTAGCGACGGTGTGAATGAGAGTGAACTTCTTCTCCATTGATGATTTCGTTGCCAGAGATTTGCCAACAATATGGGTCTGCCGCACAAACGGCGGGAACAAGGCGTCGCTCAGCTTATTAACATGCCTAGTTAGTAGTTACACTTTACAACGGTTAAGTGTAGTCTCCGATTTCTTTCTATACATTTTCTTTTCTTTTCTTTTCTTTATTCTTCTTTTAAATTAACTAATAATGAAAAGGGGTTAGATTGATCCACGTTCAGAAATAGTTAAATATAAAATATGTTTGCGGATGAGAATACGAAGTTCAGGATCATCAAAGAAATTGGGTTGGGGTCGAGATTAACCATCGGTCAGCAACACAAGTGAATTCTCTATAAACATATATGATATGTATTTCGCTAAAAAAACGAAGATTTAGTCTAGAGGTCTGATATAATCATCTCGACCTCCCACGGACAACTAAACAAATCTTGGAGTGTCTTGATGATACAAATACTATCACCCTCGATTTCGATCTTTTTGATCTGCAATCTAATAGCCTTTTGAAGCTTTTATTATCGAGTTGAAGTTATTTTTTTGAGCATCGAGATTAGAAAAACTCTCCATTGTGATTCTGAATCACAAAATCAATGGATGTTACTCCCGAATCGAGTTTTGACCCGTCAAAGTTCAATTTATGGAAACCAGGTTTTGGTTTAGCTCATTTAATGTTGTGTTTTTTTTCCTTTTTGTCTTTTGATACCCTTATTACCCTATTAATTCGATATCAGTCAATTAATATTATTTCTCTACATTGTCATATTGAGAGACAAATATAACATGCATAGTCTAAAAGAGGTCGTGGATTTGTGATCGACTCCTGATCACTCTGCTTTGAGTTCAAATATGATGTGTTCACAGTTGTTCCTTGTTTTTTTTTTCTTTTTGTGCACTTCCTTCCACGACAAAGTGAGTTCACCTCGCTTTCATAGGCCTAATTCATTCTCCTTTCCTTTAAAATTTGTTTGCATCTGAATTTTCTGATGTACTCTTGTGTATTTCTTTGATTTTCATTTTTTCGGGTTTCTTCATGATGGTTAGTCCGTTTGTGTCGTCTAAAAAATTGAACCGTTTTCCTTCATCTAATATATATGTGTGTGTGTGTGTGTGATAAAACCAAACAAGTCTAAACCATCACACCGAAAATAATTTGTTGCCTACTATCTTGCAATGTCAAATTGTTGAGTTTCTATTGGCTTTCGGTTTTCCATACTATCTCGCACTATCAAATTGAGAAGCATTTTTTGGCTTCCGGCGAAGCACTTAGAGCATCTACAGCCCATAGATGGATGAGATTCTATCTACTAAAATATTATAAATCCATCCTCACTATCATTGTTCGCTGGTTTTACACACCTATAAATCCCTATCAATAATGATAGAAACTCACAGGATAGCAAAACTAGTAAGGGATAGTTTTATATTTATAACCTGTAATAATTCTCTAAATAGCAACGAACTCACAGTGTATGGATCGTACGAAGTAAGACAAGTATTTCAGGGTCGATCTCAAGGACTGGGAGGATTAATTTGCAGCGATGATTAAAGATAGGATAGATCTTAAATAAAGACAGGGGTTGGAAAAGATAAGGGAAAGAAGTCAAATGTTTTTGGAAGGTTTTTATGGATTCGCAATCAACTGTCACTATTGATTGAAAATCAAATAAAACAAAAGGAAAACAAAGATAATCAAATTAAAGGAAAGAAAATGGATTTCAAGGGTTCAAGATCATTGCTTATACATATAGATTTAGGAAGACTCATAAAGATACATGGTAGAAAAGCTACAGGGATGAACGTTTCTAAGCTGACTGTCTATTACCAGGTAAGTCTCAAGACTATCTAGTTCCAAACCAACTCCCTATTACCGGGTAAATCTCAAGGTAGAGAGGTAGGAAATTGTGAACAAACTAGACTACAAACTAAGGGAAAGGTAAACCATTACCGGGTAAGTCTCAGGTATTACCCTACTTAGGAAGGAATCTAAGCACATTCAACCAATAAAGGATAAACCTTTATTACCTAAGAATAATCACTATCGTCGGGTAAGTCTCAATTCCAACTTAGGTTGCTAGTTTAGAAGGTTGTAACTAGATTCAAGAACAAGTCAACCATTAGGATTTCAAGCAATTCAAAGTCAAAACAAAGCACAATCTAATCCATCATAATCCAAGGCATAAACAAATCCCTGTCAACCTTGGAACCACAAGGTTCTAGCCAATAACAATCATATCAAAGAAAGACAAATAAATAAATAACAAAAGGGGAGAAAAATACTCAACTTTAATAAATGAAAACCTGCAATCTTCTCAATTCTTGAATCAACAATAACTCAACAATCTCTTCCAAACAAATCTCAATGCAAAAGTCTGAATCTTGAATCTAAACTAAGAAGAACAATGGTGAAGAAGAAGAAGGGAAGGGAGGAAGACGGCTCCCCCCTCTAGGGTAAACTCTGGGCGACTCCCAACACACCTTGGAATGAATCCAAGACTTCCTTTTATACACAAAACCTTCCAAAGAACAGGCTGGCCAAACTGATCCAGGAAGAACGAAATAAATCGGCGCACAGGATCTCGGACAAGAAATCTCGGTCCGCACCCGAGATTTTCACATGTCGGGGCCGAGATCGTCTTCTAGGTTCAGCATCCAAGAAATCTCAGTCAAAAATATCGGCCGAGATCGGGACCGAGATTTCACAACAGTAACTTTCTAGCTCGACCTAAATCATGGATCTCGCCCCGAGATCAATGGATCTCGGCCGAGATCAGGCCATCTTGGTCTGGTCAGACCGAGACCAAGGCAGTCTTTGTCAATCTTCGTTCCTTTGTGTCTTTAGCTCGATTCCTAGCCCTTTCCCGTGCACGTACGCTTGCTCCAATGCGTCCACTTTGAGGCTTGATCCTCAAATACGTCGTTTTAGCTCCAAAATGTGTCAAATCATCTACAAAGCCACAAATAGTGTGTGTAGACATCTATTCTTGCAAAGTAACACTAAACAAGCATAAATGACACAAACTAAAGCTAAAACATGAATGCGGAAAGGGGAAATCTAACTAAATACATGACTGCAGCAGTTTGATAAATCATGTTATCAGTCATATTTACACATAGAGTTTGTTATTGGTTGAAGAGAAGACCCTTGCACTAAAGTGCATCTAAAATGGGTTCTCTTTCTTTTTGCTAAAAGATTGTTTGTTTTACATGTATTTTTTTGCCTATAATCTATACAATTATTTTTTCATATCATGATTTACCCAACAAGGCATTGAAAGGTTAACAAAATAGAGTCTTATTTCATTTCAATTTGACAGTTGTTGTCCGTGATAAATTTTATAAAAGAAAATTTAAATGTTTAATACTAGTTATTGGTGTAATACTTTTTATTATATTGTTAAATATTTTTTGTATAGCCTTTTACTTTAAGAATAAGCTCTGATGAAAATAATTTATGGATGCATAAAAATTAAATACCTTAATACTAGTGGTTGGTATTTTTTTTTACTAATATTTAGAAGCAAATTTATATATTTTTTATACTAAAATTTTCAATTTTACATGTACAAATGAACAACAAATATTAATATTATTTTTATTATCATGATATATTTGATATTTTGACAGTCAAACAAGTAGTGGTATTACTATGTTCCTATTAACTTTTTTTTTTATTAATTTCATTTTATCATTGTTCTTTTTTCAAAATTTTATCTACTATAGTTGAATCTTAATTTTCCTCTGTAAATGATGAAACTACATCTTTCATCACTATTTATTTTTCTTTCTTCTCCTCCTCCTCCTCGTTTTTATTATCATCCACCATGGATCCAAACAAAATTTCATTTTCAAACAATCAACAGGAACCTAGAAGCAAGAATGCAATATTTCTTTAATCAACAGAGGAACCCATAATCCCCCTAGAAGACGAAGCCATACACTCTCGCTTCGAACCAGTAAGCCTTTGGCTACCGATTCGAACCCTAGAAACTGATTTACTTGCACTCAAGAGAATCTCTGATCAGCAAACACGATGCGAAGCGCAATTCCAGTGATAATCGGTCAAGAACGGAGATAAATTTGACGATCAATTGATTGGATATTGCAACTGAAGCTACGAATTCGGGTGATTGAAAGCTTATAGATGATGTGAAGGCGAATGAAATGGATGATTAGAGACAGTGGTAGTGTTGAAGATTTGAAGATTGTAGAAAGTGGAAAGAAAGTTGGACGTGATTTGTTTATGAAACTGGACAACAAAGTAAACTATAACTTGCACCTCAACAGGTAGTGCCCGCCAAATGTTTGTTACAATGCTCCAATGAATAATTTCATTGTTATCTGAAGGTGAGGTAAGGTTTCAAATGTCGACGGAGGGCAATGGCATCCTTCATTGTCCGCTTAGATCTTTTCACGGGTGTGGTGGTGGTAGGGAGGGAAGTAGAGGTTTCTCTTGCTTGATTAGTCATCTGAAAAGACAACACCTCTGTGCAGTTGAACGCAAGAATGAGGTTTGAGGCATCCTTGAGTGTGACTTGGATGTTTTTGTGGCTTTATGGAGGTGTTGACGGTTCTCATGATGAGGTTGTGTGGCCGATTTATGTGTCTTCATGCTCTGAGTCGTGAATGTCGTCACCCTGATGGTTATGTTCTTGCTTTTGGTGAGAGCCATAGTCTTTCGGACCGAGACCGGACTTTGGCCGAGATTGAATTTGGCCGAGGTTGATCTAGCCGCCCCTGCGGGTTCACGGCGCCGCCCTTGCGGCTTCCTGGACCGCCCCTGCGGTTTCCGGCGGCTGCAGCCGCCTTCGTTGACCTTGACTTGTGCTTTACTCTTTGCTTCCTTATTTCTTTCCCTTGGCTCGTGATCAAGGGTTCCTTCATTCCCATCCAGCTTCTACGTTCCCCTTGTTTGCCCTTGCTCCATTGTCCTTCCTTGGTTGGCTCTTGGTTTCCTTTGGCTTTGGAATAGTTGGTGTGTGCCTTGTGCTAGTGGATGATGTATGTTGTGCCTGGAAGCCAGCTACTTCAGTGTGTGGTCTTCCCCTGCAGCCTAGCTCTCCCAAGGTGGTGAGTGTTCTTGCTTCCTTTCTTTCCTTTCTTTGATTCAATCTATTTAGCTTAGGTTTAGATGTATGTATAGGGGTGTATGGACGTGGACTTATGTATGTATATGTTTGGTTGTGACTTGGAAGAGTGAAGACGTGATTTGATCACGAGAAGAGCCGAAGAGAAGCCGCGGAAGAAGTTTCTGCGTTGTCGCCGCCCCCGCGGCCAATGTAACCGCCCCCGCGGCGTCTGTGTCGCAGCGCCCGCGCCGAGCCAGCGGCGTGCCAGCGTTGCCCGTGGCCAGTGTCACCGCCCCCGCGGCTGGGTGCCGCCGCGGCCGCCTATGTCCGCCCCTGCGTCTCTTCTTCACGCAGGTGCGTCTTGTTTCGGTTCTACCTAGAGTTAGGTAGATCCTTTCCTTTCATAGTATAAGCGGTAGTAGCATGCTAGGTATGAGTATGAGGTTTGAGTGAGATCGAGTACGAAACTGTTTGTGCCGGTTACGGCCTTGAGATTTACGAGTTGGATTATGATCCGTATGGATCCCTTGGGTCTAGGTGTGACCCTATTATGGATATGAGTGTGATATATGTGTTATACCTTGTTTAGGCTATATTGATCCCCAGAGCGGAGCCGTTTGAGTTGAGTTTGAGACTTCCGAGGTGGAGGTAAGTCCATAGGACTTACTTAGCTGCTATCCTTATATGAGGATGTGTGCATGGGTGGTGTATGTTATATTTGCTTGCATGTGATATTGTTATTACCGACCTATGGTCTATTGTGCGCCCATTGTAGGGTTGTGACAACCTTGCCCACTCATCCCTCTGGGAGATTGGGAGGTTCTCTGCGGAGCATCCAGATCTGGTAAACGGTACGGGCACTGTCTCCATTCCCTCAGGGTACACGGAGGAGTCGTCCCGATTGACCACTCCAGCTGGCATTACCACCGAGAGGCGAGGGTTATATTCCTCGTGTCACCTATATTCATATTCAGATATTTATACGATGGAATGACTGTACTTATAATACAGATAATAAACCGGGTAAATGCGTGATATCATGTTGTGGTGTTTATGCTTTTATGACGTGTGATTGTGCTCCTGCATCTTCTTATATATGTGTATAGTTAGCTAACGGTTTCATACCGTGTTGTAGACTTTGCAGGTTAGGAAAACTGCAGAGTGATTCAGAGTGAGTGATCTGCTGAGGGCTCCGTACACTGGTTTGTTCTCGTGGGACTTGGGAACATTTTGATTATGTATATTTCTGTTATGTTTGATTGTACTCAGCAGTCTTTTGTATAAACCTTTTGATACTTTTATAACAGTTTGATGTTTTGTATTTAATCTATCGGTGCCTTGTTGTAAGATTCAGTGAACTTGTTGTCAAGCTAGGGTCAGGATCCATTGTGAGATCCTAGCCTAGTAGCGCCTCGAGTCCTACGGATTCGGGGTGTTACAAAGATGGTGTATACATTGTGGGTATATATCTCAAGGCCGGTTATGGGAATCTCAGAGTCGATTGTTGGGGTATTAAGGGCAATTCTAACACTAGAAAGACAACCCTCATCTTGCTCTTTCTAATCAAACTAGAAAATCCCCTAGCACAAATTACAAACAAAAAGGGAGAGGGTGGTTCCCCTTGACGTAACCCACGGCCAATAATAAACTCAGGAGTTGGAGTGCCATGAAGGAGAACCGAGAAGAAAACAAATGAGACAAATGTTATAATCAACCTAATCCATCTCTTCACGAACCCCATCTGGCACATACAAAGCTCCAGATAAGCCACTCAATGTGATCATAGGCCTTTGACATATCCAACTTAAGGGCCATTATCCCTTTCTTTCCCACACTAGTCTTCATATGATGGAACACTTCGAAAACCGCAAGGACATTGCCAGTAATCAATCTTCCGGGAACAAAGTACTCTAAGTTTGCGACACAATCCGACCTAAACATTCCTTAAAAACCTACTAGCAAGAAACATCACAAATATCTTATATAATACATTACAAAGGCTTGTAGGTCTTATATCAGACAAGCGAGATGGAGAGGTAACTTAAGAGATGAGAGAAATGTAAGTGTGATTAAAGTGAGAAGGAAAATGCATACCATTAAAAGATGTAAAATAAAATCAGTAATACCTTTGCCTACTTTGTTCCAAATTTTATAATAAAGAAAGGCAAAAAAACATAAGGACCAGGAAACTTTGAAGGGTGCATGCTGAACAAGGCCTTTTTCACTTCCTCTTCTGTACATGGACTGAGCAATAGCAGATTATTGCTCAGCAGAAAAGATTCCATCGGCCCAAAAATATCCGATGACACAAAAGGGTTGTCAAACGTAAAAATACATTTGAAATGATTGATTGCAGTTCGCACCATCCTTCCTTTAAACCTCCACATATTCCCATCTTCATCATCCGTCAACTTTCTAATTTAATTGCATTTTCAACGTCCAGTAATCTTGTTATGGAAAAGGCCGTGTTGCAAACTCCCATCAAAACTCGTTTTCTTTTGCTCTCTGCCACCATAAAACTTTCTCTTGGGTTATCAAATAAGATTATCTCCTCCTGTAATTTCCTTCTATTGATATCGCTGCCAGTAACAAAAATCTCCTAGAGAGAACGCAACTCTTTCTTCACCTGTCTAAGCTCAAGTGTAATGTTACAAACAAACTTTCTACTCCTTTCCCGAAGATCAAAATATCATCTTGCTATGTTCTCCATCATGTATGGTGTTGCAGACGAAGAGCCCGGATTCTTCCATGTATTATAAATCATTGCCTCATATCCTTCATTCTTCAGCCAACGCTTCAAAGTGGAATGGTTTCTTTCTGATTAAAGGATCATAACCATCATCACAACTATCCGTAGTCAAGAGGATGGGTCTATGATCCGAAATGACCCGAGGAAAATCATGTAGAAGTAATATGGGGAATAACAACAATCAATCATTCGTTGCAAAACACATATCCAACCATTCTTGGATGAAATGCGAACCCGCTTGACCATTATCCCAAGCAAACCTTCACGAAACTTTCCCATGTGATCGTAACACGTCATTTGGCCCCCTCTTTGTCCTTGAGCGATAAAAATTGATTAAAATCCCCCAAAACCACCCATGGTTTGTTCACATCCAACTTGATGCATTTCATAAGTTCAAAGGTTTGGATCTTGTCTTGTTGTCTCGGCCAACTGTAGAAACCAACGTTGCGAACCCTCTAACCCTTAACTTTGGCATCAATATGATGTTGGGTATAAGACTAGATAGGCACATCCAAATCTTCTCTCCAAAGTCAACATAATCCTCCTGAACCTCTAACACGGTCAATAGTGAAAGAATTTTGATACCCAATTCCCTCTGTATGTTGTCCATCTTCTTCTTATCACACTTGATCTCGCTTAAAAAGACCAAATCAGGCTCTTTCTCTCGCACCAACGTTGCAAGATTTTGAATTGCTGATCCTTTACCCAGACCCCAACAATTCAAACTGATAAAACTCATTGGACCCGGCTAGAGGGGAACTCCATCCCTCCCACCGATAAAGAATGTGAACAGTTTGCCTTCAACTTCTTATTAGTTGGTGAAGTCGTTACCGTATTGTCACCCCCCAACTTTCTTTTACCAATGATCGTGTAAGTTTTACCGTAATAAAACAACCTCCCCTGCAAGTGATACAAGATCGGATGTAGTATAAATGGGTTATCAAACTCAAGGACCACGTCTATTTGGATATAAATGATAGTAGTTACGCTAAGTAAAGAGGGAAGAAAAAGAGAAAAGTGAAGAAGAATATCTGTCTTTGAAAAGGTTTGGAAAATGAGAAAGCAATGATTGTTTGTTAGTAACAAGAATAAGGAGGGGAAGTGATCTAAGGAAAAAGAATCCCCACTATAATGTTAAGACTTGTTGATGGATATATAGTTATGTGAACATTGATAAAAGATAAGACAGTTAATCATCTAAAATCGTCTTGAGCATAGACAAAACAAGATTGTGCTAACCAACTTATGTGGCTCTTAATGCAACGGTTCGGCGAGTACTCTCAAACAAGACCCATTAAGCATTTAGAAACTCGGAATAGACCATAGAAAAACTTCTCCCGAGGTTCATCAGTTTTAAAAGGTGCAAAGACCGATGAATTCTACGATGATTAAAATCCCCGAAACATTGATACACTGATAGAAAACGTCACTCCGGATTAACAAATGTAATTAAAAAGTAGAATTAAGCCCTTTGAAAAGAATGATTATCAAAGATCTCAATTCACCAACATATATGAAATAATAAATCAAACCATTATAGGAATCAACCAATCCTTAGATCGAGAAGAATCAACCAGACATAATAAAAGAAGAGAAGTAGTTCATAAATATCAAAACTGAAAAGAACTTACAAGTGAAAGAGAAGTCTAACTTTATAGCGCCGCGGCTGCGGCCTTCGAACTTCAGGAACCCTAAAGGCTCCACCCTAGTCCCGAGGTTGTGACTCTTGAAAAACCCTAATCTATTTGTTGTGGATGCTTGAAAGCTAGATGAAATTGGATGCCTCAAACCCTAAGGTGGAGGGTTGTATTTATAGGAAAAGATTGGGTTGAAACCCTAGGTCGAAAAGCCCGTCTTGAATGTACAAGAGAAGCTAGGGCAAAAAAAGAGGTATCGGCGGCTTCAAAGCTTTCTAGAAGGAACTACGGTCTGGGGGTAATTATACGGTCTATGGATAAATATTGTACGGCCATCTAGACCGTATACCCTTTTACATAGACCGTATTTGGTCTTTACACACAAACCGTATACGCTCTTGACATCTCTGCAACAATTCAATAAAATTGACTTTTCCGCTGCTTTAGTTGGAACCACGAGACCCATTAGTACTACTTTCAAAGCTCTTTCAAATATCTACAACTTTATAGTTGACACAAATGTCCAAATACAAAGGGAAGATGGTCTAATTTTGGAATATCACAAGAGTCGTCTTAGATAGTGCACTCTTTACCTGGTTGTCATCTTCCTTGTTATTATTTATCTCCACAAGCTCATTAACTTCCGATTCTCTTAGAAAATAAGGCCTCTCCCTGTACTCTTATAGGATGAGCCTTGAGGGCATCACCATAATCATTGTTAAACTCACTTGTTAGTTCATCAATGTAGTTTGTTTCCATGTGGTTGATTCTACCACAAGTAAAACAAAATTTAGGGAGCCTCTCATAGCATATCTCATGATTCTCAACCCACATTATCCTATTATTCACCTGAAGCATCACACCTTTCCGGAGTGGTTTATGTATATCCACAAGTACCTTGAGGCAAACAAAGTCTTTGGATTCACTCTTGTAGTTCTCATCAATCGTTATGAGGCCACCCATCAGTTGCCCAGTGTTATTCGCAAGATTATCCACTTCCAATCTTATTGGCAAATCAAAAGTTCATATCTATGAAGATAGTGGGTGAATTCCATCTTCGAAGGTTGATCTAGACCAAGTTCTTACAAAGCCAAGAGTGACTTGTCAAATGTCCAAGCCCCGCCTTGAACCACCTTCTCTTTGTCCTCTACACTAGTAAGATTGAATAGGAAAAGGTTCTCCTTCAACTCCCTGAATTTAAACTCATGTTTAAGCCTCCACGCTCCTTTCACGGTGGACCGTAATGTCAAAATAAACAAGGACTTGCTGTTAGCCGACGCCTGAGGACGTTTAACCCTATACGTCACGCACTCTTCCTCGGTGAGGTGTATTTGTTGCTTTTCTTTTCCCTTTGCTTTTTCAATACTAACCACTTGTAAAGAGACTGAGATGACACGCCTAGCCCGCACGGTGACGCAAGAGGGAAATCACATGTTGGATGGGAGTAACTAAAGGGAAACCGTCGCTACGGTGTTTCACTTCTAGGGTTCGCTCGATAAAATATCTATTTATAAACTTACTTAACCATAATATGCATATCTCCATGTAATATATATGGTGTACCATCAATCTCTACATTGTTCATGTGAGATCCTTCACAATTAAATAGCTCGATGTGCATTTAATATACTCATCTTTGACATTAATTTTTCATGTATTTGGATATCATTTTATACATATGAGTATACTAAATTATATTAATCGGATCCACGAAGCTAACTCTTCCGTTTTCTAGCGTTTGTTTTGACTGAAGTCCACCGAAAATATGCCCAAAAAATATTTTGGCATGTTCAAAAAATTGATTCCAACATTAACATTTTTTATCGGTTCTATATAACATTATTTTCAAGACAACATGTACGATTGGTTTCTACCAAAGGTATTCACTTTTAATATTGCTCATATATTGATTACAATATATTAGTTTCTTGTGTAAGTAAGCTTGTGGTTTGTTATGCTTCATCTCAATCATATGCTATGAGTATCTATCTTCTCGAACACTTTTATCTCGCCTCAAAGTTACCTTACTGTTCTTCAGTTCTTTCAATCTTCTCTCAAACATATATCACGGATGCTCGTATGAAACGCTAAATATTCCTAGTAATTTACATAAATGATAAATTATAGTCCGTAGCAATATAGATAGAATATCCTTGAGATGTCTTATTTTGCGCCTATTGGGCAGAAGTGTATTCTTTGTATTCACTAGCATTGGTTTGATTTGTAATTAATCAGCACATGTGTGCAATTAATTAACTTTATGTAGATTCAATATTTAGTCCCAATTAAATATTAATTATTGTCACTCTCGATCAATGACATAACTATATTAAAAGAAAGATTTTTGGAGTAATTGTCACTCTACATTTACTAAGTAATATGTTATTTTATAAAAAAAATATTTGTATAATATTTATAAATAAATTTGGAATAGTTTACTAAATATTGTATTTAGGAGATGTTTTTTTTTGAAAGTAAAACCACAGGCCATTATATTAAATCTAAAACAGCTTGTTCTACAACTCTAGAGGGAAAGTCTGAACTAAAAACTTGCACATTACCATGGGAAGGACAAATCCTTGCTAGTAAGTGTGCAACCGTGTTACAACGATGATTGACATGAGAAAAACTACAATCAATGAAAAGGTGTGAGGAGCACATGATATCATCATAAATGGTACCATGAGCCGAAAGGACAGATGCTTTAGCAAGGATGTTGTCCACTGCTATCTTGGAGTCTGATTCGAGAGTTACCCTGGACAAACCCCTTTGAAGTGCAACTTGAAGAGCCAAGTGTATTGCAAGGACCTCAACCATGTGTGGGTCGAGTAAGCCCTCGATACAAGAGACAACAACCGCAATGATATTGCCATCTGAGTCCCTGAAAACAGCAGCAAGTCCCGTCCAAGAATCACTTATGGCAGCGTCCGTATTGATCTTTGTCTTGCCAGGAGGAGGTTTGGACCAAGAGGAGGCAGAACTGGTGGCAGAGAAGGAAGGTGGACGTAATTGCATACTAGGAGCATGGAAGTCATTGATGAGTCGTCTGAAACCTTCCTTGATCAAAGGGACATTTGGAAGATCCTCGCCGAAGAGAGTGAAGTTCCTGCACGTCCAGGAGATCCAAGCGCACGTGAGAAAATCAATAACTGTGTGGGTGCCATGGGACTCGAAAACCGCAAGAATAATCTCCTTCAAATTCTGCATTTGTAAGTTGTAGACAATTTGATGGGCATCGGATCCCAACCAAGCATCTTTAATGGAAGGGAAGTTGTGAATAGCGTGCAGAATAGTTTCCTGATGAGCACCGCACAGACTGCACGTCGGAGAATCAATAATTCTTTTGGAAAAAAGAATCGACGCGACACTAAGCGAGTTATTACAAAGACGCCAAGCAAAGTGAAGCAGTTTTCCATGAAGCCTGAGGTTCCAGATAAGGTTCTATAGTGTTTCTTCTTGACGACCCAAGCACTCTTTCCAACCCGAAATATGGTTGCAACGTCCAAGCCAATAGGCGCTCCGGGTTGAGAAATTACCAAATCTATCCGGCCACCAAAACAGACAGCCATTCGGCCTTCTTGGAATCGATGGAATAAAAAGAATTTTGTTGGCATCTTCAACAACAAACAAAGAATTGACAACATTAGTGGCCCATTTTTCATCAATGTTAATAATTGAAGAAACAGTTATATTGAGTTCAATATCCATAGAGGGAAAAATAGTGGGTCTGATAACCTTGCCACAAGAATCGGAGATCCAAGGATCACTCCATAAGTTGATAGATGCTCCGTTGCCTACCCGCCACCTAAGCCTTCGAGTAAAAGAGATTTTGAGGACCAGATACTCCGCCTTGAATAGCTCGGAGACCAACCAATGGAAGCATCAAGGAAGGAGTCATGTTTGAAATATCTAGCTTTAAGGACAGAGCTCACCAGGGAGGAGTGATTTTGAAAGAGCCTCCATCCCTTCTTAGCTAGGAGGGCAGAGTTAAAGACACGAAGATCTCTGAACCCAAGTCCTCCGAGATTCTTGGGCATGCACATCTCCTCCCAACGTCGCCAATGAATTTTATTTTTGGAGTCCCTGGATCCCTACCAAAATCGTGCCATCATTCCATGAATCTCATCAATGACACCATTCGACATTTGATAATGCTCATAATATGGACCGGGAGGCTTTGGACAACAGATTTGAGAAGTATCTCTTTTCCGGCTTGAGAGAGAAGCTTTTCTTTCCACCCCTGAATTTTCTTCCTGATTCAATCCTTGATCCCATTAAAAATTTCTTTCTTTGATTTTCCCAGAAAGGCCGGCAAACCAAGGTATATAGCGTGTCCTTCAACATAGGATACTCCAAGAGCAAGTGCAAGCTCGTGGCCTAGAGGAGCAGTTACATTTTTGCTAAAAGAGACACACGACTTATCAAGGTTGATTTTTTGCCCTGAAATAATTTCAAAGTTTCTGATGATCCCACCAATAACAGTGCAGCTAGTTCTTGTGGTTGATGAAAATAATAGGCAATCATCTGCGAATAGAAGGTGCGACACAATCGGAGCGCCAATGCATATACAAATGTCATGGAGAGTTTTGCTAGCGACTGCACGTCTGATGGAAAGTGATAGGACATCAACACATAAAATAAAGAGGAAGGGGGACAATGGGTCACCTTGGGTGATGCCCCGGGTGGGGATAGTATGTCCGACGATCTGGCCATTAACCTTGTATGAGTAGGATACGGAAGCTAGATACGCAATCCATGACCATCTTTACCCATGAGGAGGCGAATCCAAGTTTTAGTAGGACCGATTCAAGGAAGTTCCATTCGACCCTATCAAAAGCCTTTGATAAGTCGAGCTTAAGAGCCATCTCACCAATCCCCTTGTTTTTGTGTTTCATATGATGGAAACATTCAAGAGCAACAAGGGCGTTGTCAGAAATCAACCGACCTTTCACAAATGCGCTTTGTTCGGTAGAGATGATATCCGGTAGCATGTTCTTGAATCGATTGGTGATGACCTTCGTAATGAGCTTATACAAAACATTACATAGATTGATGGGCCTGAATTCTTTCATGTTGGTAGGAGAAGCCGTCTTGGGAATCAATGAGATGATGGTAGAATTAAGCGTGTTTAGGTTAGAACAACCTGCCCACCAATTTAGGATAAAACTCACCACGTCATTGCCAATGATTCCCCAGAAACGTTGGAAGAAACTAGCATGGAGGCCATCAGGTCCAGGTGCCTTCCAAGGTTTCATACTGTTGAGTGTCATATGAATTTTGTTGGCAGAAGGTGCCTGTAGAAGGTCAGCATTCATAGATGGGGTAACATTTACCTCAATGGATTCAAGCAGCTCGGGGTTGGTGTCAGAAGGAGAAGCTGTAGTGGAAAATAAGCGAGTGTAGTATTTAGCAACAACCTGTTCAATATCAGCATCTGTAAGAGCCTTGATCTTTAGGAGCCGAGCCAGGGTAGCCGCCCATGCGGGTCCAGAGGGCCGCCCCTGCGGCTCAGGAAACCCGCCCCTGCGGTTTCCTACAGCTGCAACCGGCTTTGTTGACCGTTGGACCGTTCTTTACTCTTTCTCTTTCCTTATAACCTTCGTCCTTGGCTTAAGATGAAGGTTTCTTCACCATTCTCCAGCTACTTCACGATCTCTTCTCTCTCTCCTTCTCTTTGGGCCTTGTTCTTGAGTTTTTCCTTAAGTTGCAAGAGTTTGGTTGTGTGGCTTTGATGATGTTGATGTGTGGATGTTGTTGCTGAGCTTGAGAGTCAGCTGAGGGTCTTGTTGCTGATCATTTCCTTGGATAGGCTACAACAGTAGTGAGCTTACTCTTCTTCTTCTTTCCTTCTTTCTTTCTTTCTTCCTTTCCTTCTCCTTAGCTTAGGATTTCACAAGTTGAATCTTGTGTGTTGGAGCTACTAGGCATGTATTAATGTTTGTATGAACATATATGTGTATGTGTTTGGTTGTTGGGCAATGAAGACGTGAATTCATCACGTGAAGAACCGAAGAGGAAGTCAGGGGTCACATTCTATACTATCGCCGCCCCTGCGCCCCAGCGCCGCCGCCCCTGCGCATCCGCCCCTGCGTGGAAGTGCCGCGCCGCCTGCACCTTCCGTCACATCGCCCCTGCGTCTTTCTTGTCACACAGGTGCGTCTTGTACAGGATCTACCTAGAGTGGTATTGATCCTTTCCTTTCCTAGTATGAGTAGTTTAGTGGCATGCTAGGTGTGTGTATGAGGATAGGATGAGGATGATCATGATATCGATATGTGTCGGTTATGGCTTTGAGGTTTAGTAGCTTATAGGTTGGATATGATCCTTACGGATCCCTTGGGTCTAGGTGTGACCCCTTTGATTCATAGGAGATTTGATATCTCTATATGCCTTGTTATTAGGCAGTGTTGTTCTCCGGATAGGAGCTAATCGAGGTTGATTATATTCTGAGGTTGAGGTAAGTCCGTAGGACCTACTTAGCTACCATCCTTATATCGGATGTTTGCATGAGTGGTGTTTGATATATGCTTGATAGCATGCGATGTTGATTATTACCGACCTATGGTTTAGTGACTGCCATTGTAGTGGCCGTGACAACTTGCCCTTTCATCCCGCAAAGAAGTCTGGGAGGTTCTCTGTAGTCAGGCGAGATCTGGTATATGGGACGAGCACTTACCACTTCTTATGGTATACGGGAAGGTGCTCCTATACCACTCCAGCTGGCTATAGCACTCAGAGGCGATGATTATATATTCCCCGTGTCACATATGTTCATATTCATATATATATATATATATATATATATATATATATATATATATATATATATATATATATATATATATATATATATATATATATATATACGATTTGAGTGTTGGACTATATAAAGATGATTAACCGGGTAAATGTGTGATAACATGATTATGTGTTTATGATTCCCTGACTTGTGTTTGTGCTTATGCATTATCTTATATATGAATGGTTAGCTAACGGTTTTATACCGTGTTGTAGATGCTTTGCAGGTTAGGAGAACTGCAGAGTGATCCAGATGGGGTGATCCGTCGAGGGCTCCGTACACTAGGTTTATGCGAGGGTTATGGGAAATTTTGTGATGTACAGATACATGTTTGTTTTGTACTCAGCAGTACTTTTGTATACCTTTTGATACGTATATATTACAGTTTGATGTTTGGTTTTAATCTATTTGTGTCTTGTTGTAAGATCTAGTGAACTTGTTGTCAAGCTAGTGTAAGGATCCATTGTGAGATCCTAGCCCAGTAGCGCCCTGAGTCCTACGGATTTGGGGTGTTACTACATCGGTTTCTGCTCAACTCCCATCTTTGAGAAGCTTTTTAATGTTGTTTTTCCTCTTTCGCTCCGAAGCTTTATGATGGAATTGGGGAGTGTTTCGATCTCCATCTCGGATCTCGATTGCTCTAGACCGTAGGAACCAATGACTTTCTTCCTCAAGGTGAAGCTTATCCAATTCAGCATTTATGGAGCTTCCTCTACTAATGCTTGAGTTGGTTGGTTGTTGTTTTTGCAAAAGAGCAAGCTCAGATTCTAGAGATTTAATAGCCTCTTTTCTTCTATTAAAATTTTGTTTTCCCCAGGTTTGAAGGTCATGCATGACATGAGAGAGACGGTTAGGGAGATTGCACGAAAGGGCATGGATCCATGTATTAGTGATGACATCGGAGCAATCCGGCTGATCAATCCACCATTTCTCGAAGTGCGGTCTATTCCTTTGTCTACATTGTTTAGCTCCTCCATTTGAGTCTAGCAGGATGATGCAATGGTCTGAGCAATACCTGGCTAAGTTTTGGACGATAAAGTGTGGATTATTAAGTCTCCAATCCTCAGAAATAAGGTATATATCCAACCGTTCACAAATGAGATTGTCTGCACGGGTGCCCCGTTCCCACGTAAGCTTTTGTCCACTCCATCCCGCATCCAGTAGACCACACTCATCAATTGTATTCATGAACTCCATCATGTCTTTGAGTGCTCTCGGAGGACCCCCTTCTTTCTCGTGTTGGAATAGAATCTGGTTAAAATCTCCAAAGAATATGATCTGTCTAGAGTAGGTAGAACGAATTTGTCTCATAAGATCCCAAGTCTTGTGTTTTTGGCCGGAGTGTGAGTAGCCATAGATACATACAAGAGAAACCTTGTGACCCACGTTATCATCCACCCATTCAGCCATAACGTGTCTAGTGGAAGAGGAGATAAGTGTGCAGTTGTCACCCTTCCACAAAAAACCAAGTCCTCCAGAATGCCCGGTGCTAGAGATGCATAAACCACTGTCATATTTACATTTCTTCATGATCTTTTCTGTAGCCTTTTGTTGTAGCATAGTTTCCATAACGAAAACCACATTCGGGTGATGTTTCCAGGTTTTATCCCAGAGAGTAGCCATTGTCCGAGGGTTGCCCAACCCCCGGCAGTTCCAGCTTAAGAGTTTCATTGTTCTTCACGGCATGGGCATCACCCATTGCCGTTACTTGTAGTTCAGTCTCTACGTTGTATGGGTTGTGATTTTCAGACAATCATCCCTTTTTAATTTGCACTAGGAGGTCTTCAATGTCATCTTAATCATTATCAGTGCCTTAAACACCTGTAAGTGCTCTTTTCCACAAGAAGACGTGGTTATGTTCAGGGATAGGTCTTTGTTTCGTTTGTGGGGCTCTTTTGTAACGCCTCAGAGAGGGTTCCTTCATCTGATCGTCTGCATCTCGAACCATAATGACCACGGGCGTTTCTCCGTTAAGAGGGGTCTCATTTGAAAGCGTGTTATCCTCTTGTATAGTGATGAGTTCATTAGCGGAGTTGCTATTAGTCTCGGTATTGATCAGATTGCTCATTGCTAATTCCCATTGCTTTGTAATGTCACGTTCAGATCTCTTGAAATCTCCATTTGTTCCTATTGAGTTCGCTCTTAGCCAAGGGCCAAATTGCTCGTTACTTGAATTATTTGATTATGATTGAGAAGACTCACATTCCTTGATCATATGGCCAAGCTTACCATAGGAATTGCATAATCGAGGAAGTCTTTCATAGAAGAAACTAACCCATCTCTTAGTAGCTCCAATCTTCAGACTCATTCCTCTCATTAGGGGTTTATTCACGTCAAGAGAGATTCTAACTCGAAGATCTCCGACTAATGAGTTTAGACTTCGTTTATCTACTTCCAAGAAGCCCCCCATCATATTGCCAAGAGACTCAACGGTTTTCCTTGATCTGAATCCGATTGGGATATTCCTCATGATGACCCATAAGGGAGATGTTGAGATCTGCGTTTCTTTCAAGCATTGAAGTGGTGACACTTCTTGTAGGGCAAGAAGATTGTCATCAAACAGCCATGGACGACCTTCTAGGACTCGGTTCCTGTCATTCTTGTTGAAGAAAGGAATTTGTGTCAATGTCCTGGATAGAAACTCCCTCTGACAGTTTCCATATTTGTCGTACGGTTGATTTGAGAGCGGCGTTGTTTGGTGGTTTTTGCGATTGGAGGATTCCCAATACGCACAAATATATTTGCTTGGCCTTGTCGAGAGGGATTTCAGTGTCAATGTTGAAGACATGTTTTTCTTCTTCTGACAGCCTGAGGTTGCTCCATTCTTTATGTAGGTTTTCCATGGTTTAAAAAGTAGTAAAGCTTCTTCTGTCAAAAACAATGGCACAGAAACACAAGGGAAATGATGGGAAGTGTGTGGATGGCACTAGAAGAAAAGAAATTGACGGCGGAGAGAATTCGGCGACCAAGGAACTAACAATTCGTCAGACTTCAAGAAATGACGGGACTTGTTTATCTTGTTTAATTTAATATAAAGGATATATATTATATATAATCCATAATTTAAGTGTATATATATATGAGTATATTACCGAAAATAACTCGTTAAATATAGTCATTTGTAACTAATCGCCCGTTAAATGACTTATTGCATAAAATCACTGATTACATGTGTTCGGTTAACATAAGACCATCTACTCCATACTCCTTCCAAAAAAGAGGTAAAGTATTTCACTTTTTATTATTTTAATATTATTTCCTCTAAATCAGCACGGTTCATTAAATTGAATATTAAGATCGAACCAAAGCGATTTTTTTATTAAAAAACAAACGAAGTTTGAATAAAATTTCAGAAAATAGATGTTTGAAAAGTTCTTTTGAATAACTCAAGAAAAATTAGATTTTTCTTTATTTCAGAGTTTAAAAAAAATATAAGTTAAAAAATTTTAATTAGAAAAAAAGTTCCATATTTTTATAAAAATAAATTCGATTTTTAATTTCATGCTTTTAAAAAAACAACAACAAAAATGGAATATATATAACATTTGGTTTTTTCTTCTAGAAAACTCTTTTTTTAATGAATATTAAGGATTTTTTTTTGAATTTTGAATTTTGAATTTTCGAAAAAAATAGTAAGAAAACAAAAGAGCAAATGAACTCTTACAAAAATTTTAAAAAAATAAAATTGAACCAAACAAATTTGCCTGCTTAACAACAAGCTGGTGGAAGATCTGGATCTTCAGGAACAAAATCATTTTTAATAATGAGTCTATCTGTTATATAAACAAGTTAACAATATTCATCAAAACCAATTCATAATTGGAAATATATCATCATTGACGAGGACTATTACAAGATTAAACCGCCACCAAAGGACAATAATATTACCAAAAGAAAAAACACAATATTAAGTGGGAAAAACCTAAATCAGACTTCCATAAACTTAACTTTGATGGATCCAAACTCGATTCGGGAGTAACATCCATTGACTACGTGATCTGAAATCAATATGGAGAGGTTGTCAACCTTGATGTTTAAAAAAGAAATTTCAACTCGGTTATAAAAGTTGAAGTTTTTGCCCTTAAAGTTGGTTTAGAAGAAGTTATCAAATTGCAGATCAAAAAGATTGAAATTGAGGGTCATAATTTGTTTGTTATCAAGACACTCCAAGGTTTGTGGGGTTGTCCGTGGAAGTTCGACATGATATTATCCGACTTCAGGCTGGATCTTCGTTTTTTTTACGATGTCCAAATCAGACATGTTTTCTGAAAAATCAACTATGTTGCTGACCGTTTGACCTATCTTGGAATTTTGACAGCCAACATTATAATGATCCCGAACTTCGTGTTCTCATCCGCAAAGATGATTTAGATTGAATTATTTATTAGAGGTAGAATAACCTAATCGCTTTCCGTTATAAGAAAAATATCACGTGAGTCACCTCAAAAAAAATCATAATGATTACGAAAATATGCTGACTCTTATTTTGAGTTACCTCCAAACCACTCTTCTCTCCAAAATTTCTCCCAATCATCAAATTGAAATTTATGACTCAAATTTTGGTGAAATTAACATCAGAGAACTACAACGCATATAGTGCGAATGATCTACACGTTTTAAGGTATAATTTCTTCAAAAAATATCAAATGTTGTACGTTTTGCTTGATTACAAATTTTAAACTTAGGGTTAGGCTTATATTTGAAGTTCTAATTTGGAGCATTTGTAGTGTTGTTTGTTTACAAATGAAAGTTGAATCATGTTAGAAATGCATGAATAGTGTTATTTGACAATATTTTTCAACAAAAACGATCGACTTTATTCATCCGTATTAAAGATAATACATATCTTAAAGTATTAAATATAAGTTCATCATTAATATAAATAATGATAAATGTAAAAAAAACTAATATTATAGTGTTTTTGACAACATAACTTTCGGTATGAAACGATTTCTTGAAAAAATGATATAAATAACTTTCGATCAAGATAAATTTTACTTTAATTCTAAAATTTTTTTATAGTTTACTATACATATTAAATATTATATGTCTATTACTAACTTTTTAATTATGATTAATCATTACCTCGTTAGAGATAAAAAATGTTGAAGTGTTAAGTATAAATTTCTCTTTAATATAAATAATGATGATAAATATAATTTTAACTTTCCAAAAAGACTTATAATATTGGAAATGTATTGATAACTCTAGATCCAATTATTTTTTACTTTTCTACTTTAATTTGATAAATTCATTTTCTAAATATATAAATATATTTTCCTGTTTTAACTTACTAGTTTACTATACAAGAATAAGATTACACATTATAGTAGTCCACACACTGACGCTTTCTAACTCCCACTTTTTACAGTGTCAGACATTAGACAATGTGTAAGGTCATAAAGATAAGTTTATCATTGATATAAATAATGTTAATTGTGAAAAATATAATTTTAATTATTTTTCTCAACAAAATAACCTTTTTATTATAAGACCGGTATCATTTATCAAACCGGGTGTGTATATATATTATCAGATTTTAATTTTAGAAAATAAAAATGTGACTTATTATATTGTAAATTTTGTATAAATATTTTTTTTGTGTAATTACAACTTATATTTTTTTTATAAAAAATACAATTAATTATCGTTTATTAACTTAAAAAATAAGTTAATCAACTTTTTTGATATTTAATAACACCGGTGGATATTTATAAATCTTTTTAAGATTCAAAATTTAAAGTTTTATTAAGATTAAAGTATTTACTATTAACTGTATTCTCAATTTCTTATTTTATTATATTTATGAAGTAGTTATAAAACGTAATCATTTTATTATAATGTACTTTAATAATTCCAAATTTGTACTTATGAGATTTTTATTTTATTTGTACTTTGACTATTTTTTATTTTTTTTACATTTTACGATAGGGAAATTAAAGTAGAAAAAAATCCCATATCAAATGATATTATTATTACGTTAAAACTAACGCTAAAATCGAAGTTGAGTTATGTGCCATTATTGCTCTTTTTTATTCGAAAAACTATGTTATCTTTTTTTATGTTCTAACGATGTGAATTATTGTGAAAAAAGCTAACATTAAAGGTTTTGATTGATTGATTTATTTTTTTGTTGGTTTGAAAAAATTATTGCGAATGGTTAATTGAAGTTGAATGATGAGGCCGCCTCCTTTGCATCTTGTTGTGTGTTGCTTAATGAAAGTCTTCCCTTGACTAATTAAAATTAACATCAATGTAGTTGTGATCGATCCATGGACAGGACTGGACGCCGTCTTCGTAGATGAGACGAGCTCCCTCCTTAGCGCCACGGTGGGGAGGTTGGAGGGTGTCCGACACCCTCTATTTGTTGAAAACCTTGATATTCTCTTCGTCATGCAGTAAACATACCATTGGACCATTCCAACATCCAGATCGAAAGCGACTCAAAAACAGTCATCGACTACCTACTCTAGAAGACAACACTGCTATCCCTGTATGACCTCCTCTTGGATGACATTTTATGTTTGGCCTCCTCCTTCACTTCATGCATGTTCATATTCTTTGGAACAATAATAACGTTGCTCATCTTTTCGCTAGACTTAGTCCTGATTTTGGTGATATTAAACGTTTTGATAACGAGTTCTCATCGAGAGATCGAGTACTGTTTCCCTTGCTTTATTGATTTTATATAATCAAGTGTTGTCATTTAAAAAAATATATAAATAATTTTTTTAGATCGTTTGAGATTTTTAGAGACAAGAGATATTATAATTATTGTTTATTTAACAGTTATTTTACAAATATTAATATTTTAGTAGTTACTTTTATAATCATACAATAATTTGTTATTTAAAATTTTTTCCAAAAAGCAAGTACTCTATCAAAAAAATGTCGTCTTTTCATGAGAAAAATTGTAAGTCTTTTTGTTGGTAAAAAGAAAAATTGTAAGTTAAGGATCTTTAGAATGTAAAAACATAAGAAAAGATTCTAGTATAAACCATATAATATCTCGTTTTGCTTGACTACACGTGGCACATCACATGACGGGCACGTGAATTACGCTATCGTGCAGGGCAAGTAGAATCCCTCCATCGGGCCATCTCTTTCCTCACCGCCCTCTTCTTACACCTCCTTTCCTTCTCCCTGCCCTCTGTTAAGATTAAGTTAAAAAATACGAATAAATTAAAGACGAAATAGCAAAATTGCGACCGGTTAGATCAGTTGATCAGTTCTCAGATTTTGAATAGCTGGTGAATACTTCGACAAAAAGCCAGGCCCCAGTGAGCATCTTCTCGTCTCCCATTGAAGCCTAGCAAACTTTCTCTCTATTCTCTTCGCCCCCTTCTCCTCTAATGAGACGCCTGCCTGAGTGCTTTCTGTGTGTGCGGGGTTCTTCTTCGGTTTTTGTCGAATATCGCTGTTGATTTTCGGTCTTCAGAAGACGATCGGTTGCCATAACTGTTCAATTGAGTGATATCGTTTTTTCCTTTTCGAATATTTGTTTGTTTGTTTGTTTTTGCTGATTTTTGATCAGGAAAGGGGACAAAATGTTGGAGGACCAAGTAGCCTACCTGTTGCAAAGGTATTTGGGCAACTATGTCCGAGGGCTCAATAAAGAGGCTCTCAAGATCAGCGTCTGGAAAGGTTGTTTTAATTTTACTTAAAGTTTATATGATTGATGTCAAATTGAACTTATAAATTTCCTTCGGGGTAGTGTATGCATTATATTAGGTTGAGTTTGGAAACGTCCGAGTTTGATAGATATTTGGTGCAAGTTGTGGATTCTGTTTGGTTAGTTGAATGTTAGTAGTGAAATTGGTTCTGGAAGTAATGCAAAATCATCAATGGTTGAACTATGACAATTTCTTTGATTTAGAGAGGAATTCAAATGATGGAGAACCTTTCATCTTAAAGCGCTTGTTCAAATGGAATATGGACTTGTGGAAACTTAATCTTTTTTATTTGTTGAAGTAGTGAGATAATCACTTATTTTTTCCATTGCTTTTAAACACTGAGTTTTCTTTGGTTTATTGAATGCTCTTTGGTTGGGGTCTTATTGCTTCAAATGTAACTAGTGAAAGTGACCAAGTGATATTTCTCAGGGATGGTTCTGGTAGTGGTAGCTAGCAGCTAGATTGTGGATTCTCCTGTATTTCTGTTATTTGATTTTCCTGCTATGTGATTTTCATTTTTGAAACAATATAACAGGTGATGTGGAGCTAACAAATATGCAGCTGAAGCCAGAGGCATTAAATGCATTGAAGTTGCCCGTCAAGGTTAAAGCAGGATTTCTTGGATCTGTGAAGCTCAAGGTTTGTGCATTTATACTAGTACCAAATATAATACATGAAATTTCCCCCCACTACTTTTATGCTTATTGCTTATCAGTTTCACAAATTGTCTCCATTCAGTACTATCCCCCCCCCTCCCTAATTTGTTTGCATTGTAACCACTTTTGCCGACTAAGCATTGAAGGGTTAGATAAACACATAAAAGACCTTGAAATTTTAGGAGATAGTGGCATAGTGCATATGTCAACAATGAACTATATGCTGCTTGAAGAACATAATTTTACCATTTTTTTCCACTGATACACTTAGGTTATCTCTGGAAAAAAAGAAGAAAATTTGATCCTAATTTTTGCTTAGTTAGTTTGAATTCATTAGTTGAGATGGACTTTGGTTGTTAATTTTATAATATAGGTAGTATCTAATTGAGTGTTGCTTGCAGGCATGATAAAAAAAATCCATAACTGAAGTGTTTTGGTCATCTAATTAGTAAATCCATTGATCACCAATGATTTACATATAATTGGAGCACCTTATAGTATACACCAATAATTTGACAAAAAAATATTTGCTAAAGTCCATAAGTTGCATAAGGAAGCAGGATTGTCCCCACTATCTGAGGAGATCCGTAATCAATGGAACATCATCTTGTGCAGGGAGGCTCATACTATTGTAAAAGCTCAGTCAGAGTTACTTGACAGTCAAGCCAATAGGAACAAACCTCAATGGTCTTACTCTGTTGTTTTGACATGTTACTGTTTCTTCCTGTAATATATTGCAAACTTGATAGTGCTTCCGTAAAGAACAGTTTGTTAAGATTCATCTGGCTTACATTTGTAGCATGTTTGACACCAACTGCATCATTTCTTACACCCCTGCTATTCTTTCTTACAAAAAATCCATGCAAGCAATTTCTCCCAAATTCACTGTTATTTGATCTGATAATTCAATGCACACTTGTATGATAATAAGAAATATCACTGTTCTCTTTTTCTAGCTTTGGACCCTGGTCTAATGAAATTTGACCTTTTATCTTCAGTTCTTTACTGTTAAACCTTGCTTACTTTCTGTCAAGAAGGAAAACCTCGTAAAAGAAACTGGTTTAGAAAATGTGGAATGAATTAACCACATAGTGTTGGCTCAAGAAAGCACATCGTTGTTGCCATCCTTTCATTGCCAAAGGTTATTGCAACTAGATTATGTGATTGTTACCTGTTTTCAGGTTCCATGGAGCAGGCTTGGTCAAGATCCTGTATTAGTTTACCTGGATCGAATTTTTATATTAGCTGAACCTGCAACCCATGTAGAAGGTAGCAGTGAAGATGCTGTACAAGATGTAAAGAGAAGTCGAATTAGGGTATGTTGCTTGCCACTTTCTTATTGCCTCTACAGTTCATCACATTATTGACCTGATCAACGAGATGTTTCTAATAGGATATGGAGATCAAGTTGCTTGAGAAAACACAATACCTGAACGCTGAAGTGGTATGTAATCTCTTTCTAGTTTTGGATTTTGTTTTCAATACATAGCAACAGTAGGATTAAGCTATAGTAAGGTTTCATTCTGTGAGGATGATAACAAGATTCATTATCCAGAAGTTGGCTTTTGTAGTGGGACTATTTTTGATGTGTGGAAAGCATAAAGAGCACAAATATTGAATTACCGTTGTCAGACAAAAAGTTCTCTCTTAAAAACTAACTGACATTTGTGTTTACCCCGGTATTTGTTACTCCTTCCACTTCAAAAATTTGTCACCGCAATCTCTAAGATGAAATTAAAAGGAAGGTGGCAAAATTTCTTTTGCTCCTTTTTTAGAACGGTGAGAATAAACGATACTAAAGAGAGCTGCTGGTCACATGGATATGATTTTAGTGAGATAATGATGCTACAGGAAGTTAAGGTTGCAATAAAATAGGGTGCCATCGTTGGGGACAACCTAAAATAGCGAGTGACGAAGGAGATGTGGTGTATAATCATGGATACTGAGATGAAATTTGAAGGAAGGTGGTAAAACTTCTTTTGCACCTTTTTTAGAACGGCGAGAAGAAACGGAACTAAAGAGAGCTACTGCTTCTACGGATATGATTTTTATGAGATAATGATGCTACAGGAAGTTAAGGTTGCAATAAAATAGAGTGCCATCGTCGGGGACAACCTAAAATAGCGAGTGATGCTGATGAAGGAGATGTGGTGTATAATCTTGGATTCTTCGCTGCATTTAATGCTATTTAGGGGATGCTGTAGGGCATATGCAAGTAATTTATTAGTAATTTAGTATGATATTATATCATATCAGATATTGATAAATGGTAGATCTGGATATGCTGTTAACATTCAGTATCCTAGGTGATTGCACATGTAAATTTGGTTTATCTTACTGGATAGAGATTGGGTGAGCAGTATAGATTGTAGTTTAAAGGCAAAACTATTCATAAGCTCTTATGATCTATATTTCAGTAATTTCTACTTGTTGAGGTTGAGTCTTTGGGTTTATTATGTTTTCTTGGATGAATCTGCTCAATGGTGTGGTCTTCTGCGATCATACCATATAAGCTTTTCTGTTGGTTATTTTTTTAGGGCTTTGACTTAGTTACATGGCGGGGGTTGTGTTATGTTGCAGTTGTTTTTTTAACTCGTGAATCGAACCTTTTTTTCCCCTTCTGTTGCGGAAATATTGGTGTACACAAAATAACTAATTGGATGGCTTTCTCTTTGATTTACCAATGTCAGAACCAATCTTGGTTGGGATCATTGATTAACACCATTATAGGAAATCTAAAGCTTTCCATTTCCAATATCCACATCAGATACGAGGATCATGAGAGGTAAATGACATATTAATTTAGTTTCTTTCTATCTTTTTTGTACTAGAAAATACTAAAGGACCGCTACTGTGCAGCAATCCTGGCCATCCATTTGCAGCTGGTGTAACCTTAGAAAAACTGTCGGCCTTCACTGTTGATGATAGTGGGAAGGAAACTTTTGCCACAGGTGGAGCACTTGATCAGATTCAGAAGGTCGTGCTTTAATTTCAATAATTCAATTTTGAGAAATGAACAGAACATCCGTTTGATACTTTGAGATCTTTTGTTCGTTCATGTACTATGAAAAAGTAGGTATTTGGGGATAAAAAGGGCTGCAGCCTAAGGATCCACATATTTTCATGGGGTTTTTTTTTTGGAACAGATGTATGGACTCTGCTTAAAAGGCCTAAGATAATTCATTGTTCTGCTTTTGTTATCTAAATAATCTAAAAGCCTATTTTTGATATCCTATGTCCTTGTACCTACTCCAGAGACAACACTTCTGCAAATTTTGAATTCCCAAGGTTTAGTCAAATTTCCCAAAATGATCACACCTCAAACTTGTTTAACCATCCCGAGTAAAGGATTTTGGAGAAAAAAGCAAAGTTACTGTTTGAATTTATCAATGTATTAGAAAATGGGAATGATGGCCTCAAAATCACAAAGTTGCTTCTGTACTACATTTTTTTATTTCATTAGAAAATGATGGCCTCACCAAACCTTCTATATTTCAAGAAGAACGTACTTAGCTTGTCAAGATCCATTGTCACCTCATTATTGGTTTCTATATATTTCCAATGAATTGCTTCTTCCTAGCTACTAGCCTACTATTGAGATCTCATCTGTTAATACATTTGTAAATCAAGTATAGATGATGTAATGCAATTCTAATGTAATTGCTTCTTCCATGGAACTGTTGAGCTCTGATCTTTAGTTACATTTGGGAAACTAATGGAAGGGGAAAAGGTTTTTCCTTTAATATTAAATCTTTTTTATTTGTGAAAGAGGTAAATGTTTGTCTGTTATTACCATGTATTTCTCTAACATTGTGTTTTCTGGCACTTCCTGATTTGCAGTCAGTGGAACTTGAGTCTTTGGCTCTATATTTTGATTCCGATATATCTCCCTGGCATATTGATAAACCATGGGAGGATTTGCTTCCTTCCGAGTGGTCTCAGGTATGTTATATTGGCTTCTTGTGGTAACAAGGTGTGGGCAGCTTGGTCTTCTTTGGCTGAATGCTAGACTATCTTGCCTGAGGTTTTAGGTTTTCAAATTTGGCACCAAGGGTGGTAAACCAGCTGCCAGCAATCTTGGGGAGATGCATACTTATATTCTACAACCAGTAACTGGGAACGCAAAATACATAAAACTGCAGCAAAAGGAATCTGCTGCTAGTGTACAGCCTTTACAAAAAGCAGCAGTGCACTTGGATGATGTGACAATATGTTTATCGAAGGTCACCCTTGTTTCCTCCTTCTGCTTTATTGCTTCAGTAGGATATGATAATATATGACCTTTAGAATTTTTTACAGGATGGTTACCGGGACTTAATGAAGTTGGCTGATAATTTTGCGGGTTTTAATCAACGCTTGAAATATGCTCATCACCGCCCATCTGTCCCTGTGAGATCCAATCCTGGGTCATGGTGGAAGTATGCATATAGAGCTGTCAGGGATGAAATGAAGAAAGCTAGGTATATAAAATACTTAATCTGTTGTTTGCCTCTTTTGTATGCAGTGTTTTTAGTCAAGAAAAACGAAGGCATGTAAACAGGCATATTGATGTCGTTAATATGTTCAATTAGAGAGGATTTAGAAAGAAAGAAAAAAACGCTGAAATTATGTAGAGGTTTCTTTTGCAACATTTTCTTTCTCAGCCTATTTAGTTAACTTCTTGTTTCCGTGCTTATTTAAATCATTTCTTTCTTTGAAGTTAAATGGAAAGCACAAAGTGTCATTTTCACTTTTTTTATGAAATGTGTACCGACTTGGTTTTTGTTATGTTTAAGTTCTATTATATGTCATTTTCACTGCTATTCTGAATTATTTTTACTGATGTAGTTTTTATTACACAGAAGTTTCTGATCTTCCTTGAAAGCTGAGTATGATGCGACTCTTCTGTTCCTACTATGATAATTCTCAATTGTGCAAATTGTTCTCATGCAGTGGGAGATTATCATGGGAGCATGTCCTGAAATATGCAAGACTACGGAAAAAATACATATCCCTGTATGCTTCACTTCTGAAAGCTGATCCAAGCCGTGCAGTTGTGGATGATAACAAAGAAATCGGGGAAATAGATCGTGAGCTTGACATTGAACTTATTGTCCAATGGAGGTGTTTTTCTGTGCTGGAGTTTCTGACCTTATTTCTTAATTCAATATTACATAGCACCTCTTATTGTTTAATGGAGGTGTTTTTTAAGTTTTGATTTGACGTAGTGTTATAGCTAATAGCTGCTTGCATCTTGTTCTGGATCTGGATCCAAGATATCCATGACTGTCATAGGGCTAAGAGTGAACCAGCCTACTTGTAGATAGTTCTCTATAAAAACTAGATAAAAGAAGTTTTGACTCTCAGTATATTTAATTATGTTAGCATTTAATTTGGGTTTCCACTTTCAAGTGAATAAGGGAGTAGAATTGTCAAAATTGAACTCAAATTTTTTTAGTGAATACGCACGGTGATAATACTAGTATGATTCTTAAGCATGCAACGCTGAGTCAACTGGCTAATGACTGCTAGCAGTTGTAGTAGGTTAAGATCATTGCTCAAGTATTTTAGTATGCCATTGCCAACTCTTTCTTCTTTTGTGCTATACTGAACAATCGTCATAACACTTGATAGCATTGATACTATGAGAAGGGTTATTTACCAACATGTTTTATCCGTGGAGGTTTAATTGATATAAGATATATCTTTTGGTCTTCATTCTAGAAAAAAGTCCCATTTGGTGCAGGTAACTTTTAGTTAGTGTCAGGCTGTAATGACCAAAGTATATTATGAGGTTTATATCTCTAAGAAGGACAAGAAGAGTACAAAACGATTACTTTAATGTGATCAACACGGAATGAAAATGAATGTTATCATGGATGCTTGTTTTGAATCTTCATTTCCTTCAGTTTCAATTAGGTAATGGTATCATGCAGGATGGTGGCTCACAAGTTTGTGGAGCGGTCATTGGAATTAGACTTGAGGAAACAGCAACCAAAGAAATCATGGTGGTCATTTGGTGGATGGTCGGTGAATTTGTAGTCTCCTATTTTTACGAATGTGCTACGTTATTTTCTCAATGGTGCTTAGCTTTTGTTATTTGTGTCCTTCAGGAGTTCTCAGTCATCTAAGGATGATGTCGATGCACTAGATTTCAGTGATGCAGATTGGGAGCAGTTGAACAAAATTATAGGGTACAAGGAAGGTGATGAAGAGCAGTTAATTGAGTCCAAAAAGGATGTCGTGCATACGTGTTTTGACATTTACATGGGACATAATGCTTCCAAGCTTATGGATGGGCGCAGATGTCTTGCTGAGCTGTCCTGTAAGGGTCTTGGTTGCTCTATGAGGCTGTATCCAGAGGCAAAAGTTTTTGACTTGAAACTAGGTTCTTATTACTTGTCATCACCAAATGGGCATCTGGTTGTGGTATGTATGTTCTGCTCATCTCCTTGTGTTATATATACTCTTCATTAAGTAATGGTGAACTGATTTTTTTCGCCTTCCTTCGTGTAGAGTGCAACTGCACAGGATTCTCTTGTTGGAACTTTCTGGTACAAACCGTTTGACATGGAGGTGGACTGGAGTATGGTTGCCAAAGCTTCTCCATGTTACATGACTGTGAGATTGCTGTTCCTGTTCTTCATTAAGTTGGCTGTTTCTGCTATGATATTTGGGAACCGGTTTAATGTTCGTATATTTTTTTTGTTTCCAGTACCTAAAAGACTCGTTCGATCAGATCATAAAGTTTTTTGACAACAATGCTGTTGTCAGTCAAACAATAGCTCTGGAGACTGCAGCTGCTGTGCAGGTATTTCTTCTATTTTATGGGTATAGGGAAACAGTGCTGTTAGCACTTTGGTCTGTCGTCACTTGAAGTGTTTTCTGGAAGGTGGCAATCAAACAGGATATTAACACATGTTCATCTTATGCAATTTCCCCTCCTTTCACCCTTACGTGTCATGTCAGCAACAATTCTGTTAAATTTTTAGAAGTTGGTTGGCATATTACTGCGCTGCAGTATATTCATGGCAATCTAAATGTCTGTCTCTCTGTTCAAGATGACCATCGATGGAGTCAAGCGAACTGCTCAGGAACAAATGAATAGGGCATTGAAGGATCAAACCAGGTAATTTGTCTTCTATTTTCTGGATGTAGTAACCAAATAGCATTGTTGGTAGATGTAGGGGTCACGGCATGGCAAAAGAGATGGCTTGTGCTATCTATAGGAGAATAAAGGTAGTGTAGACCATTTTTCTTCTTAACAAGACCAAACGTTGTCCCTAATTTTGTAAAACACAGCCAATGAGTGCAGAAAACCTTGCAGTCAAGGTCCTTAACCAATTTATGGACAAAAATCAGTTTGGATGAGAGGGCCGGAGCAATTGGACATTGCTGAGACTGATGTAATTGGAAATTTTTATGGTGCCTTGGCCAAGAACTTGGGCATCTGAACCATTTAGCTAGAACATGGTTCAAAATTGTGAAATATTTTTTGAAGAGTTGGTCATATGTTCAGTTGCACATGAGTCTAAATCCATTGAACATGATGAAAATACGTAGAAGCCTTCAAGCATAAAGGAATAAAAGCCTAACTGCTAGTACATTAAGTTAAGCAGGGCTGTGATTATGCATCGTTTATAATCAATTGTTGCAAGCAACTGAGCATAACAAACCACATTGTAGAATACAACACTATGATTTTATAATAGTTCGTTAAAGCTATAGACAAAAAAGTAAAGCATTAAATGTTGTAAAATGATGACATTTTGAAACAAGAGTTTTGAGCTAAGTGACACGTAATATGAAATGGAGGTAGTATAAGCTATATAAAAATTCTAAGACATAACTCTTTCTTTTTTTATATTATTATTATAGGTTTTTCCTGGATTTGGATATTGCAGCTCCCAAGATAACTATTCCTACTGACTTCTGTCCTGACAATACACATCCCACAAAGCTTATGCTTGATTTGGGAAATTTGGTGATACGTACAGAGGTCAGTTGCTAGATTTGATTAATTTGTAGTGAACCAACCTCTACTGAAGGTGTACATTGATATTTTATGCAGGATAATGATAACTTCACATCAAGTAAGGATGAGATTCTGTACGTGAAGTTTGATCTGGTACTCAGTGATGTATCAGCTTTCCTCATCGATGGTGATTACCATTGGGGTAAAACCCGTCTAACTGGAGCTTCTAAATTAAATGGCGTCAACTTCTGGCCTGTTATTGATAGATGTGGAGTTGTTGTCAAATTTCAGCAGGTAAAATCTTACGGATTTACCTTTTATCTTGATTGTTGGAATCAGAAGTGCCTGCCTTCCAAACGTGTATCCTTCATATCTGTTAAATAAGATCCACAGAAAGATGACCGTCCAATTGTATTTGTTTCCCATTTCAGATAAGAGTAGATAACCCATTATATCCTTCAACAAGATTAGCTGTGTGGATTCCCTCTTTGGCTTTCCATTTTTCTCCAGCTCGCTACCATCGCTTGATGCAAATTGCAAAGATATTTTCAGAGGAAAATAGCAGAAACATCGAACCATTGCGTCCATGGGTTCAAGCTGATTTTGAAGGGTGGTTGTCTCTTCTCACTTGGAAGGTCTATCTTCCCTGATTTTCTCACTTGCTTTTACTTGTTTTCTGCCTTTGTGTTGCGGGAAACATTTCTGATTTTTTTTTGATGAATTAACTTACAGGGAGTTGCAAATAGAGAAGCTGTATGGCAGCGGAGATACTTGTGTTTAGTTGGCCCCTTCCTTTACATACTTGAAAGCCCGGACTCTAAATCTTACAAGCAGTACATAAGGTTTTTTTTTTCTTTCATATGCCTTTAAAATTTACAATACATATATATATATATATATTATACATTCTTCATGTACATATTCCATTGTAGCATTAAGATGCATGGGTATTTTTTTGCTTCTGTTCTGCAAGAAGATTTATGTGACTTTAGGAACCTAACACTTCTTCTTTTGACTTTTATCTTGTGGCATGACTAATCTTTTTTATCAAAAAATTTGGGAAATAGAATATGTCTTCTTTCTACCTTTTGTAGAATCAAGTTTCTGATTGGTTCACAATAGTTCATTTATGTGGTGTTGGTTTGCAATGACGATTCATGATTGGAATAAAGCTCTCCGAGATTTATAATTTCGCTTATTAGTAGGTTTAGAGCTGGGGCTAGGTGAAAATAGTGGAGGGAGAGAGGGTCGCCAAATGAGTTAGTGAGGACAATTATCCCTTTCACATATTGAAGAAGCCTTATTGTTGTTACACCCTTTTTTGAAGGGTGTGTTATGTTAGATCGGTGAAAACCTCAAATCTGATTACTAGAATATTTTGAAAAATCAGTGTTTTCATTTGCAGATTTTGTTGCATGCCAGTCCTCTTGTACCGTGACACCATAGATGGAGTTACCTAATAAAAGTATAAAATCCTTTTAGGACAACATTGTTTTTTACAAATACTTTTCCAATCAGTTTCGAGGTAAATAGGCTTAGTATGATCCGATATCCTTTGCTGTCTTATATGGTTCAAAGCTATTTGCATCTTTAACTTATTCATTGCCTTCATATATGGAATTTAATATTATTCAATGAAGATAAGCAGAATTATCATCATATATTTGGATAATCAATTTAAAAGATATTATTTAAATATTGAAGCACTATGTAGGCTGCTAAAAGATGTCTCTCTAGGGTCATGTATAAAGAAACTAGATACACTCGCAGAGTGAGCAATGGTTGGTCTAGTATGAGATAAATAGATAAACCGACTAATTACACTCCCAGAGTGGGCAAATTTGGTCTCGTGCGAGCAGAGAGCCATAGATTCAGAATTCTTCGAACCAGAAGGGGCTTGAAGAGCCATCTAACATGTTTAGCATCTGTTTGATCTCACGGCCATTTGAGTAGGGAAAGACAAAGTCGTTGTAGCGGCAGTATGAGCTTTTGGCTAAGATGATTGCACCGAAGTAGAGGGCTGATGTGTATTGGATGTGCCATCGCACGAGTGTTTCTACCAAGGAGTTTGAAGAATTCTTCTTTCCCCAATCTTGGTTAGGAGGTCTGCCCATGAGTTCCGAACATCTCTTTTTTTGTGTGTTTTTATTTTTTGCAATGGGTGCACCATAGATCATTGATGCCTCTCTTTGCTTTTGAAAAAATGTCATGTTTTTAGGATGTGCTAGTGGTGGACGAAGCATGATGCTTGTTGAGTTTACGCCATCCGAATAGTAGCAATTTTTTTTAAATGATGGAAGAGGTTTGGTGCCTAGATTTTGAATTCATACTTGGTCAAACTTTGGATTCAAGAGAAGGGGCAACGGAAACACACAACAAACTGTTGCTCATTAGGATCTTTCAAAAATGAGAGGTTAGATAAATCAATTTCTCGTCAAAAATTATGTGAAACAATAGCATATTCAAAACAAACATTGGACCTTGCTTGGTAGAAAAGATCTTTACTGAAAGTTCAAAAAGGGCAGCCTCATCTGGAGTCGTGCCATAAGAATGCTTCCAAAAGGTCTCTAAAATTGGTTGAAAGATGCAATTGGATCCGTTGCTGAAATTCATGGAAGCCCACAACCAAGACTTGATGATTGGATCTTCACGAGTCCATAACTTAAAGGCGGGATATGCCATTGTAGGGAAATAACAAAGAGATGGAGAATAACAAAGAGATGGTGATCCTTGTTATCGCAGGAGAATAACAAAGAGATGGTCATCCTTGTCACTGTCGGTGAGAGATGCCTTAACAACTCCAGCCCAAATACAATAATGATTTCTATGGTAATGATTCTGTTGAGCCAATAAGCAGTTGAAATTGAAGGAAGAGTTGTGTGTTTGAAGTTTGAAGTGCTATGCTCAGTTTCTTTAGTTTTCTGTATAGATGGCAGAATATTATAGTGTGGAATTGGCAAAGGTGGTGGCCAGAATAAATAAGCACCTCTTTAGAGGTGCTCTGATACCAGGAGAGTGAATAGTCAAGTAGTATTAAATTGATGGGTAGTTAGCCTGAATTTATAATTACAAAGATTCCTGCACAAAACCTAATAATAACTATCCTAGGAAATCTAGGGTGGGTACATCTAGGAACTTACACATAATAACTCTTTTAAGTAATAAACAATAATAATAATAATAATAATTGAAGAACAGGAAGAATATGAATCCTGTCAAAAACTTAATTAATTCTGCCAGAACAAGGCATATATGTACAGGCCTAGACCTAGAATTACAAGGAAATAAAAGATAAGAGAGAATAAAAAATATCTAAAAATATAAAAGATATATATGTGCATATCCTAGAATATCTCTAGAATAATTCTGGATAGAATATTTCCTTAAGCATATTTAATAAAATATTCCCTTAACATATTCAACACTCCCCCTCAAGCTGGGTGATAAACATCCTCTATTCCCAGCTTGGAGTTTAAATGATGAAACCGTGAGGTATGAAGTCCTTTTGTTAAAACATCTGCAATCTGCTCATGTGAGGGAATATAAGACATAGTAACCAGCCCTCCTTCAAGCTTTTCTTTGATGAAATGTCGATCAATTTCTACGTGTTTAGTTCTGTCATGTTGGACTGGATTGTGAGCTATACTAATGGCTGATTTGTTGTCACACATGAGTCTCATTGGTCCTTCCCACTTCACCTTGAGATCATTCAGAATAATCTGTAGCCATAACAACTCGCACAGTCCATGAGCAAGTGCCCTGAATTCAGATTCAGCCGAAGATCTAGCGACCACATTCTGCTTCTTGCTTCGCCAAGTAACTAAGTTTCCAGCAAGTAAAACACAATAACCAGAAGTTGACCTTCTGTCTACAACTGATCCTGTGTAATCTGCATCTGTATAAGCTTCAAGAGTAAGTTTGTTTCCTCTCTTGAACAAGATCCCTTTCCCAAGATTACCTTTCAAATAGTGGAGCACTCTGTACGCTGCTAAAAGGTGTGACTCTCTCGGGTCATGCATAAACCGACTAATTACACTTACAGAGTAAGCAATATCAGGTCTAGTATGGGATAAATAGATAAGCTTCCCACACAACCTTTGATACATTTGCTTGTCAACTGCTGCTTCATCCTTTGTCTCTCCAAGTTTATGATTTGGATCAATATGAGATGGGGCTGGTTTGCAGGCACTTTTACCTGTTTCTTTTAACAAATCTGCAATGTATTTCTGTTGGGGTATAAAAATCCCATGAGAAGAGTGAGCTACCTCAATTCCAAAGAAGTACTTCAATTTTCCAAGTGATTTGATCTCAAATTCAGCTTCCAATTGTTTCAAATTCTCCTTCTCAAACTCATTGTCACCTGTGACTATAATATCATCCACGTATACTAGGAGAACGGTTACTCCCCCTGAAGGTGAATGCTTTATGAACAAAGTATGATCTCCTTGGCTTTGTCTATAACCAACCCTTTTCATGACTGATGCAAATCTTCCAAACCAGGCCCTCGGTGATTGTTTAAGCCCATAGAGAGCTTTCTTTAGTCTACACACCTTGGTAGACGGAGATGTGAAACCAGGTGGCACTCGCATGTAGATTTCTTCATCTAATATTCCATGAAGGAATGCATTCTTCACATCATACTGTAACAGAGACCAACTAAAGTGAGCAGCCAAAGATATCAAAATTCTCACTGTATTCATTTTTGCGACTGGAGCAAAAGTATCAAGATAATCGATCCCATAGGTTTGAGTGTAGCCTTTAGCTACAAGCCGGGCCTTGTATCTTTCCAGCGTTCTGTCTGCTTTATATTTCAATGCATACACCCACCTGCAATCAACAACATTCTTTCCAATAGGTTTATCAACAATCTCCCAAGTCTGATTTTTTTCTAGTGCTAACATCTCTTCTTTCATGGCTTCTCTCCATTCTCTTTTCTTTAAAGCTTCTGAAACAGATTTCGGAATAGAAATTTGGCTGAGGTTTTGGATGAATTCTTGGTGAGATTTGGAGAAGCGATGTAAGGAAACATGGTTGGATAAAGGGTACAAAGGTCTGTTTGTGCACTCTCGGGTACCTTTCCTTAAGGCAATGGGTAGCTCAACATCTACACTAGGATTATCATTAGTTTGAACATTTGTAGGAATATTAGGATCAGATTCTGTACCTTGTGGAGTGACACCTTCAGGGCCAAATTCTGGAGTTGAGGTTTGAGCTTGCTGCTGGATGAGATCACTCCTTATTCTCCTGGAATACACTTGTGCATAGCTAGGAAGGCTGTTGACAGTCTCTTGTGTAGGTACAAATTCTACGTCTAGAGTGGACTTCTCTGGATGATAGTCCAAATCTAAGTCTGAGAAAGTTTGTGGAGGTTGGGCTGGTGACGCAGGATCAACATGGTTTGGAACCTTTGTTTGGGAATAAAAAGGTGATTTTTCAGCAAAGGTGACATCAATGGAGATGTAGAATTTTCTGGAGGTAGGATTATAACACTTGTAACCTTTTTGAGTAGTAGAATAACCAAGAAAAATGCATTTGACAGCCTTTGGATCTAACTTTCCTCTTTGAGGACTATGCACATGTACAAACACAGTGCAACCAAAAATTTTTGGTTCAAGACCATCTGCTCTATAGTTAGGATAGAACGTTTGAAAACATTCAAGGGGACTTTTGTAGCTCAAAACTTTAGATGGCAGCCTATTTATGAGGTAAGCGGAAGTAAGGACTGCTTCACCCTAAAAGAATTTGGGAACATGGTTGGTGAAGAGCATGGCACGAGTGACCTCTAGAATGTGTCTATTTTTTCTCTCTGCAAGGCCATTCTGTTGTGGTGTATAAACACAAGAGGATTCATGGATAATACCTTGGGATTGGAAATAAGACGTCAATGATTGATTGAAATAGTCCTTAGCATTATCTGTCCTAATCCTTTGTATTTTTGTGCCAAATTGATTTTGAATCATGGAGTGAAAAATGGGAATAATTTGACTGACATCTGATTTGTTTTTGAGTAGATAAATCCACATAACACGAGTGCAATCATCAATAAGAGTAACAAACCATCGAGCACCTAGGCGAAAATGGTGAAGCCAAATGACCTCATTATTCATGGTTGTTGATGAAAGAGCATGAGAGGTGCTGTCCACAAGTGATTCCAAGTGATAAAGACCATTCTTTTCCTTAGCAAGTCCAATCCTCTTCCCCGAATTCGGGTCCAACAGATTTTTGTTCAAGAGATTTGAAGAAGTTTCTGAATTTCTCAATATCAGATACACTCATTCCTCCATTAGCTTCTTCATTAGTCCCTTCAACCACCGTATTCGCTTGTGAACTTGATGAGTTCCTGTTGTTGTTCCAATCTCGGCTGGGGGGTTTCCCATGTAATTTCCAGCACTTGTCTCGATTGTGACTAGATTTCTTGCAGTAGCTACACCACCTATTATCTTTCTTTGCAGCTACAAGAGCAGAACTTTCAATTGTAGCAGGGCTGGAGTCGAGCATTACAGCCCTCCTACTTTCTTCTGCCTTCACAATTGAAATGACCTCTTCCAAAGTTGGTAGCTCTACTCGACCAAGGATCTGAACCCTGATCTGGTCATACTCAGAGCTTAATCCCGCAAGGAAGACATAAGCTCTATGCTTGTCTTGAAATGTCCTCCATTGTGTTTGCATCATCTTTGCACTTCATTTCAAGAACTTGATATTGATCTAATTCTTGCCATAGGCTTTGAAGAAGATTACCATACTCAGTGATAGTCTTTTCCCCTTTCTTGGTGGAATAGGCCTTAACAGTAAGTTCGAATGTCAATGCCTCATCCTTCGCCTTGGAGTAAGATCTCTTGATGAAATCCCAAACATCTTTTGCGGTCTTCAGGAACATGCATGATACACTGACAGTTGGCTCCATGGATTCCCACAACCAAAACATGATCATCGAATCTGTCTCATCCCAAGTATGAAAGTTAGGATCTTCTTTATTTGGAACTCCCTCGGTTAGATGTTTCAGTTTTCCTTTTCCTTTCAAATAGGTCTTCACAGCCTGAGACCATATGAGATAATTCTTTCCATTGAGTTTGTAGGCAGACTGAAGGCTTTGGAAATCAGCCTTCTTTTTTGTGTCAGAATCGGGTGTGTTAGACATGGCTAAATGAAACAGGGAAAGCAACAATGAAGGCTACTAGATGAAGAGCTTGACTTCAAAGAAGAACAAGAATATGGTAGCAATGAAGGCTATCCGTCAATGGAAAAATATGGCAGCAATGAAGGCTGTCTTGATGTGAAAAATTAGAGCAATGAAGGCTCTGATACCATGAAGAACAGGAAGAATATGAATCCTGTCAAAAACTTAATTAATTCTGCCAGAACAAGGCATATATGTACAGGCCTAGACCTAGAATTACAAGGAAATAAAAGATAAGAGAGAATAAAAAATATCTAAAAATATAAAAGATATATATGTGCATATCCTAGAATATCTCTAGAATAATTCTGGATAGAATATTTCCTTAAGCATATTTAACAAAATATTCCCTTTAACATATTCAACAATAATAATAACTACAGTGTAGTAACTTTACCTAGGGAGTTCATCTAATTGTTGTGTTAGCATTTGTACTATCCAACAATTATCAAAAAGGAGGCTAAAGCTAAATTAAGATGTATCACACGTTAAACCAAGATGGTTTACACGTTAAAGCAAGATGGTTTACGCGTTAAACCAAGGCGGGTACATCTAGGAACTTACACATGATAGCTCTTTTAAGTAATAAACAATAATAATAATAATAATAATAACTACAGTGTAGTAACTTTACCTAGGGAGTTCATCTAATTGTTGTGTTAGCATTTGTACTACCCAACAATTATCAAAAAGGAGGCTAACTTTAAATTAAGATGTATTAAACGTTAAACCAAGATGGTTTACACGTTAAACCTAGGAAAGGTTCTTTAAGGACGAGTCTACCACCATCTACCTATCTACCCCCGATCAACTTTCATCTATCTTGTTTTCATGTGCCTTTTATCTGAGAGTTGATCCTATTTTTGGGACTATAGCATAAACATTCTTTGGTAAGAATCTCATGTGTTAGAGATTCTTGCTATGCAATCCTAGGAGCGAAATCCTTGCTTCTAGCGGGGTTCTAAAAAGATCTCTTACGGCTTTGGCACACCACCGTTTCTACCTTCCTTACTCGGAGTTCCATCCTAAAACCAGTTGGCAATAGGAGGAGTAATCCTAGTGCTTATATGCTAGTTCACATGCTTTTGTATTGTCGATGTGGGATAGTTTCTTTTTTCTTTCCTACATCCCAACACTCCCCCTCAAGTGTTAATTACCTTAATTAGTTAACACATGACACATTTTTTCTTTTTCGGGTCGAGAATCTTTTTGATATAACTCGCCCACAATTCTTTTTCTTTTCGAAGGGTTTTGCATCTCATTCGCTTTTTAGCTAATCCCGAAGTCAGGAAAACGGACCCGGATCAGACCCGCTCTGATACCATGTTAACTTTTCTTGTATCCGTTCCGGGACCAAACGACGTGGAGGGCACACGCCACAAGTGAACCACACATACAAGCACTCAGGGTTCCATCCTAAAACCAATTGGCAATAGGAGGAGTAATCCTAGTGCTTATATGCTAGTTCACATGCTTTCGTATTGTCGATGTAGGATAGTTTCTTTTTCTTTCCTACATCCCAACACTTACCTGTCCTCTTCAATCTCCTCGATTCACATTTATTGCTGTCCTGGTACATATATCATCCATTGCCTTCCTCTTACTTCTATTTCATAGCTATGTCTTTATATCTTTCCCACCATTTTCTTTTTGGACCCTACAAAATTAATCTACATAGGTTCAAGTTTGAATTTAAATTCCGACTTCTCACCCTTTTTCGTTCAAATTTGTCCCAAACTTTTTACTTGATAACTAATTTCCGACTTCTCACCCTTGGATCAATGTGTTTTTGGTTGAGTTTGACCTTCGTTGAAGAAACTTCAATGTTGATCTTGAAATCTCGCATAACTCCAATCGTCAACTATGAAGCTCAAATAAGCCTCAAGTTGATGAGAATGGCACCGGCATTATTATGCCCCCAAATCACCCAACAACAAGAGAATGAGGGAAAAGATGGAGAGGGAAATGAGAAATTGAGAGATTGAGGGTGTGTTCTGCAATCACCTGAAATTTGAGGTTAGTTTATTTACTTTAGGTGGGGCACGACATACATGAACCACGATTTACTATGACTTGGAAACCCAAGTCTGAACCACAATTATCTCGTCTCTAAAGTTGTATAGAGGGAGTATCTAAAAAATTGCTTAGAGGCTCAATGAAAGTACTGGAATAAGATCCCTTCATGAAAAAATTAGTACAGGAGTAAGAAACATTCATCAGTTATTGGGTAACTGTGCATGCCTTGGCCCTTTGGGAGAACATTTTGTGATTGGTTTTGTGGTATGATACTCAAATAACTCATCTTTTACCTATTAGTTAATCTTGGAGGTACCTTGAATAAGAAATTTGGACCAATTAGATCTAATTGATCACTTCTGGTTGTTGAACCAAGCTTAACAAAAAAACATATGAGGTGTCCACTTATGGATGAATTGAGCTTAATAAAATAAGTAGGGAATTACTTAGGTTAATTTCTGTTGGGTTTTAGTGAAGGTTTCTTGCTGTTTGATTCAGTTACGTTTGTAATGTTAGCTTCTTTTCAGTTACATTCTTTCATAGCTATCAAATTCAGCTTTCATTTCCAGAGGAGCAGTGTCAAAGTAATCATAATTACTGGGACAAATTGACCTACAATACTGTTTCTCTTTGCAGCTTGAGAGGGAAAAATGTTTACAAAGTCCCTGCTGAGAGTATTGGGAGTGAAGAGAATGTCTTGGCCCTTTGTGATCCTGGGCGCTCAAATAACAATGTAGCTTTATTCTTTTGCTTTAGTAGCATGCTAAATTTTATCGTATTCTTTTGGTGGCTAATCCGTAGATATTTGTAGGTTGTGGAAGATGCAAATGCTTTTGTGTTAAGATGCGATTCTAATGACTCGAGAAAAGTTTGGCAAAGCCGTCTTCAGGGTGCCGTTTACCGCGCATCGGTACACCTTTGCCTCATCATTATTAGTATTATTTTGTTGCAATTTTATATATGCTTCTGGCTGTTTCCCGCACATATATTCTTTTTCTTATAGTCACAGGTTGAATGATACTCCCTCCGTTCACAAATAATTGTCGTTTTAGCTTTTTGCACACTTATTAAGAAAACTATGGAATATAAAATTATAACCTAATCATTCTTTTATTTTTTGCTTTATTGAAAATCACATTTTATAAACAAGTACTAATGATTAAAAGGATAAATGTGTAAAGTAGAGGCCAAAATAGCTAAAATGACAATGTATGGCAAAACGACAATTATTTGTGAACGGAGTGAGTATTGCGTTATTGTGTTACAAAAAATTTCTTCGATTCCCCTCTTGTTCTTTCGTTATAATCTAAAAATTTTACATCAATGTATTATCTCTAAACACTTGTTCTGTCTGTACTGTTGAGTTATTTAATCATCCTGAGTCCGTGTTTGAGTAATGTTTTGTCGCTGTGATTTTGTTATTTGCGTTGTAGTATGGGAAAGCTGTTAAGGGAGATTATTTGGTGGTAATTTTTTGAAAATAAAAGCACAGCAAGATGAAGGGCTTGACGTAATAATCTTGATCATTGGATTTTAAGTTGCATGCATGCAGTTGAAGCTGTGTTACTATATTTTAGACTTTCTTGCAATCAACTTTGCACTTGCTCGAGGATTCATTAATGTCTTCTCTTTCGCTGGCCTGTGTAGGGTTCTGCTCCTATAACCACTCTCTCTGAAACCTCTTCTGATGGTGATGAGTCTGACAAAGAAAGTGCTATTCGAGATGGGGAAATAGATTTCTCAAAGATAGAGAAGGTGTTCATAGCTGGTGTTCTTGATGAATTGAAGATTTGCTTTGATTATGCTCCCCAAGTAAGTCACGATCCTTTGCATATTTTTTTTCTAAAAATGAAGTGGAAGCTGATATGTCTATGTTATTATCTTTTCAGCATGAACAAAAATTCATGAAGGTTCTGCTTTCTGAAGAGAAACACTTGTTTGAATTCCGAGCAATTGGCGGCCGGGTATGCTCAAAGTTGAAATGATTCTTCTGTTTGTTTTTATTGTACATTCGTTATGCCTTCCTTTTATTTGTATATTATATACTTCCATATGATCATTCTTTCCAAAGAGTTTGTTGCCTTGGGGAGTTGATAATGAACTTGTTAAATCAGGTAGAGACTTCTATCAAGGGCAATGACATGTTCATAGGCACAGTGTTGAAGTCTTTAGAGATTGAAGATTTGGTATGTGGTCGTGTGTCAAGGCGTTGCTATTTAGCAAAATCTTTCATAGGAGGCCCAGATAATCCTCCAGTAAATGATGATAATATAATTCAAAGCTATGAGAGCAGTGATTTGACTGGTGACGGAGATGACCAATTTTATGAGGCACCAGAGAATCTAGAGACCGATTCCTCAACCCAAAATAACTTTTCTGAGTGTGTGAGCACACCTTGTTCTATGCCGGCTGAACTATCTCCATCAAAAGCTCCTACCTTTAATAGAGTTTCTCATCTTCTGCCAGATGATACCATTCAATCTACTAGTGAAGCAGTAGGGCACATGGATGGTTTGGATAGTTTTGTAAAAGCTCAGATTGCCATATACGATCAGAACTCTCCTCTATATAATAAAATTGACAAGCGAGTAAGTTTTGTTCCTTATATGTATGTGTACAATACTTATTTGTTTTAAACATAATTGTTTATCACTTTATTTATTCAGTGAAACGATGAATGAATGACGTGTACTCTGCAGGTAGCAGTAACCCTTGCCACTTTGTCTTTCTTCTGTCGTCGTCCAACTGTTGTTGCCATCATGGAATTTGGAAATTCTATTAATATTGAGGATGAGAGCTGTGAATCATTCAGTGATAACTCGTCAACTACCATGACACGTCACAACTCGAGGGAAGATTTTGCTGAGAAGGAACTACCTGTTGGCGGTGCTATTTCTGAGCCTGTTGTCAAAGGATTGCTTGGAACAGGGAAATCCCGAGTGATATTTTGCTTGACTTTAAATATGTCACGCACTCAAATATTGTTGTTGAAGGAAGATGAATCTAAGCTGGCTACGCTTTCACAACACAATCTGCTTACTGAAATTAAGGTATTCTTTTGCACAATAGATGACATATAAATAGCTTATTAATCGAGTTATGTTGATGATCATTTTGTTCTCAATTTTTGATGATTCCATATTGTTGAGATGTTGGGCAAAATAATTATCACACCGTGAAATCAAGGCTAGTTTATAAGATTTGGCCTTTGGGCTATTCCTCATATAGAGGGATTAATACATTTTGGAGAAGAATAATCATCTCACATCAATACGAATTCAAGCCTTGTATATAAGGTTCCGAAAATTGCCAATTGGTTTTATGTTGGAACCCCATCGGACTTACGTGTTGCTATGTGTGAGCCCCACATTGTTGGCCTAACCTACATTTTGAACATGTTTCTTTCCTGCAGGTTTTTCCTTCTTCTTTTAGTATAAATGCAGCTTTGGGAAATCTTAGAATTAGTGATGACAGCCTTCCTGAAGAACATATGTACTTCTGGGCCTGTGATATGAGGAACCCAGGAGGCAGTTCATTTGTCGAGGTACAGGAAATGTTCTTTTACTTTTTATTGCATTTAGTGATGAATTTCATGTATAAAAAATCATCTTGTTCTTAATTTATCAACAGAAATTTAAAGCTTCAGTGGCTTTATGATGCACCCGGTGTTTGTTTTCGTATGGGAAGGATCATACATATGAAATTGTATGGGGGTTTACTTCATTGACGCAATAACTTGTAAAGTCCTAGACAATTTCTAAAAGAGAAGGATACAGACTTTTTTTACTTTTAGGTGAAGTAATTCAGCATTTGAAGGAGGAATTTCCTTAATGCCTGATAAGATTTTTTTGAGCTCCCTTTAGTGCTTAAGCAAGGACCAAGTATTTGAAACATATAGACCTGCTTCTCCCAAACTAGAGATAGACCATTCCTGTTGTTTATTGCTGTTAAATGATTGGATCGAGAACTTTAAGTAGGAATTTCCTTATTACTTTTTAGGTGAAGGTATTCAGCATTTTAAGAAGGAATTTCCTGAATCTTGCTAATATTTTTCTGAGCATGCTATATTGCTTAAGTAATGACCAAGTGTTTGAATTTTGAAACATATGAACCTGCTTCTCCCAAATTAGAGGTGGACTATTATGTTATACATTGCTGTTCTTCAAAAATGTCGTTTGAATCGAGGATTTCACACTTTTTCCTTTCACCAACTGAAGCCCTAAACGAATCTGTGCATTGTGCAAGAATGACATTCCTTCTTAAACATGCCCTTCAAACTTCAAAGGGGGTGGTGAAGCCCAATACGAATTTTTGCATTATGCAAGAATGACATTCCTTCTTAATCTTGCTTTTTCGATTCCGCAGCTGTTTTTTTGCTCATATGGTGTTGATGATGATGACTATGAAGGTTATGATTATAGCCTGTATGGACAACTTTCAGAAGTACGCATTGTGTATCTGAATCGTTTCATCCAGGAGGTAACCTGATATGAGCTTCAAGTTCACAAGATATCAGTTTTGTCCTTCTTGATTACCTCAGACTAATGCTTCTGAATACAGGTTGTGAGTTACTTTGTTGGTCTTGCTCCTCAAACATCAAAGGGGGTTGTAAAATTAAGGGATCAAGTTACAAACTCAGAGAAATGGTTCACTAAAAGTGAAATAGAAGGTTCACCTGCGTTGAAGTTAGATCTTTCACTGACCAAGCCTATAATATTAATGCCACGGAGGACAGACAGCTCAGAGTAAGTTTCTGCAACATTTCATTCCTCTTTTTCTTCCTCACATTTGTAATCCCTAAGGAGATTGATTGGTGGGGTAGGATGTTTTTCAGTTACATAGTTTTTCAAATTCTAATCTATTCATTCTTCTGCAGTTACCTTAAACTTGACGTTGTTCATATAACAATTCGGAATACATTCCAGTGGTATGGTGGAAATAAAGATGAGATTAATGCTGTCCACCTGGAGTTGCTAACAGTGCTGGTAATTCCTGCTTGTCTTACCCCCCCCCCCCCCCCCCCCCCCTCCCCGGCACGTTCCTCGAGAATTGAGACTAAAATGACATTTTCTTTCTTCTTTTTTTTTGTGTGGATTTGTTATAATATTCATTCTGAGTTTTAGAGTCTTCATTTGGACAAGTCTGTTTCCATTTCTGCCGAATCTGCTTCCATTTATACTGATTGTGTTGCTGCAGGTTGAAGACATCAACTTAAATGTTGGCACTGGAACACAATTGGGTGACAGTATCATTCATGAGGTTAATGGGGTTTCTGTTGTCATCCAGCGTTCCCTTCGAGACTTGTTACATCAAGTACCTAGCATGGAAGCTAAAATTGAGGTACTGTGTTACTTTTATGTATTTTCAATTGTGTTAAATGCTTGTGAGTACGTCCTTCCAAAAGTTTCTTCAATATGGTTCCCCCTTGGGAATTGACCACATTATTGCACTGCAGGTTAATGTGCTGAAAGCAGCTTTATCTAACAGAGAATATGAGATAATCTCAGAATGTGCACTGTCTAATATCTCTGAGACTGCAAATGTCGTGCCTCCTCTGAATCCATTAGCTAGTAATGTAGTGGAGCCTACTGTTGGACCTGAGACCAGCATTCTGAACTCAGAAGACCAGAACGTGAAGCCCTGGATCAGCTTGAAAGTCATTGTTGCCATTGAACTAGTGGAGCTAAGTTTGCATCCTGGGGTTACAAGAGATGCGTCTTTGGCTACAGTGCAGGTAAAAAATAAAATTCGGAACCTGTTTTGGTTTTCTGTTTCGATTTTTATTGTAGTGCTTTGCATGGACATGGCATCATTATGATCATAAACTGCACCACCTGGTGTGACCTATGAACTGGGTTGACAGGTTGTGTTCGAGTTGATAGCCTTTGGGTTGAGATGTTTTATATTGGTTGAAAGCTAGTCTACTAGAATCCTGTAATTGTTGGGTTTTGACAATTCTAAATCATAAGCCATTCTGGGTTCTATTTTCTTCAGGTTTAGGTTATTTATAATCACATATAAGTTTATAGGTCAGGTGTATTTGCTATGGATTAGAAAGTGTTAAGCCTACACCTAAGTTTTCAAGTTGGTCAGTCTGTTCTTTGAGCTAAATACACTTAAGAAGAGAAAAGAAACTACTTAAATCTCCAAGTAAGTTAATCTAGTCATCTTATTATGTGACAACCTGCAATTGTTCTCATTGCCATTTCATCTTTCTTTCCTTGTCCTGTTCTACTTTTTGTTTAGCACTGAAAGCTAGCAGTCCTGATCAGTGGGTATGGCCGCTATTGATTGTCTTTGTCCCATCTAGGAATAAATGTAACTCCTTTTCCCCCGGTAATTCTAATATTTTTCTACTACAATAATCTGCAAGAGTTTTGAAAATAATAAGATGTAAGTACCCTTTTTATCGCGCTCACACAACAGTCCAAAATAGAAAGATATTAAGATGACCATCTCTTTCAGCGGCCTAAATATTTTTATAGAATCTGTAAAATTTAAGAAAGCCCACAAAGGCTTTAGATATCTTGAAAAGACCAAATACTTCTAACTGATATGGAATGATCATTTTACATCACGACAAAAACGTTTAAAATTGATATTCAAATAAATCCTAATATTTTTCTACTAGAAAATAGAAAACGAATGGTATAATAATGTTTGATAAACGTAAAATAAGTGGTTAAAATAGAAGTTGACAAATCACAAACGATAGTATGTTGTACAGAAAATGAATATGAATGCATGAAATCACTCTTCAGCTATCTTGATACGGTTTCATTATCATCTTGTTTTTGATAGACGATATCTTGATTTCAGGTGAGCAAAGCTTGGATTTTGTTCAAGTCAAATACAGTTGGAGACTCATTTCTGTCTGGCACCCTGAAGAGTTTTAATGTCTTTGATGATCGCGAAGGTATTGAGGAACAATTTCGGTTGGCTATAGGAAAACCTAAAGGTATCGCATACAGCTCTTTGCAGGCAGATGATGAAAATCAGCAGATTGTTGAAATAGATGTTCCAGTTGACAATGGTATGAATTTGGGTCCAACAATGCTGATCTTTGATATGAAGTCTAGTCAAGTATCAACGTCTGTTTCCTTGTGCATCCAAAGACCGCAGCTGCTTGTTGCCCTTGATTTCCTTCTAGCCGTAGTTGAGTTTTTTGTCCCATCAGTTCGTGGTTTGATGTCTAGTGAGGAAGATGAGGCGTCAAATTATTTGATGGATGCAATTATTTTGGATAAACCAACTTTTTTGCAACCTTCACCAGAATATTCACTTTCTCCCAAGTGTCCTTTGGTTTTTGACGATAAAAGATTTGATCATTTTATTTATGATGGTAATGGTGGAACATTACTGCTTAAAGATAGTCAGGGCTTAAATCTTTGCTCTTCTAGCACAGAACCTGTAATTTATGTTGGAAGTGGGAAGAAATTACAGTTCAAGAATGTTGTCATTAAGGTAATGCTATTTTTTTTTTCCTTCTTTTTTTTTGTACACAAGTCTGTATAGTTCTATTTCTCGCCTTAGTCAATGGTTAGCCCAGGAATTTATCACTAAGTTGGCGTATTGATGATTAATATTTGGGATTACGTTTAAGCAGTAAATTATTTACCCTCTGTGCAGGATGGAAGATTTTTGGATTCTTGTATCACACTGGGAACTGATAGTAGCTATTCAGCTGGTGAAGATGACGAGGTCTTGTTGGAGGTTGTTAGTACAGGTGGTTTAATTTACTCAGCTGAAAATGCTGAATCTCCTCCACCCCAAAATGTTCAAGCTGACAAATCTGTGGAGTTTGTCATTGAAATGCAGGTTTGTACCCTTATTATTTGAATTTTGTTTTGTTTGAGGAGAGGGCCGTAAAATCTTGAAACCTATACAATGGAAATTAGATCTCAACATCTAGATTATGATTAACAGAGAATGTAAAAGCAGGTCCAATGTGACCTACCAGGGCAAAACCGATCAGGACCAATTGACCAAACCGAGTTTATTCAGTTAGGCCTGACTCGATTTTGGACTGGTGGACCGGTGGACATGTTGGAGGTTGTGGTTGAAACATACATGAGTCTTCTGATCCAAGATGAAATCAAAGCTCCTCTTTTGAAATGAATCTAGGATATTGGTTAAAACTTAACAGGGATGCCTGTGTTTTGCTTTGGTTTCATTTTATGTCTCTGTCCGACATGTTCTGAGCAGTTTATCTGAGTATTTTCTTCTTTTTTTTCCTCGGGAGAAGAGATTGTAATATTTAAGTAACATAAACAGAAATGGACCGGTCATTAAAGTCAATTTTATGAAGGAAAATTTTGCATCATTCGGTCTTTGCCATACAAGTTTATATTAGAGGTAAACAGGAACAGTATATTTTGTTAGACAAGGAAATTAATGATTCTTGATGCTCTTTTAATTGTTCATTACGCAGCCTTATATTTGCGATAGGATAACACTTCCATCAATATTGAAGTTCCCACTTCATATTTTTTACATCTTAAGGTCTGATATCAGATTCTTGTTAGACATTTTTCTCTTTCTTTTCTACAGCTATTGTGGTCCTTAAGTGAGCCCTTAATTATTGCAAAGTCTAGCAAACCAAATCTAGGCTTCACATAGTTGGATTACCTGAGCTATCCTCTCCTGTTTGCTGGAGTGTCTTCATCTTGAAACCTACCTTTGTGGTTTTCTATTCATTTGCCACAGGATTCTCAGTTCGAGTTACATGCCCATCCCCTTGAACAAGTCATTGTTACAACTTTATAAGAACTTGTGTAAGTGTGAAATTTTCAGGTCACTGATTTAAAGGGCTATGTAATATAACTAGGTGAAACATGCTCTTCTGGAGAAGTTGGAAAATATGACGCTGTCATATTCTTAACACCTTAGGAATTCTGAAATCTAATATCTATTTGCAGTATTTTCAAAGCAAAAAAAAAAAAGGGTACGAAAGAACCGGGTCACCCCCTTTAGTACAACGCCAGTAATTCGTGAGTACTTGGAAGTTTAAATGAAGCACGCATGAGACAAGCTATAACCTTGTTTAAACAATAAGGGTTCGTTTGGTATGCATCAGGTATCGAGTCGGTATCAGTATGAAATCAGCAAACCTGAAATGTGGTATTTGGAGTGGCTAGGTATCACTGTAGGAACAGGTAATAGGCATATCTTGATACCAGCCCTTTTATCCTGGTAGGAGTCTCCCGGTTGTCTTATGACTATACCAAACGTCATACTGCAGTTTTATGAAACACCCATCATCAAAACTCTAAATCCATACCTAAACCAAGGTGAAACTTCATACCAATACCAACTCTAATCAGCAACCCCATAATGTTTCCTGCACTACTATACATTCCAACTAGTGCGTGCAAACTACTAAATTGGTGAGGAAGGAACCTATCATTGCAAAGCTGATATTGGTTTTGGATCAAGTGCACTTGGGCCTTTTTGCAAGCTTGAACTTACAGAACTTAACCTTGAAACTTTGTTGTGATTTGATGTATTCTCATTCTTGTCGATCACATTATCCCTGCATTATCATTGGGCCTCAAGTCTTCTGATATTTGTGGCCTGTTAGCAGTTAACCTACTCATTCTCATTTGAGCCGGTGTTTCTGTAATATAAATAGCTGTGCTAACTTGCTTGCAGGCAATTGGTCCGGAGCTTACCTTCTACAATACATCAAAGGATGTGGGCAACTCGCTAGCCCTCTCTAATAAACTTCTACATGCACAGTTGGATGCATTTTCAAGGTAAAAAATGTCATTATGTATGTGCAGTTTGCTTCCTTGTTTTGTGTGTCTGGCACAAATTGAAATTGGTCCTTATCATTCTGTATTATTTTCTGATAGAATGAACTGCTGCATACTTATTTGTATAATTTATGCTGAATATTAATCATGCATAACTGAATGATGATGATGATGATCCTTGTTGTTTGCAGTTAAATATTTGCTGACCTGATTATAAGTCATGTGCTTGATGATTTACCACTGACTTCTTTCTTGTTTGACTTTAGTGTTGCTTAATCTTTTAAATTCTGAAACTAGTCACCGTGCTTATTTTGCTAATAAATTTGAGATTTATTAAGCACGGTTTTAAATTGGAAGGATGAGAAATTGCTTTGCAAATTTCTATTTGCATCAGATGGAGGGATTCTTATAGCAACATCTTCTGAACTTGTTGATCTTTGATATGATCAAGCATTTATTAACTTCAACAGAAGTAACTCGTGTGCTCATATATTTTCTTACATGAAATTTGTCATCTCCTATGTTTCAGAATTCTTTGGGATGTTAGTGATCTTGCTGATTATTTATGACAGCTGCATCTTTGTTTGTTGTTCAAAAAGCCTTAATATTTAATTTTTTTTTTTTCTTCTATGGCCTTTATTGTGTTGCACATAATTTCAGTTCTACAGCCTTCCATAATCGAATTCTTCTTAAGTCTTAATGATGATGTCTGTGGGAGTTGATGAGTAGTCACTATAAATGAAACATATTTGTTTTGTCTGTGTAATTTCAGGATTGTTCTGAAGGGTGATACTCTTGAAATGTCTGCAAATGCACTTGGGTTTACAATGGAAAGCAATGGCATCAGAATTTTGGAGCCATTTGACACTTCTATTAAGTTTTCCCGAGTGTCAGGGAAAACAAATATACACATATCAGTTTCAGATATTTTTTTGAATTTCTCATTCAGCATCATGCGTCTTTTTCTAGCTGTTGAAGAAGACATGTTAGCATTTTTAAGGACATCGTCGAAAAAGATGACAATGAATTGTTCGGAGTTTGATAAAGTCGGCAAAGTTGAAAGTGCGTTCTGAAGCTCCCTATATGCTGCTATGTTTTAGTTGTTCTTGATGCTATACTAAACCTGTTTTACTTGCATTATTCTTTGTAGGTCGTGATGGGGAACAAGTATATGTCTTCTGGAGACCTCGCGCACCACCTGGTTTTGCTATACTTGGTGATTATCTGACTCCGCTGTGAGTACCTCACAATATTCTTTCTATGATTGTTTGTCGTAGAAAATTGTAGTTTCTGATGACTGTTGTTATTCTTTTGCAGTGACAAGCCGCCAACAAAAGGTGTTCTTGCAGTGAACATGAACCTTGTAAGAGTCAAGAGACCAGTTTCTTTCAAATTAGTGTGGCCAATTATTACAGGAGGATCCTCGATCTCTGAAGCTATGACTCGGAGCAAATACAATGCTGGTTGCTCTGTTTGGTTTCCTGTTGCTCCAAATGGTTACCTAGCAATGGGCTGTGTGGTTTCTCCAGGGTTGAGCCAACCACCTTTATCATCTGCCTTCTGCATATTAGCTTCCTTGGTTTCTCCTTGTCCATTAAGGGATTGCATTCAGATCTCTTGTAAAGAGTAAGATAATTCTATGCTTATTTATTACACCTGATTTACTGTCGGTTAGCAAAGAGTGACTAGATCTCTGTCCTGGAAACCATGTAAGCACAAACGAGTTACTGGATAGTTTTCTTGTATAGTAATTTGTTGTATGTTCGGTTTCGTGCAGGGATTCAGCAAGTTCAGCATTTTGGCGTGTGGATAATTCTCTAGGTACATTCTTGCCAGCAGAACCGTCTTCTAGAAAATGTTTAAGTGGGGCTTATGAACTACGTCACCTATACTTTGGGCCATCTGAGGCCTCAGTTGAATCTAGTAACAATGATACCCGATCACCTCCAAATGTGCATCCAACAACACAAGCAGAAATTTTGAACTCGGGACGACGTTTTGAACCTGTAGCCAGCTTTCAGCTGGTGTGGTGGAATCAAAATTCCAATTCAAGAAAGAAATTGTCCATCTGGCGTCCTGTGGTACCTCAGGACATGATCTATTTCGGTGACGTTGCTGCTAAAGGGTATAGATTCCCTTACTCTAGCTTTGGGATCATATTATGTTTCTATATTTATTGAAAAGATGGCTATTTTCCGATTTCTATTTGGATTCAGGTTTGAGCCTCCAAATACGTGCATTGTTCTTCAAGATCTAGGAGAAGAAATTTTTAAGATGCCACTGGATTTCCTATTGGTTGGGCAGATCAAGAAACAACGTGGAATTGAACCTATATCTTTTTGGTTGCCTCAAGCTCCTCCTGGCTTTGTTGCTTTGGGATGTGTTGCTTGCAAGGGATCTCCAAAGAATTCAGATTTCAACTCATTAAGATGCATTCGCAGTGATATGGTTACTGGGGATCAGTTTTCTGATGAAAGCATATGGGATTCATCAGATGCTAGGGTGAGGGGCTCGCCTTTCAGTATATGGACAGTTGGAAAAGAGTTGGGTACATTTCTAGTACGGAATGGTTACCGTAAACCCCCCAAAAGATTTGCTTTGAAGCTTGCAGATCAAAGGATTACAGGTGGTCCGGATGATACCGTCATTGATGCAGAGATTAGTACATTCTCTGTGGCATTATTTGATGATTTTGGAGGCTTGGTGAGTAAATATCCTTTTCTATACATCATCATATTCAGTGTTTAAGTCTGACATTATATCTCTTAAGCCAGAGTAAGCTTTAACTAATGTATAACTCTGTTGGAAGTTGGGGTGCCAACCTTGACAGCTCCCAAAACAGGGCTGATCAACCACCTAACGCTTTGATACTGTCGAAGGGAAAAAATATCCTGAAATGAAATTCACAAACAAGATCTCTCTTTTATCATTCAAGACAGGTTAGAGATCATTATTTAACACTGGAATAGTGTATTATTATGACTTATGAGCCATCTTCTATAGGTTTCCTTCTAAGATGTCCATCCCCTCTATTTCCCTTCCGTTGGCACATATAATCTATACCAATTTTCTTCTCGAACTTCTTGAAAGTCTCAAGTTTCCCTCCAAAATAGTGTTTTTGGCTGCTTTTTCTTGAGATACGGTGAATTCTATAATACTTCATTTTTAACAAGTGAAGTATTATACAGATCTTACCATTCAGTAGGAAAACCTTTGACATGTGCCAGCAGAGTAGGAGATCTGTGGAAGAAAGCTAAGCTTGTACAGCAATGCTGTCTTTTTCTACCTAATGTTTCTGACTTGAAAGTAGGTCTTGTTTCCTCTGGCTTGCGCCTTATTTTGAATCTGAGTTAGCACTGTTATTTCTAATCTAACCAAATACTTCGAGGATAGTATAGCTTTTAAGTCTCAGTTCATGTACTTGTTGTTGTTTGTATTTACAGATGGTTCCATTGTGCAACTTGTCTCTGAGTGGCATTGGTTTCAGTTTACATGGAAGACCAGACTACTTGAATGCTACAGTTGGTTTCTCTTTGGCTGCAAGATCTTATAATGATAAGAATGAGTGTTGGGAACCTGTTGTGGAGCCAGTTGATGGATTCTTAAGGTGAAAGTTCACCCTGACATTGATATCTTTTCTTTTTATTGTGTGGTAGCATGATGATATGATGAAATGCACATTTTTAATACTTCTATACATGCGTAGTCATGCTGCTACAGACGGTATCTGGTTCAGTTAGTTCATGTTTGATGGCATATAGTTATATTGGTTTACTGGACGATTATTAAATAAACCTCAACTGCTGAATATATTATTCTGCATCTACTTTTTCATAATTAAGATTTTCAGGCAACACACATTTTTCTTGATGTTATGTAGTGAATTTTTCATTCTTTAAGCATCTTCTATCCATTATTTATGGGTTTAGAGTTCTAGTTTCATCTGAATGTAGTTCAATTGACAAGTTTTGCATACTTTGTTGTATTTTAACGCCAATCGTGATTAATACCTTGTATCTTTGACCTTTAGCTGGATCTGATTGCCAGAAAAATTATCGTTGTTAGCTTCCCTAGTTTGGGCGAATGACAAAGCAACAGTAGAAACTGAATGAAAAGTGTAGCCAAATCAAAAGTGGGTGTCTAAAAGTATCGAAATGAGGTTAGAGCTTAGCTGAGAGACCTGCTTTGCTATTGAATCTTACAGTTTATGTAGCATCATAATTGAAGATGACAACGGCTCTGATGATGGGTGGATGAACAGTTCCGTCACCCACTCGTTAAGCTTATGGGCTGCATCCACCCAGGCAGACTGGGTTCATCCGCGGGTGATTTAACAATTATGAATATTGTTACGTTATAGTGCATTTATTAAGTATATTCACACCTAGTAATCGATAAGATATAAAACGCTTTATAGGGAGTTATTAATTTATTATATCATGAAAACAATACACTTTCATATGAATTTATGAATACATGTACAAAATTCAAGATATTTCGTATCGGGGAAAGAAATTCCCCATCGGGTCATTGCCCAATTTTTCGGGTTTTCACCCACTTTTTCGGGTTGGGTGGTTCAAGTGTCCATTGGGTGCATGTGAAAATGTCATCCCTATTTATAATTAAAAAAATAGATTGCTATTTCTCAAATTATCTTTTCTTCTTCTCTGTATTAATCTTTCCTTTTTTGGGGGGATCGGTGGTTGGGTGGAGGTGGGAGAGTGTGGGCCGCGGATGTGTAGTATTTTCGCTTCACGATCCATTCAACAATTCCCTTCACTTGGGATTTATGAGCTACATCTTAATACAATTACTGTAGCAGTATTATATATAGCAGCATCTCACTCCTCCCTGTAGAGAGGGAGAAAACTTATTTGCATTCAAAAAGCTATTCATCAAGTACTAACCAAACACACTCTTAGTATATGGGTGAAACTTTTATCATGGTCATTTTGCTATTTTCTCTTTGCACAGTTTTTAACCTTGTATAGAGTGAATTTTAATATGTCTGGGCCCTCCTTTAATATATAATCTGAAGATACCCCCTCCCCCAAGCGAAAAATTCAGTTTCAGACTTTTTTCATTTACTGTGAAAATTATTATTTTGTCTAAATATAAAAAAAATTGCAGGTACCAATATGATTTTAATTCACCTGGTGCTGCTTCTCAATTACGTCTCACCTCTACAAGGGATCTCAACATGAATATTTCAGTCTCTAATGTTAACATGATTCTTCAAGCGTATTCGAGCTGGAATAATCTTACTCAAGTTCATCAATCTTGTATCAAACAAGTAAGTCTTCTTCTTTTTTTGTGACTATAAATAAATAGTGGAAATGGTAAAATTTGATTTCTGAAGGGAAAAACTATATTCTTTGACATATAACTCAACCTATTCATTCAGTTACAGAGTACAAATAAACTTTAGCTAGCTGGTCTCCACGTTTCTCTTTCGTATCATACCTGCATTTGGTTTAGAAGTATTATCAATGCATCTGTGATCAGTGTTTCTGAATTTTTGGGGATCTTCTGGTTCCTAGATGATATTGTCATAGCGTTAGACTTGTACAAATCCGGGGTGGCTAGTCCGCCCCGCCCGAAGATAACCACAGGTATGGGAAACCATTTCGGTTATCCCGTTATTAAACAGGACAGGTTTAGGCTAGAATTTTAGCTCGTGAGCTAACCCTGCCCGGCCTGAATATATGTAATATAATTGTTTTTATCGAAAATTTAAATTTTACCCTACAAGCCAGCCGTCACACCTCCAAGTTTCATCCTCACAAACTCATTTTGAAATCAGAGAACCTTATCGCATAACGTCCTCCTCTCCTCTCATAGTCTCGATCTCACACGGGTCACAAACTGTCATACTCATAGTCACAAACGGAAAACCTTCTTGACTTTCGGTCGCACAAACCCTCTCGTTGTAACATAAGGATAACTATATTGCAGTTTTACGCTGAATTAGTGTGTATTTTTTTCAATGTACAAATCTAGACATAAAATAAAATCCAGTACATACCCGGCGGCCCAGCAGTCCATCCGAATTTAATTGCAGGCAGGTGGAGGCAATGGTCGAGGCCCGAGCTAGCCCAGTCGTTTCGGACAGATTTTTTGTTTTAGCCCGATTCTAACCCAGCCCGAGCCGGATTTGTACATATCTACATGGTGTATTTGACTATGTATCACCCTTTATCAACAAATGTGTCACTGATAAGTGGGCATATCAAAATTCATCGACAAGTTGTGTCAATTATAATGATCATGTTTGAAAACTGAGTTTGTAGTGGCTTATTTGATTATGTTTTCTTCTTTTTCACGGGCATTGTTTGTATACTCATCAATCATGCAGGAAGCTACGGCTCCAGAGGATGGTGCAAGCTCAGTTGTTGATATTCATCATAGGAGAAACTATTTTATTATTCCACAAAACAAACTAGGTCAAGATATTTTCATACGTGCAACAGAAATCAAGGGCCTTCCTCGAATAATCAGGATGCCAACAGGAGACATGAAAGCACTTAAGGTTCCTGTGTCCAAAAACATGTTGGATTCTCATTTGAGGGGAGATGCTGGTCGAAAGATCCGCACAATGGTTACCCTTCTAATAGCAGAAGCAGAGGTACGATCTCACTTCCAATTGAAAAGGATAAAAGTATTCCTTACCGTCATGAAATTTTCATTTTCATGTTTCTAGTAACAGTTCTGCTGCCAGGATTAATTCAACGTTTGATCATTAGCTCTAAAAAACATAGTATCTTTGATTTTTTTGTTGTTGTTTGTTTCAAGAGCGTTATCTCACAAATAATGTCGTTTTAGCTATAGACACAGTTCTAAAGGAAAATATTATACAACCTCAGCTTTATGAAGTTCTTCTTAATTTTACCACTTATTAAATATTCACCACCCTTTTAAACCAATTACTGGAAATTTTGATGTTGAAGTGGTCAATAAACACAATTCCATAACTGTCTCTTCATAAATGGCCTGAAAACATAGAACGACATTTAAAATTGATCAAAATTTAAATGCTAAAATAACAATTATTTGCGATCGGACGGAGAATCAAATATTTGTGCTGTTGTACTTGTATATCACTTTCCTTCACCAAGATTGGCATTTTTGTTTGGAAATTTCAAAAGGAAAGTACATCAAAGACAAGTGAATAGTAACACAGTGATTATCCATTTTGGCATATACCTCTAATGCCCTTTATTATTCCAGACCTCAGAAGTTGAGTTATAACAGAGTAGTCTATTTGTTTGCCAGCTATTGAGTCAGTTCTTTTAGGTTTTTGTTCCTTGATGCCTGCTCCTAGACAAAATGTTGGGCATCCTGCTTGTGCTGATATGGAACATTTGAATGTCTTGTCTTTATCAAAGACTGGCTACTCATTTGTTGACCCTTCCCTACCTCTTAAATTTCAGTTCCAGAGATTGGAGGGTTTATCATCCCGACAGTATGCGGTGGCAGTCCGTCTTAGTCCAGAACTGGGCCTTTCAGATGAAACAATTCTGAGTCAGCAAAGTGCACGCACATGTGGGAGCAGTTCAGTAGTTTCTTCTCAGTCTGGGCTCGAGTCTGTGAAGTGGAGTGAAGCCTTTTTCTTCAAAGTTGATTCTGTGGTATGTAGAAGTTGAATAGTAAGATGATCATCATGCATCTCATTACTCTGTATCTGCACTTGACAGAGAATCTCTGACCTTGCTTACTACGTTTTTCTTCTTCATTTTTTATTTCAATTCCCCTCCCCCGTCGATGAGAATAATTCATGCCTCTTTCATGTTTATAAAACTAACACAAGTTGTTTGTTTTATTAATGAGCAGGAGTATTACACGGTGGAGCTGCTTCTGATTGACATGGGAAAAGGTATTCCAGTTATTACTGTTGATTATTTCTTTTGTGTATCCTTTTCTGAAGAATTGAATGTTGGGAGTCATATGATACATTTTCCATTTTTTGTTTCTGTGGTTCATGTTTCAGTTCTCTTTCTATTATTCACAAAGTCTAGTAATTGTTTCTAAAGAAGTCCACAATGGTGCTGCCCGTTGGGGCTGTTACATAAATTCGGAAAATATTAGGTTGGCTTTCTCATTTTAGGTGGGCTTGAAAAAGTGTAAGGGGTTCCATAGAAAATAGCTAGATCAGACTATAATTTATCAGTTGTTTTATTTACTACTTGCGTATTCATGTCACGCAGTAGTCAATTTTGAGCTTTCATTTGACTTGCACACACTTGTGCACTTCTTGTTTTCTTCATCCCTTTTCATTTGATAGCCTACCCTACCCTAATAGGTAGCACCATATTAGCCAGAGCACGTCACATAACGCAAGATCTAACATAGCCTTTTTGCAACAATCTGAAACATGTGTTGACTTATGACCGGGAATTGGGGTCACTAAGGTACAGGAAAGATATATATCTGAGATTAGACAATTGACTGTTTCAAATAACGCAAGATCTAACATAGCCTTTTTGCGACATTGATGAGCATTTTTTTTGCTTTATGTAAGATCAGAAAATTACGGATAATGGAAGTTAATTATTTTTTTTCTTTGATCAGAGGGTCTAAATCTAGATGGTGAGGGAGTTCCCTTTGTGCAACATTGATTGTGGAAGTGTGGCTTTTCTGTGTGCTTCGGCTTTTGAATTCTTGTCTAGGAACTTTAACTGTGTTGATATAAAGTTTTGTTTTCTTGAACTTATATCCATCAGTTAGGAAAACTGAGAGTGAATGAAGAGACTTGATTCTAATGATGGGGGCCTCTGTTTATAATTACAAAAAGAACTCTTCCTAGGAACTAACATAACAATAAATCTTCTAGAGAAACAACATCTCAAATTGGCCGGATGTAGCTCCTTGGCTAGAAGATCAGCCAAGTGATATTGAGAGGGTACATGAGGGATCTGAATGATGCTTAGGGCTGGGCTCGACTTATAGAAAAGCTCGGCTTGATCTCGTTCATTTTTCAAAATAAGTCGAATATGAACACTTTTTTATGTTCCGCTAACTTTAGGCTAGGCTTGTTTGGTTCGAATAGCAACTCTCTAGGGTTGCTCTGATACCTTGAGATTGAACGAAGAAGAATAAATTATATTGATAGGCAATAAGCCTATTTTACAATACAAAAAGAGCTCTTCCTGGGATCTTTCGTTAACTTTGCAATGCTTTTTTTTTTATATACTCTACCTTTAGCATGAAAACATCAGAATATCCCATGAGATGTTCTGTTTTACAGGTGATCCAGTTGGATTCTATTCTGCACCCTTAAATCAGGTAGCACTCCAGGAAGCTTCATCTTCCGATGGTATAGTGAAACAATTTAACTGGATAGAGTTGTCTGCTCCGGCAACTGTGGTAAACATCTTTCCTCCATGAGTGTAATGATCTGTAGCATTACTGTTTAATCTGTATCTAAATACTGAAGGGTTTGATCTTATAACGATGCAGAGTTTACCCGGAGATGTCATCAGTAAATACATTGGGAGACTAAGGTGTGCTATTCTCTTCTCAACAAGATGTGAATTAGAAGACAATAAACAGCCCCGTAGTCTTTCTAGGAAACCTGGATTTATTCAGATCAGTCCTACAAGAGAGGGTCCTTGGACTACTGTAAGGCTAAACTACGCTGCACCTGCTGCTTGCTGGAGGTTGGGAAACAATGTTGTTGCGAGTGAAGTTAATATCAAGGATGGAAACAGATACGTGAATATAAGATCCCTGGTGTCAGTGCGCAATGTTACCGACTTTACCCTTGATTTGTGCTTGAAGCTTAGGAGTGTTTCCAAGTATAGAAGACCGTCAGACAATGTTTGTACATCTGACAAATCTATAGCAAATGGTGAAACCTCCGAAACAGATGAGTATTTTGAAGTGGAGAAGTACAATACTGAAACTGGATGGATTGGTTTGGACAACTCTAGCACAAGTCATTCATTAGGTGGACTTTCTAAGCAGGTACTCTATATTTCTTGATCATTGACTCCTGGTTTTTACTATGTTTGCACAATAAAAGGAATTATTTAACGAGTCCACATTCTGTGTTGTCGTTTCCTTTGTGACCCTAATATGTTGCACCTTTCCTATCCAATGACAAAGACGGTGTATTTTCACCTAATTACCTACATATATCCGTTTTTGAGAAATTGATAATTGATGGGAATGAAGATTACCTTTCTGAAAGAAACTTAAGAAGTGGCTGATCACCTTAATTTTTTGTTACATGTCAGTCATTCCCGTTCAATTTATAATTCATTACCAATCACCAAATAGTTCCTAAGATATTATGTGCTTTGAGTTTATACCATTTCCTCATAAATGTGATATTAAAGTTGTTGATGTCTTCCTTTATTCTTTGATGTAGAAAACTATTTCCACATAAACTTTTGTGTATGTATTCATTTTGAAATTATTTGTTGGTGTTCTCATGCTGGTTTTGTCTGTATTACCATCTATCTGAAGCATCAAATTACCTTTCTTTTAGTTTTTTTAAAGCAAAACGATCTTATTTTTGTAGTGTTTTCCTGTTCCCTTAGTATGCGTTTACAAACTGACTTTTTTTCTATTATTTCATTGAATCATCAGCCCAAAGAGGGAAAAAATGGAATCCAGCTTCCACCAGGTTGGGAGTGGGTTGGTGACTGGCATGTAGATAGGGCTTCTGTCAAAACTTCAGATGGATGGGTTTATGCACCAGACTATGAAAGTTTGAAGTGGCCAGAATCTTATCCTCCAGAAAACACTGAAAATTGTGTGAGGAAAAGGAAATGGATCAGGAAGAGGAAGCAGGTATTAGATTCTTTGCAGGATATCTCCATTGGGCTACTGAAACCTGGAGACACTATCCCACTTCCTCTTTCGGGCTTGACAGCAAATGGAGCATATAGTTTGCATTTAAGACCCATCAACATTGGTATCCCAGATGAGTATTCTTGGAGTTCAGTGATGGGAAAGCCTGCTATAGCAGAGGGTTCTGGTCAATTTGAGAAGACTGATATATGTTTATCTGCTTTAGAGGAGTCTGATAACCTGTTGTACTGTGCCCAGACCAGTGGTACATCCTCAAGTAGTCCCCGAGGAGTATGGTTTTGTTTGCGTGTTCAAGCTACAGAGATTGCAAAAGATATCCATGGAGATCCTATACAGGACTGGAATCTTGTGGTTAAGTCACCGCTGTCGATTGCAAACTATCTCCCATTGAAGTCTGAATATTCAATTTTAGAGATGCAAGAAAATGGACATTTTACTGCCCGGTCACGTGGAATCTTCTGTACTGGAAAAACTGTGAATGTATATTCAGCTGACATTACAAAATCTTTGTTGTTGTCATTGTTTCCACAGAAAGGATGGTTGCCATCACATGTAAGACATAGCTATAAATTGGAATTTGAAGTTCAATGACATTGGTACCAACTTTCTATTGCATTTCTCTTGCAGGAAGCCGTTGTGATATCTACTCCTCATGGAGCTCCAGTCAAGGCTCTAAGTTTGAGAAGTTCTGTCTCTGGAAGGTGAGACATGAGATCATTCTTGTGCTTTATCTACCCTAATTTTCTTTTCTTTTCCTGTAGGTGTAAGATAACTGAAGTGCTTAAAATTTTCCCTATAGGAATGTCAAAGTTATTCTTGAACAGAACCATGACAAAGAACGACCGTTGATGCCCAAGGCTGTGAGAGTTTATGCTCCATTTTGGTTCTCCATTGCTAGGTGTCCTGCACTTAAGTTTAGGATTATTAGTAAGGGTGGGAAACGACAGGCTCAAAAATTACTTCCATATAAATCAAGACAGAATGATGAAGAAATCCTCGCAGAAATTACAGGGGAGGAATTTTATGAAGGATACACAATGGCTTCAGCACTGAATTTTAAGTTCTTAGGACTCTCAGTTTCTATTGCTAATTCGGAGGAGGATTTCTTTGGGCCTGTTCAAGATCTTTCTCCACTTGGTGATATGGTAATTTTTATCCATTACTTCTGACAAACAAATAAATTAAATGTATCCACTAATATATCAATGTTGTGCTTCCATTACTATCGTATACTGTTCTTTGATGTTAATTTTTCACCAATTAGGATGGATCGGTGGAGCTATCAGCTTATGACTCCGATGGTAACTGCATGCGACTCTTTGTTTCCTCAAAGCCATGCCCCTACCCATCGGTTCCAACAAAGGTACTAAAGCTTCACTTATTACTCTATCATACTTGCAAGTTACAACACACGAGTAAAATTCCCGTTCTGCAGGTTATCTCTATCAGGCCATTCACGACTTTTACGAACAGAGTTGGTGAAGATGTTTATATTAAGCTCGGTGCTGAAGATTCTCCAAAGACTTTGTATGCATCTGATTCTAGAGTAGCCTTGGTTTATCGTGAAACTACTGAAGCTAACAAACTTCAGGTATTGTAACCAACTTTAGTACATCCATATTTTTTAGAATCCATTTAAATTACTTCACTTAGTATCGAAGTTACAAATCTTATTCTCAAGAAATGCTCTTGATTTTCTTCGAAAATTTTAGCCCCAGAATCCTTTTTTGAGTGAATTGGATCCCAAAAGCCTTGTATATATGTACTTCTTGGATATGCTATGCATAAATCTTGGGATATTTGTTCCAAAGGAATTAAATAAGCACATAGGTAAGATGATAGGCGGGGGGTTTTGAGCCTTAATTTTACAATCTCAACGGGGCAGGGTAAACAAAAAGAGCCTAAATTCTATATCCAAGTCAGGAGTAAGGAAGGACGTGCACAAAGTGCCACTTCGGAGACATTGTTCAACTCAGCAGATTCAGCTAGGTGAAGGATAGAAGGCCCTTGGGGGTGAAAATATTATATCAACATAGAGGCTAGATTGGAGGAATAGACATCTTCAGAGAAGAGTGTACAACCCCAGAAAACTGCTAGACAACTTACCGATTTTGGAGAAGAAGAATGGATGAGATACCATAAAGGTTTATTAAGGTTTCCTATAAGCGAAAATATTATATCAACATAGAGGCTAGATTGGAGGAATAGACATCTTCAGAGAAGAGTGTACAACCCCAGAAAACTGCTAGACAACTTACCGATTTTGGAGAAGAAGAATGGATGAGATACCATAAAGGTTTATTAAGGTTTCCTATAAGCAGAACATCAAAACTGGTTCTGTATCCAAGGGGATTTTAATCTTCTGAAAGGAAAGATTTAGCTTGTCTTTTTATTCTGGAAGCTTCTCAAAAATACATTCCTCTTTTTTCTTCGTCTAGATGATGAGTATAGGTCATGTAATTATAAATGAATAATTTTAGAAACCAAGTTGAAAGACGGAACCCTTAACTATAACTGTCTGAGATTATGCTTGAAAAATCTAGTCAAGTGCACGATTTAGAAGAAGAGTAAATGGTCAGGATATTTTCCTTTCAGAGCTATAGATTTAATGTAATTCTTAATCTTGCGGTTATGATGGCTTAGTAGTTAGCACTACTTTTCTAGATACTCACGTCTTTGTCATTACATGCCGAAGCTTGCAACAGATATTCTCTTAAAAAGCTTTACCTGTAATTCTAACCTGGACACATGTATTTCAGGTTCGTTTGGAGGATACCAAGTGGTCATATCCTGTTGAAATTACAAAAGAAGATACCTTCTGTCTAGTTTTGCGAGATGATAATGGTAATAGAAGAATTCTGAAGACAGAAGTTCGAGGCTACGAGGAAGGATCACGCTTCATTGTTGTATTTCGTCTAGGTTCAGCCAGGGGCTCTATGAGGTAGATCTTATAATGATACAAACCAACATTAGTATTGCATTTCTAAACCTATTTAATTTTATGTACACATACTCACCCAAAATTAAACTTCACCTATGTAGTCTTCTGCTATGTACTTCACTGATCTATTTTTTCAAGCTCCTGCCCTGTGGTTTTATAACTAGTGCCAATTTTCACGAGGAGACTACATCTTTTATTTTAATCACAGGTTTGAGAATAGGACAAGAAAGAAGAAAATTAGTATTCGACAATCTGGTTTTGGTGATGAGTATTGGATTGAGTTAGCACCTCTATCTACGACAAGTTTTTCTTGGGAAGATCCTTATGGGTCAAAAGTCATTGATATTAAGGTTTGCACCGAAAATGACACTACACTCTCAAAAATAAATTTGGAAGAAACAAATCAATGTCCACTTGAAGGAGAAGTTCAGTTTCTTATGGTGGATGCTGGTGATGTAAAAGTTGCTCGATTTACAGATGTTTACACCTTAGACGCAACTTCAGGGGTAGAGGGAACCCTCACAACGCCATCTGGCAATTGGGGTGTCCATCAGATGCATAGAAAAGCACAGAGTTCAACTTCACCATTAGAACTGATTGTTGAGTTTGGCGTGGTCGGTGTCTCTATCGTTGACCACCGACCAAGAGAGCTTTCATATTTGTATTTGGAGAGAGTATTTATATCATACTCCAGTGGCTATGATGGTGGGACTACGAGTAGGTGAGACAGTTACATTCCCTAGTTTTTAGCTTAGTTATTCAATTGTTATGTTGTTAGACTTTCATTATGAATCAGTTCGTCCTATATGTACTGACATTTGGTATCCTTTTGGACATCTCTTTGATTTTGTTTCAATGATTTTGATTGAATGATAGCTCAATTCTTATTGTTCTTCCAGGTTCAAACTCATATTGGGTAATCTGCAGCTTGACAACCAGCTACCTTTAGCACTGATGCCAGTATTGTTGGCACCTGAGCAAGCAACTGACCTCCAACATCCAGTATTCAAAATGACATTGACAATACGTAATGAAAACACTGATGGAATCCAAGTATATCCATATGTTTATATACGGGTAACATGTTTTGCTTATTATCCTCTGCTTAGACCTTAGCTTGTAGCTTCCATGATCTTCTGCTTATCCTTAGCTTGACATTACTTGTAGGTAACTGAAAAGTGCTGGAGGTTAAGTATTCATGAGCCAATTATTTGGGCTGCAGTGGATTTCTACAATAATCTTCAGCTAGATCGACTATCCGGAAGTTCAAATGTTACACAAGTTGATCCGGAAATACGTATAGAGTATGAATTATTAATTTATCGCATTCTAAGCTGCATAGATATTTTGATGATTTGCATATCTTGGTTCGCACTATTTTCCTTGGAAGGAAAATCCTTGGGAACATAGTTTCACTGGAACATTAAAATAGTTCCTTCGATTTAGTAAAGAGAATAACCAAGTTTGTCATTAATTCGTCATATCCTTTGATCCCATCTCTTATCTTTTCACACCAACAAAATGGAAAATCCTTAAAAGCCTCCTTTTTTGGCTTACCCTTCCAGTCTCCCAAAAATATGGTAGTGAATAAATCAAGAAGCTATAGGAACCATATCGAATGACTAAGGTCGAGAAGTTTAGGATATGATGGAATAAGCCTCGGTTGAAATCATCTGTAATCAAAATGGGAGAAGGAACTGCTCTTACACCCAAAATAAATTAAAAATGACTAATCATCCAAGAAACTAAGGGTGTCTTATTCTTAATTATATTCATGGTTTTGTGCATATGAAAGTAATACAATTTTGAAGGGTGGATGAAACTTCTACGTACTGATGCGAATTTAAGAAACCTCTTGAAGTATCTCATTATGTGTTATTGCCAAGTTCCGTTCCTCTTGAACTACCTGCTTCTGAGACTTGGGGCATGTTTACTTGTAGTTTATTTGCGTTTCATTTAGTTTATAAATCCTGAATTTAATTTGTGAGTGTTTACCTGGAGATTGGTTTATTTCTCTGTGGGTTTATAAACAACTCAAAAATAAGTATTTTTGCTTGGATGGGTTTATTTTTGTTTAAAACTCGATTTGGGCCTTGTGCTTTTCCTTCCCGATATTCTTTGTTCATCTCTGGGTATTCCACGTTATTATTCGATTTTTTAGGGTCACAAGTGTCTTTTGAAGAAAAATAAACCCAAAAAATAAAGTAAACAACCTTATATGAATTATATATATAAACCCGTTGAGAAATAAACCCGAAAATAAACTATAAACCCATATAAAATCAATTAGTTTATAAACCCAAAAATAAACCAATCTACAAGTAAACAGGCCCTTATATATTGGTTTTGTTCTCCTTTTTTCAAATGACTTTGAATAGACTCATGCATTGAGCTACAAGTTTTGAGGTATTAGGGCTTGTAAAGTTTTATTTGTTGAGAGATTTATAAATTCATTTTGTACTCGAGTATCATTCTTTTGGTTCCTATATAGTTAACCTTTCTGCTGATTTGATATAATTCTGTTAGTTTCAGACGTTTTTGTTGTCTAATATTTTGTTCTGCTGCTCAAGTTGTTGCTTGACCGGCTGTGTTTGTAACTTTATGTATCATTCATATAACCAAAGCTCGTTTAAGTAGTATTTAATATTTATAGTAGATCTTGTATTTTCTTGCCCTTGCAAAATCTTGTGTTTTGTATACTTCAGTGTACCTACATTCATGCTGTTAACTTTGACATTTTGCAGTCTCATAGATGTCTCTGAGGTAAGGCTAAAAATATCATTTGAGACAGCACCAGCTCAAAGGCCACATGGAGTTTTGGGGGTGTGGAGCCCAGTAATGTCAGCAATTGGCAATGCTTTTAAGATTCAGGTTAGATTGCTGAACGATAATTATGATATTTGCATGGGGCATGTTTGTTTTCTTCGTACTCTATGTATTTGTCTAGTTCTGATCATATGAGTTGGTGTCTTTGGTTGCTGCTCTTATTGTCTTAATGTTCAAGGCATCATGTTTTCAGTCATGTTTGGTTAATTGACCTTGCATACTACCTGCCTAATGTTCAAATCCTTTTGCAGGTGCACCTAAGGAAGGTTATGCACAAGGGCAGATTCATGCGGAAAAGTTCTGTTGTTCCTGCAATTACAAATCGTATCTGGAGAGATTTAATTCACAATCCTTTACACTTGTTATTCTCAGTTGATGTTCTAGGCATGACAAGTTCAACACTGGCTTCCCTTAGTAAAGGGTTTGCTGAGCTCTCAACAGATGGACAGTTTCTTCAGTTGCGTTCAAAGCAGGTGTTTTGCTTTCTTCTTTTTATTTCACTGCATTACTGAAGTTATCTTTTTGCAAGCCAGCATAACATTTGTGTTTATTTTAGGTATGGTCCAGAAGAATCACAGGTGTTGGCGATGGACTTATTCAAGGAACGGAAGCTTTTGCACAGGGTGTTGCCTTTGGTGTGTCTGGCGTAGTGAGAAAACCTGTGGAGAGTGCTCGTCAGAATGGTGTCTTAGGACTTGCTAATGGCCTAGGGCGGGCTTTTGTGGGCTTCATTGTGCAGCCTGTGAGTGGAGCACTGGATTTTCTCTCACTTACTGTTGATGGAATTGGTGCAAGTTGCGCAAGATGTTTTGAGGTGTTAAATAACAGAAGTGTGCTGCAAAGAATCAGAAACCCCCGTGCAATACATTCAGATGGTATTCTTCGAGAGTACTGTGAAAAAGAAGCATCCGGCCAGGTATGCTCTTTTAGTTTTCATTTTTGCTCAAAGACTTTCTTTCATTCATTATGGGAAAGTGAATGGGGATTTGCTTGCCATTCGTTTCTATAATGAGTGATATGTCCATCCCGAGTGAACATTGTCATGCTTTTATCTTGTTTATTGCAGTAGGCCTGACGGATGAAAGGGGATAAGCTAATGCTAAACCATTAGCCCGACCCCTTTGTGATTATTTTCCCCCTTCCATTTAGATATGCTCCTACATTGTGATTTTCTGATAATAATTATATATATGAGAGTAAGTAGTGGCCTCTTTGACTTGACAAAGGTATTATCAAATTTATACCACAGAAGAGGGTTTGGTTATTAGTTAATTTTCTTGATACATAATAGCATTTTTGGCATGACTTCTCCACTTTCCTCATTCTCTCTTTCTAATCTCTGAAACTTGAGATCAAAGGTTGCCGTCATCTTGTACTACTCTCTAGTCTCTAGCCTTCATTGTGCTTTGTATATTTACACTGAAAGTAGTGGCCTCGTCCTGCTTTTCTTTTCCTTTCAGATGGTTCTTCATCTAGCTGAAGCTAGTCATCATTTTGGCTGCACGGAAATTTTTAAAGAACCATCAAAATTCGCGTTGTCTGATTATTATGAAGAGCACTTTATGCTTCCACAGCAAAGGATAGCATTGGTTACTAATAAGCGAATTATGTTACTCCAGGTACCGGGAAAATAGCGCAGATACTGTATAATGTGAAATTTTAGAACCAGACAATTTCCTTCCATGTTATTTTGTGTCTGAGTAAACTCTCTATCATTTGGTTATGATAGCGATCAGGTCCACATAAGGTAGACAAAAAACCCTGCAAGATCATGTGGGATGTACCCTGGGAAGAGTTGCTGGCGGTGGAGTTGGCAAAAGCTGGAAATCCTCAACCTTGTCACTTGATACTTCATCTGAAGAATTTCAAGAGGTCTGAAGTTTTCGCTCGGGTTATCAAGTGCAATATCGAAGAAGATTCTAACTCTGGTGAGCTACAAGCTGTAAAGATGTGTTCAGTGGTGCGGAAGATGTGGAAAGGGTACCAGTCTAATTTGAAAAGTCTCCTTCTCAAGGTTAGGCTTGTGTATGTTAGTGCTTCTACCGTCATAGTGAATTTGCATTATGCAGCATTATTTAAATTATGCTTTCTCCAGGTACCTTCTAGTCAGAGACAAGTACATTTCTCTTGGAATGAACCTGAATCAAGGGGTCCACGTCGTCAGAATAGATCTGTTATCATGTCAAGAGAGCTGTCTTCATCTAGTACTCTATCAGATGATAGCAAATTTGTCGAGCACAGCATTAACTTCACAAAGATTTGGAGTAGTGAGCCTGAGCCTAAAGGTCGATGCACGTTATGTCAGAAGAAGGTGATATATTAATTTTATGTATACCCTTTAAACTCATAAATTCTTTGACAGACATGTATAAACTATTTCTCATAGGAAAATAGTTTTTTTTTTACTTCACTATTTGTTTATTGGCCCCATAGTTTTCTAATGAACAACAGTCTATAAATGTGTTGGCTTAACTTCACCTCTGCTTTCAGGTTTTAACTGGTGATATATGTAGCATCTGGAGACCAACATGTCCCCCTGGGTATGTTTCAGCATATGCTTCTTTATTATACCTCCATAAAATAGTCGTTATTCTGTAGAGTGAAATTTGTTTGTTTAGCAAAATGGTGTCTACAATTTGGAGTCCATTTGGTAACGGAAGATTATTTAGATGAAGTTGAAGAGAATTATTTTGATGAAGAATTAAGGAGATGAAATTGTTTAAGGAGATGAGTATGGAAATAAGTGAAATTAGTGTTTGGTAAAATGAATATGATTATGGATAAAACTACGAAAAAGTATGTGTTAAGTTTTTTGTAAGAAAAAAGGAAGAGGGGTAAAATTGAGATTTTAGCTTTAATAATCTTTATAATCCTTATAATCGAAGTTCAATAGGATTCCACAATTCCCATAAATTAATTTCTCTAATCTCCATAATTTAATCTCTTTCATCTCCTTCATTCCCTTAAAAACGAGATTAGGGAATTATTTCCCTCTTTAAATTCTTATAATCTTAATCCACTTAATTTTGTACTCAACCGAACGCAACTTTGATCTGAATCAGTGAATTAACTCATCGCTTTGTTTCTTAGGTACGTATCTGTTGGAGATATAGCACGCGTTGGCACTCATCCTCCAAATGTTGCTGCTGTATATCGCTATAACGAGCAACAATTCGCTCAACCTGTTGGATTTGACTTGGTAAGGATTTACCTTAATTAAACTGTTTGTAATCTGCTGTCAAAGTCATTGGTTAACCTCATTTAAAAATATGTAGGTGTGGAGGAACTGTATTGACGATTACAAGACCCCTGCTTCCATTTGGCTTCCACGTGCTCCTGAGGGGTACGCTGCTCTCGGGTGCGTTGCTGTGGCCAGTTTTGCAGAGCCAGAGCCCGGTGTAGTTTACTGTGTTTCGGAATCATTGGCTGGGGAGTCGGACTTTGAAGAACAAGAGATCTGGTTCGCACCGGAATCTTACCCATGGGGATGTCACATTTACCAGGTACAAAGCGATGCTCTTCATTTTGTAGCCTTGAGACAACCTAAGGAAGAGTTGGAATGGAAGCCCAAGAGAGTTCTCGAGGAGCACGGGTCGAGGTCAGATGAACCACGGTAATCTAAACCGAGGATCAGTTTTTGCTTTCCTGGAAATTTCTTGTTTTTGTAGTGTGATTATGTATCAAAATTACGTGTTTGAAGCTGCTATATTCCATCTGATTTCGAAAAGATGAAATATGAATGCTTTATATGTTTGTTGTGACCCCCAATTGTGAGATATGCTATGTAAATACGAATAAGGCACATTCAGTTTATTGATGAGCCAAATTTTACCATGACTCTTGGGCTTTACGTGTTTGAAGTATTGTGATGATGAATGCTTTTACGTGTTTCAAATTCGAACTAGTTTGAATCCCAACTAGTTTGAATCCCAACTCAATTCAGGTCCAAGATCCTTTTTTTGTGCAAGGAAAAGAATTATGAAACAATAGGTGACAAACCGTCTACTAAATCGAAGAGCCCCAAAAAACAAGAACATGGAGAGGAGAATAAGATATGATACGAACACTGCTGTGCACGAAAGGAAAGCAAGTGACCTGAACCAAAACAAAAGCAAGTGAGATGGTTATCCTGAGGAAGTACACAAGGGAACAATGGTGAAAACGCTATATTTGAACTCATCTAAGAGTCTTTAGGAATCTATCACACTTTCACGACTTCACGAATTAGAAAATCCACGACTTCACCAATTAGAAAATTGCAACACATGAAAACAAAACACATCATCTTCCTACAATCCACCTCCTCAATAGGTTTGATCAAGAGAAACTCGAGGAAACCAATGGACAAAAAAGAAATGAAACCAAGCAAATAGAAGAAACAAAAAAAAAATTATCATACTTATGCAACCGGTATTGAAATATACTTATGTGACAAGCAAAGAAAATGGTATAAAGAAATGCAACAAAAAAAAAAGATTGCATTAAAGCAATTGCAAAGAAAATCCTAATGATTTTTCGATTTTTTTGTAATTTCTTGGAGAAAATCAAAATGGTATGAAGATTCGTGAGAAATTAATCTCACACGGGTCATACTTGTACTAGTGGTTGTATTGGAGGATTGGGAAGCGCCAGAGCAAACAAGGTTTTAACTTTTATTTTTATAATGATATTATGTCATGACAATTTTTTCTTGCTCTCATTACACTTAAAACAAAAGAATTAAACTCTAAACAAAGGACTTCGCTAGCAGAGAAATAGATATACAACGGTAGAAATGGATGATGCAAAATGAGTCGGCAAGTTACACCAATGGTGGTAGAAATTGATTTGTGTTTGTGGTTTTGTTGGTCGGCGGGTTTTACCGGAGATAGTTAGTCATAAATAATGTCATTTACACAAAACTAATTATAATAGTTTTATTGGAAAACTTTTTATATTTTGTATTAATTCATGTGACACATTTTCTTCCGGTACAAAATTACGATGATATTTATTGTACGCTCAATTTTTTTTATAGTTATTTCTAAAATTTTATATCTAAAATTATTTTGTCATGTGTCAACGCCACGTTTTTTATAGCCCAAAAGTTATTTTAAAAAGCGCTTTTTAAATGTCAATATTAATCGGATGTATTCAACAAAATATCATAATTAGAATTAATGGCAGTCCATTAATTATAATCGAAATTAGAATTTTTTTAAAGTCGTAATTCCGATCTTATCTGTCCAATATTGAACCGCAAATCTTCTTTGACAATCTTCTCAACCATTCTTCCAAACAAGCTTCTCTCAAAATACGATGGTTCAATTCAATCCCGTTCAATGAGCAAAAAATATACACCACAGACTTGAGTTTCGTTTGTTAGGTTTGTATGCTCATCTAATTTCATCCAAGTTTCGTTTGTTAGGTTTGTATGCTCATCTAATTTCATCCATTTTTTAATCATTTTACTAACTAATATCCTATTTTTATTAGTTCTATTATTGTTTTTCAATTTGTATTGGTTTTATTATTTTCGTCATCTATCTTTATAACTTTTCGATTTTTGACCTAATTTCTGAAATTGGGCGTACAAGGTTCTAATCTTCTTGGCATTGTCATCCAAAACGACAAGTCAAATTTCATCCATGGCATCGGAATAAGAAGCTTTTGAAACAAATATATGGTAGGTGATTCTATAAAATTAACCTTTTTTTTACTTTAATATCCATTTAGTTGATAATTAATCAATTATCCTATAAACTAAAACATTTAACCTTCAATGCGAAAATTTTAAAAAAAAAAACACCCGTGCATTGCACAGGTAATACACTAGTATAACTTATTACTAAATTTTCTATATTATTTGTTCAATTTGTATATTTAGTCAAAACATTGTCTTTTATTCGTTCAAACATGTACGAGTAAAAAAAAAAACACATAATAAATGCAACAAAAATACATGAACCAATAATAGATCATATTGGATCCGATAGTATAAAAATTATAAACAAATTGAGCAAAAGTTTTCGGTTACAAACATAATTTTGAACGAAAAGTAAATTGAAAGAGTCCGAAGAGAAGAAAAGAAAATAAAATAAAAGGTCACATTTCACACACAAATCTGCGAATTTCCGTATCCGAAGAACCCCTAATCTGAACCAATGTCTATTTTTTGTCCAACTTTTAGACCTCTCCCGTGCCACCATAGAAATAAATGGTAACTTGTTTCATGTACCTCTGCAACAGAATCCCATGTGCTTTCTGAGATAGCCTAGTTCTTTCATGACAGGATGTTATCTTCAGAAGCTTTTGTACTGTCTAGGCAATGCATTATTTGTATATCAATAAGCAAGCAAGCAAATTTCATAAATATAAATGACATAAATATATTCTCTAATTGTTGCTGTCAAATCATCATACACCCACAAGACAGTGTTTGTGTGCACAAGAAGATACTATTGTCCGTCCAGCGTTGTAAGTGCTTCCTTCAGAAGTTTCTGAGCCTCGTCTCTCCTACTATAGGAAGCAAAGCATATGAAAGTCAAAAAACTGTAATTCATATTCTCCAAATGCATGCAAGGATGAAGCACCCTTGAAAATCAATGACAAATTGGGGCTTCTTTAAACTATTTCATTCATTATGAACATGTTTTCAGGTTTGTTCTCTTACACATCAAACAAGTAAAAAAAAAATTACTAGTTCTTCTGTCCACTAAACAGGCAATAGTTGGAGGTTTCAGGAAACGGGCAATCGTAAAATTTTAACTCAAAACTAGTATTCATAAAGCTAAACCAGAGTTTTAGCAGCAAGAAATCAACAATGTAATCTGCACACTGCACTTCCCTTCAAATTACTCAAAATCCACAATTTTCTTAATTATCTAATAACTTTCTTTGTTGGATGCCAAAGTTTAGCACATATCCAAAGTAGCAATACTTTAACTAGTAACAAGTTATCATACCTTTTGATATTCTCCACAGCTTCACGGCGACGTTGTATTTGGAGTTCTAGAATGTGTATCAGGGTTGCTCTAGCCTAGCAACAATTTATATATAGCAGGAAGTCAAGTCATCATCATCACAGAAAATGAAAAATGGCAACTGAAACACTAGGAGGGGTTGTAGGAAATGATAACTTTCAAGTTGAAAAACAAAGAGAAAGATGGTGTTCTAACACCTGCCCTCATTCTTGATTCCTGGCTAAGTTGTTACCAAACATGCCTTACAAGGATTGAAATCTTACTTGGTGAGGGCGCAAAGAATTGAGGAGATGGTGCAAGTTTTTGAATATAAGAGAGATCTCTTCTACTCTCCTTGCATACTGTGATGGCCTCTCAACAAGAATATCAGCAAGCTCTAGTAGATGTAGCTGCAACTCCCTGTTAAGTGACTTCAGTTCCTTCTTGAAATCTGGAAATAACAAAAAGACAACCAAAACCCTAAATTTCAACTAGGAATGAAAGCAAAAACAACCGTACAAGATGAAAATACCAATCCACTGACAGGGGAAGACTACCAAGTAGAAACAGAAATTCACATACATTATGCAAAGAGCATGAGTTCAGCTTATTATCCTTCAGTTAACAAAGTATCAGAGGAATTTTCCTCCTATTCTTTTGTTTTTTGCCTTCCACGCAACAGAACTAGCAACAAGATAAAAGCACACAAAGCGAACCTAAATCGGCAAGGAACTAAGTACCACAGCTCTAAAAACAAAATTATCATACCAATATTTGGCCCTTTAGGGTACAATTGCCTGACCCCTTGCTCTTCCAAGTTTGGTAGTGCATCATCAGTCTGCAGGAAAAAGAGAAACAACCAAAACAAAGAACCCTAAATTCACAAAAGAAGATCAAATAATAATAATGGAATATTAACTATATAGGAGATGCATTACAGTGTAATTAGCCCCGTAGCAAACATAGGTTCCTTCGATTGGTGGAGGAGGCTCTGGGGCCGATTTAGGATCTTCGATGTAATCTTTGTAGAGCCTGTAGTATGGCGGTGGCGGTGGATAAGTTGCTGTCGCCATTTTTATACTCTTACTGCTTCTTAATTGCTTCCTCTTTTAAATCCTTCTAAGTTCTAACCCTCAAGAAACTCAGTCACGAGTCCTTAGTTTAACCAAATCCCTGAAACAAATTGGGTACAAAACATGCGCTTATTTTCATAAGACAGATAATTTGAACTCCACAAAACACAGTTTTAGGGTTAATACAAACGACATAAATTGAATTGCCCGTGCTTCAACAAATTGCAAAAGCCCAATCGCAAAGATAAAAAAAAGACAAAAGTCCAATCCGAAAAAAGATAGCACATGAGATTTGGAAAGAATGACAATTTATAACAAGCATGAAAATTGAACACACTGGTTTTTATGCATATCAAATTGGAAAAAATGGAAAGGAAAAAAAAATGAAAACATCGGTTTGTGGTCTTCTCTTCCTGCATTTCAATGATATTGAACAAGCGATATCATCTATGAATAGTGAATATGTAAAGTATAGATTACACCCAATTAAACACCAAAACTCGAAATTTTCCTTAATTTTGAACTAGATGACACCTCATATTAAACCCAATTAATCCCCAATCAAAAAATCCAAATTACAGCATTAGGGTTTAAGGCTAGGTTTGTCAAACCTGTGATTTTCGAAGGAGAGAAAGAGGAGCGGTGAAAGGAGGTCGCGAACACCAACGGTATCCAGCGGTATGGGTCTCCGACGAGGCAAGGTTCCCAATGGCCTGGAAGGAGAGGAAGTGGAGAGAGAGGGAGGGAAGGTGTCGGGACTTATTGAAGTTGGCTGCTTGAAGGCATGTGAAGGGGCATAAACGATGTCGTTAATATGTTCAATCAGAGGGAGGATTTATAAAGAGTGTATATCCTCTGAGTTCGAAAAGCGGAAACGTGAATGGATGAGTAACTTAGGGCTGAGCAGAGGTCCAAAACCGCAAAAACCTTCAAACCGCAAAAACCCGACTGGAGCTTTTTTTTAAAAAAAAATGAAGTAGGCATGAAGTCAATACACAATTGTACAGTAGAGAATCTGCAATTTTAAGTGCAGATTATCATAACTAACATCAAGCAATGAAGAAGACTAATTCAGTAGAAGAAATCAAGCATCATCAGTGTCAGCATGTTTAATAGACTAATTCAGTAGAAGAAATCAAGAAATGAAGAAGACTCACCTCTGACCTCTCTTCTGCGTCTCACCGAGGGAGGAGGAAGAAGCATCAGCTGCCAGCCGGAGAAGACGAACTTCAGAGTTCAGAGCAAGCAGACGACCGAGGTTGTGAGCCTGTGAATCCTGTGAGGAAGAAGACTCACCGAGGACTCGAGCCGGCTGGGAAGACCGACGAACGACTGAACGAGGCTGTGACTCCTGTGAGAGGGAGGCTGCGAGTGCGAGAGGGCGAGAGCGGAATGGAGGGCGACTCCGCGACTGGGCCAGAGCGGAATGGAGGGCGAGAGCGGCAGGCAGGGGAGACGGGTCACGGCCACGGGGAGGCTGCGAGCCTGCGAGAGCCGAGAGGGCGACTGGGCGAGAGCGGAATGGACTATGGAGGGCGAGAGGGGAACGAGGGGAACGAGGGGAACGAGGGGAACGAGGGCACCAGGCGGCAGGCAGGGGAGACGGGTCTGGGAGTTCTCTTCTTTTGATCTATTCTAGGGTTTAGAAATTAAAATTTTAAAATAACTAGTTTTTTTGCGGTTTTACGGTTTTAAACCGCAAACTCGTATTTTGCGAGTTGCGGTTTTTTAATAAAATAATTCAGTTTTTATAGTATTAATTGATGTTAATTTGATTACTTTTATAATAAATAAAATTTACATCACAGATTCAGTGTCTTATATCTTCTGTTTTTGTTCATGGCTTTGATTTTGAAGTCAAAAACAGTATTCGTGATTATACCCCGATGGGTTTTGCTAAGTTTGCAAATATTGTGGCATTATTAAGTTGTAGGGCGAACAGAAAGCAGTTTCCTTCTCGGTTTTGTGTTAGCTCGGGTCTCATGTGAGTTACGTTGAAGGTGCATCTTTTCAAATACTGCACTTATATAGTCAGCAGTTGAGATTGCTGTGAGTATTTATGTCCAGCTTTTCATTCTGTAACACTACAACTTGACCTGTGACTTGAGTTAGCCTGATGTGGATTCTTCTATGACGTGATTTTTCTCCTTATGATGCATCTGCTTTGTTGTCAAGTGAATACATATTTCTCCTCTCTAGAGTCAATATATTCAACATGGTGTAATATTAGTTAGTATATCTCATATTGGCTAGCATCTTATAATTCTGAGGTGAGTCACTGTCTTATAGTTCTGAAGTGATCCAGTTACCCCTGCCATCAAATGTGGTCCGTTGTTTATCTAACATGCTGCTTTGTTTTTGAGAAATGTAAGTAGCTTAGGTGATGTCTCATTAGTGGCTTAGGTGATGACTTATCTGCTCAATATAGGTTTTTTGATGACTGATGTGTTCAATTTCTCCATTCGCTTCTCCAGAATGATTATGATATGAAGATTTGTGTTTGCAATCTCTGTTCGTTTAGGTTTTCTGATGTAGCTTTGCCGATGATCTTTGATTGCGATTCTCTTCAACATATTGTTGTTCGACGGTTTAGATCTCTTGGCATAACAAATTATCTTGTTGAAACATATGTTTATTGTGGTGGTAGATCTCTCCTTGCAGATTGCTCATAAATAGCAGAGGATGAGGCAAATTTTGATCGCTTGAAATCTATCTTGCTGCAGTTTCTGGATTCCGTAAAATGACAAGATATTTGACCCTTGACGATGATTAAAGATTGACTGACATCAGTTTTTTTTTTTATTCTCTTGAGCGATTGTCACCCTTAAACTGTGCAGATTCAAGTTTTTCCCCTTTCTTTTAACTGATCTCTCTCGCTATTTGATCATTTCATTCCAGGCTAATCTATTCCCTTTTCTCCCTTGAAATTTGATCTTGTTGGATGATAAAAATGCAACGATATCAATAAGCTTCTCTGACAATTGCCAAGATTTCCCTAATTAGTTTTCTGTTGCTGCTTCTTTCAAGTGTTTAGACTTTTTCCTTGACAGCATCGTGTTTTTTCTGGTAGGTTTAGAATGGCTAGTGATGTGGGAGCATACATAGTTTTGTGAGACTGTGAGAGATCATTCTATTGATTTTGCACCGATGGTTTTGCTAGGTCAATAACTTGTAGATGGAAGGGCATTCAACTTTGATGGAAGATTTTGGGCTTGGAAATCTATAACTCTCGCATCAGATAATTTGACATTAGGGTGTGTCTTTTTCATTTGTATGTTACTTTAGAAGTTTCAGAGTCATGAAACTGACATCATGACCCTAATTTGTTTTTGGTAGGATGCCAAGTCATTGTTAATATGCAAGGGAGCATGCTTACAAATGTGGTATGGGAGGCAATCTCATCCTCACACTAATATAATCTTGTTGGGGAAAATTGCGCGTTTTTCGACTCACACCGAATATTTATAAGCGAGTATTTTTGTTGCGCCACTCGTACTCTAACACAACCTCACTTTATATGTAAGCTTTTATCGAAATACACTCTCTTATATTATTATATTATACAACCAGCATGCATGGCTATTTATAGGATGCAATGTCGGTTAATTCACGTTGCACACAACCGACCTTCACCAAATTCTAAATACAATTATTACACATTATTCTAATTAATCTTGATTAAGATACTAATGAACCACTATCTTGATTTAACAAGTCTAATCTGGAGACTTTTAAGCTAGCAACGTTACTTTGCTCTCTAGATGCTTTCATTTTGTAATTTATCAAATTAGATGAAGTTATGGGTCTTCACTAAGTTAATTATAGACTTAATATATAATTTCATATATTTACCCATAATTTTTGGAAATAGAAAATTTAGCCCAACAAATCTCAAATGGCTAAGCTTTCCCCAATTAATTTGTTGTTGCTGATATTTAAGCCTCTATATTTCTTTCATGTTGACACAATATCTAATTTGCTTTTGGTAGGATTCTATGTCATTGTTAATATGCAAGGGAACATGTTTACAAATATTGCATGGTGACCATCTTATCCTTAGACTAATCTCAATGGCTAAGCTTTCCCCAATCAGATGTTCTACTTCTACAAGCATCAAGTTCAAGACTACCTTACCTGCTTACCAAATGAGTGAACTTTATCATTTTCTTCTTTCATTTCATTATTGGGTTCTAGGTATGGAGGAAAGATCTTATTATTGATTATATTCTGATGGTTCTGCTAGGTTCTTAAATAACTTGTAGCGGAAGGGGCAATTGATTTTTATGGAAGATTTTGCGCTTGGATATCTATATCTCTCACATAAGATAATTTGACATGAGAAGTATCTTCTTTAACATAATCTATTACTTCTGAATTTGCAATGTTACATCACTTTCTTTATGACCCTGATTCCGTTTGAGAAGATTGGTAGGGTTCTAAATATTGGTTTATGTGCAAGGGGGTCTCTTACAAGTGTTGCTTGTCAGACTTTCTCTTCCTTGAAGTATGATCTCTTCCCCCATTTCCTCTTATCATATTAATGGTTGATCTTCTTGTTTATCTTCAATTGCCCATTCTTTCAAGCCTTAGACTTTATTCATGACAATAATTGTAATTTCTGGTAGGTTGATTGCTTACGTGTTGGAGTACACATGCTTTGCATGCATTAGTTTCAAGTCCACCTTGCCAAATGAGTGAACATTGAAATTTCTATTCTTCTTTTCAACTCATTATTAAGTTCTAAATTCAGATTGAGAAACCGTATTGTTGATTATAGGTCAATTCATGGTTTTGCTAGGACCTTAAATAACTTGTAGCAACCTAGAAGAAGAAGATTGGATTTTGATGGAAGATTTTGTGCTTGGGCATCTAGAGTTCCTACATCAAATAACTTTCAATGAGAAGTGTCTTTATCAAATGATTTTCCCATTACTACAGAATTTACAATGTCAAAGCTTCTTTTTTATGACCGTAATCTGTTTTTGTTAGGGTTCTAAATCATTCTCCATGTGCGAGGAAACGTGTTCTCTGATGAGATATAAGGGAGGGTCATCTCATCCCCATACTCTCTTTATTCTTTTTCCTCTTGGGTTTTATCTTTGGAATATCAATACCTTTCTTTAATTACTATTGGTGTATTTTGCTAGGTTTCATATCATCACACGGAAGTAGACAGCTGATCTTCTATAAGTGTCCTTGCAGCCAAGAGTTCTCATGATATATGGAAATTAACTATAAGCTCTTCCTTTCTAATTTCCTTTAGTATGTTTTTTTTTCTGGAGTGTAAGTTTAGATCTTTCTATTTATGACTAATACCTTTTTTGTTAATCCTTCCAGTTGTTTTTTGGCATTAACAATAGACGTTCATAGTTACTATTCATTTTTGTTGGCTCATTTTTGCCAGGGTTCTCTGAATCTATGTGGTGGAAAGACATTGAAGATTACGTTCTTGGGCGTGTTTTCATCAGATAATTTGACATTGACCGATTTATCATTCATTTTATATTTCTAAAGCTCTTTCTTATTGCTTACTTTTCATTCTACTTTGCTAAAACTTTTCTTATTGCTGATGTCTCATTCTACATTGCTAAAGCTCTGTCTTGTTAACTATGGTTTGTTTCTGCTAGGATTTTGATTGTTTGGGTGTTATTGGAAAATGAGCATCACAATCCTTACAAACAACGCTATCCAAGAATAAATTTGTATCATATGACCATTCAATGTCTTATATCTTCTGTTTACATTCTTTTCTTTGTTTTTGGAATGAAAAACCATATTCTTGATTATACTCTGATGGGTTTTGCTAGGTTTGCAAATATTGTGGCAGTATTAAGTTGTTGGGCAAACATAAAGCAGTCCCCTTCTCGGTTTTGCTCTTATAAAGAAGGGACAGTAGCAAACTTAATTAATATTTGCTATTGTCCCTTCTTTGCAGTCTCGGTTTTGTTGTTTCTAACCTTTTCATTTTGCAAGTTATACTGATTACTTGGTTGACCATTGTTTTGACAAGTTTTTTTGTCATTACGAATTGGATGGTACAAAATCTGGAGTAAACGCCTTACTTTTATCGAACACATTTAATAGCTCGTATAAAATCAGGATTGACTCGACTCGATTATAAACGAATCGAGATTGAGCATGGAAATAATAGATAGAGAAGAAGCAGTCAAATGGAGAATATCTTTTTTAACATACAACTCAAGAGGCGCACAATTATAGCGTGGATGAAGTAATTAATTGGCGTGGATATTAAAACACTCTATTTTTAAGCAAGGACGTGTAATGTATGGACGAGAATGTCACTGATATTCAGATAAATTACAATTATGAATCCAATTAAATTAAATTAATGCCATTGATGTAAATAAAGGAGAATGGTGGATTTTAAATAGGAAAGTACACAGAACAAAATCTAAAATGGTTGCGATGCACCACTTTGTCGAGTATTCAGGAGCTACAAAAAAGAGGAATAAGTGAACGCACTTTAAGGCGAGTAAGGCACACACTCCTTTTTAATAAAGGCAACCGAGATCGCCGGTCGTAACTCGTCATGTTTTAGTGTTAAAAACAATTTTCTTTATTTTTCATCCTCCGCGTTATTATTTCTAAGGTTCTACTTTAAAGGATCGAAAAAAGTAAAAGTTGCAGTTAGGGTAAATTCACGATATCAAGAAACGAAATATTCTCATTTTAAGAAGAGGGTGATGAATCTTAAGAAGAAGGCGTATTAGTTGTCGACTTTGGGTGATGTGCCTATTTGTCTCATCGTCTACGACGGTCCGAATTGCAAGCCAGAAATCCAGAGAACGAAGAAAATGTTTGATGGGTTATTGAGAGATACTTTTCGATTCCCACGAAGGAAATATCGAAGAGTTGCAAAATATTGGACGACATCAATTCTGAGGAGAGTAAGGAAAATAAATTCGATATGATACATGGAGAGGTTTGTGAACTAAAAACTTGATTGTATTATTGATTAGACAATGTTTATATAGACAAATATAACATGAAAAAGAATAGTCTAACAAGTGTGGGATAAACCCGATAAATGGTATGATGAACCGGGTCTATACTCTAACAAATTAGCAACACATCCTTTGATGCCCAATCTGTATATATTTGTACATACTTGGTGATGATTTATTACATAATTTCAGGTTTGCGTTGATATAGTACTCTTTCACTATGTTCCATCGAACTCTTTTGCTCTAACAAATTAGTATGGATTATTGGAAAATCTAATATCTTTCATTTTAAGTATGATATACATGAATGTTTATGTGTAGATTGTAAAGGGTAAACACTAAAAATAAATTGTAGGTCAAGCGATATTGAGTTTGTCCCGTCTGGAGCCCAATCGGAAAAAGGTCCGGTGGGATTCAATCTTGAAAACACAAGCCCATACATATGTATAATAGTCGGGATGGGACTGCGATGGCCTCAATCCCGTCATGTGCTCAACCCTAATTTGAAATAATTTAACCAAAAACTGAATTGGTAATATGAAAATTTTGAACTAATTAAAATTGTAACAACTACAAATTTATTTTAAAAGAAAAAATATTTAAAAACTTATAAAAGAACTAGTAAAATATCATTTAGTCCATTCTCATAAAATTTGAAATAATGGTTTATAATTTACAAAAAAGATTTCAAATTAGTTACTAACCTACTAAGAAGATATAAATCCTACGGCAACATATGAATCCTAACAAAATTGTAATTCCTCTTTTCTAAATTTTTGGTAATTCATTTACATTGTTTACTATTTAACTTCATCCAATTTGTTAGCCAAATTTTGATGCCTAATTTGTAGATTTTACAAGGAAAATAATAAGATATGTTAATTCAAAAGCTTTCGTGAGTTGTTTAAATCCTTTTAACAAATTTAGTTAACATAAATGAGATATTAAGTTAATAAATGAAAAAAATAATGTAACTTCTCCCGTAATTCTCTAAATTTTGTATATATTGATCTTCTCTTCATTCATCTTCTTCGATACCTTTTCCTCTAATCTTCCATAACTCGAACTTTTATTGCAGAGTACCAATCATTCTATTCTAAATTGGATTTGTGATTCTCATTCTTTTTTTATTTCATTGTTATTAGGGAGTGATAATTATTTGTTAATTTGAATGTATACATTGATTGCATTGATCTATGTTAATTTGTCAACTTTGTGAGTTGAGTGTTTTAGGGTTTTCGGCAAATTTGCTTTCACAAATATAATTGAGCTTCTACCATGTCGTTGAGGCCAAACGCTAGGACAGAGGGTCATCGGAACCGCTACAAGGTCGTCGATGCCGATGAGGGCCGAAGAAGGAGAGATGATAACATGGTTGAGATTCACGTGAAGAGTAAGGAGAAATGATAGATTGAAAGAAGCATTATGATGTTTTGAATGTAATCAACGGTTTGCCACTTTTGATCCTATCACATCCGGCTGAAAGTACAATCTCTTTCTCTTCCTAATTGTTTAATTTGTATTGTTGATTAGACTAGCTTTTTTGTAGATTTGATTGTGCTTTAGTTGAATGAATTTGTGATCGTATCCCTTGAACTAAGGCTTTTGGCAATTAAATATGTTTTCCCATTGTTTTGATTCTTATATTGGGTTGTAGATGAGAACGTATCAACTTATTGCTCAACTATACTCGACTACTCAATTCGACTTCGCTACCCAATTCCAGAAGTTGGTATCAATACGTTATTGATTGTTCTAATTTTTTTTCCCACAACCACATTGATTGCTTCATTTTCATTTTATTGATAGTATAATAAGAACTAATAGGATCCCACAACTAATCGGTTGACATTCGAGAGACGGGATTCATCGAACTCTGTAAATGTCGAGATTTCAAGCATAGAGGATAGTGCAGAGATGAATAAACGAAAACATCAAAAGCTATAGGAAAGCTATGGCTAAACAAGGAGATTATTGGATAATTTTAATAACCCTCATAAAATAAAATAAAGTAAATTTTGTTTGAAAGACTAATATATTTTTTAAAGGTTTTTTTAATTTGTGAACCGTGAGTGATATAATCCTTTGTAGCTCAAAGAGTCTATTCTCTATTTTTGTAGCTTTAAAAAATCATGTAGTCTTAACAAAATATTGCATGTACGTTAATGGTGTCATTTTACAAAATTTAATATTTAATTCTTTTTTATTTTTTGTAATTAATCACAATGCCAAATTGAAGTTGAATAAAACCATCAACAAAATTGTATTTTGTTGGTTTGAATGAAAAATAGACATTTCGTTAGGTTAAAGTTAGACAAATTGGAAAGAGGAAGAAGAGATAATACAAAAATTATTTGTTTAATTTTTCAAAGTATCTAGATTTATTTCTGTAGGTTATAATTAAGTTAGAATGACTATTAAATAATTTTGGTAAAAAAATCTCATATTTAATTATAATATTGTGCTCATACTAAAATATTATTTGTCTCACAAATCTTCTTAAACGATCATTTTAATTGCCAATATTTAATTTATTAATTATTTATCAACCATCTAATTATTTGATAACTCTAAGTTTTTTATTGGAACCAATAGATAATTAACTACTAATATATTTATATACGAATTTAAAACAATAGTAATGTATTTAACTTAATATTATACAAAATTCGCACAAGGTGAGTGAAATACACTAGTTACTATAGTATAGCATTAATCTCTCTCAGTTATTTTCTTTATATTTTGATTATAATTATAACACATCTAATAATCATATAAACATAATAATTTTTAATAATCATATAAACATAATAATTATAAAACATGTTTAATACTCTCATACATTTTTTGAATCGAAACTGAAAGAAGCTCTCGAAGGAAATGAAGAAGACACATGTGGGAATTTGGACGGAAAAGAGAGATCTGGTTGAAATTGAAAAGCAAAACACAAAATAAAAGAGTCGAGTTTGTAGAGGGGAGGGAAATTAAAGGGAGAAATGTACACAAATGGTGTTTGGTGGGGTCTCCGGCACAGGAATAGACGGGAAAGCCAGCACCGACCTTCTTTGAATTATCGTCAAATACTTAAGCTTACTCTCTCGTGCTCAATGCATACAAATGGTGCTTGTTGGGGTCTCCGGCGCGGGATCAACAGGAAAGGAACGCGGAAGAGGAGTTGGGGAAGAATTTGTGTCCGCCGTCGATGGGGAGGTGGAAGTAGGGTGGTAATGGTGGAAATCTGCGAATGGAAAATGTACGAGAAGACCTTCATGGTTGACAAGAGGAAATATGGAGAGAAATGGGTTGTTGGTTTGGTAGTCGGGTGAAAATAGGGTTTACTTAAAAATAAATAAAACAACATAATAATGAAGGTGCGGGGTCCAATGACAGAAAACGGTTGGACGTTGGGTTGTTTTTTTGTTACGAAAATGCTATTTTGGGTGTACCTAGGCAATTATGGATTTAACGGGTGGTTTTGTAAAAAAAAACCTATTTAATGGGTAGTTTTCCGTAATTAACTATATATATATATAGTGACCACGTATCAATTATAATGTGTTGAAACAATTTTACAAGACGGAATGTATGAATTGAACTGAACTTCCATTTTTAACGGTCCAAGAAGCAATATAAAAAGGATGAACCCACACATATTGAAGAATCAGCCCAGTCCAAAAATGTTTGAAGCTTATACCCAAAGCACTTTAAACATTATAAAATATAAATATCTTGATTTCAGAGTCTTAAAAGACACAAATTTACAATGTACGAAACAATAAATGCTAGCAGGATGAAGGACAGCCTCATTGGGATCCTCATAAGATCTTAAGGCTAAACTCTAAGAAAGAGTTGTCTTGTAGCAATTGCGAACACATTGCTTCGATCTTCATTAATCATAATCAGATCTTAACCCTAAACTTTAAGAAAGAGTTGTCCTTTAGCAATTTGTAAACACATTGCTTGATCCTTTGATTAGATAGAAAGACTAAATTCTATAGTCCAAGTGCATGTGTGGTATCATACCCAAATATCTCATCTAAGTTTTCATGTGGTTCAAGTTGTACTTACCAAGAAATCCTACTTTCTAGTAAGATTAAACCATAAATTAAAGCTATAAAATAACAACATTTAGTTGTACTATAACATTGACTCAATGTCAAAATGTTATTTGTGAGCTAAAATCAACATATCTAACATCTTGATATTTTGAAACGTACATTTTAAAACGGTGTTCTCACATTGAAAGTGTGAGTTAAAATTAGCATGTTTAATGTCTTGAAACATTTTAAATTTCTAGATTTTGTACATTTTAATAGTTTGTAGCCAAATTTATTGTCAAATAACATTCATTTATTAATTTCTAATATAATTAAAACTTTAATTCATACAAAAAAAACTCTAAATTGAACTAAATTGAAATTTCATAGCCTAAATACCGAAAATTGGTTTGTTTTCAATTGTTTTGTTTTGAAAATACTACACATGGAAAATACAGACCGTTGTACATGTGACTTATGTCATCAAACATTAAATCAAAACCAGTATTTTAGTCAGTAAATTAAAATTGAAGACTAGAGAGAAAAGAGAATATAAAGATGACAAAGTGTGAGAAAATTGAAAATGAAAATTTTGAGTACATTTTACAACTTCAATAGAATTAGGTCAACGTTCATTTTTACTACGTTACAGGTTTCATGACCGTACCAATTTAGGTAAGTTAGTTTGAAGCCAACACATTATACTATTCCTGAACTTTTCAACCATAACTTCTGTATCACCATAACTTCTGTATCGATATTAGTAGTGTATATAGATATCGTTATCAATATGATGCTATGACTTGTACCGCTCAACTTGAATAGGTAGAGTTCATATCACAAGTAAAACACACATACAAAGATGTAAAATTGTTGGTTTATAAAAGGTTCATCATTTTGTTTTACAACTTACAAGCCTTCCTTAATGCAAAGCTTGACAGTTCAAATTGAAATGGGATAGAAATAGATTATACCCAATGTCAGGACTGTTTGGGTTTCAGTAACCTTTGAATTCAACACAGTTTGCAGTCTCTGTCTCTCTAGTCGTACAACAACATTCAAATATTGTCCAGAGGATTCACTCAAACATCAGAAAAAACAGAACTATGGACCCCTGTTTGAAATTGAAACAAGAACACGTCTCCCTCGTGAATTTCTGACCATTACAATCAAAGTGAACCCCAAATCACCAGAAACAGTAAATTCATGTTGATTTTCATACATTTTGTATTAGAATACATTTCAAGTAATCACAAGATCCAAAAGACTAAGACATCATACAAGCAAAACTTACTCCTTGTATTAATAATAATGATCGGTACATTTGATAAATGTTTATATAGATCGCTTTGTTGATCATCTTACTTCACCAAAGTACAACAGAAATGGACGGTAAATAGATATACTTTTACCAAAATAAATCCCCAAAATTAGTAAAAAGAGCCATTCATAGAGCAAAAAGCTTCTTCAACACTGAACACAAAAAATCCGATATGGCAAACCAAATTCTCTCCTGGGCTCTTCTTGTTGAAAATACTTCTCTTCCATTATTTATCCCAAAACTTTCAAGCTCTCATAGCAAGTATTCCTTCTTTTTTTGCAGATCCAACAAACTTCATACAGATTATGATTTGATCTCTGCAATACAGTGAGTCGGTAGAAAGGCAGAACAGAAAGTTAGTAGGTAGTAGTACCGCTATGCAGCAGCCACCGTCCCAGCGCGGAAACGGTATTTTTGAGATTTTTCAGGAGAAGAAGTGGCGTTTTCCTGAGCAGAAGTGGAATTCTTCTGTACATTCCTCATTGCTTTCATGGAAGCTGATAAAGAGCGGCTCTTCTCCCTAGCCTCGTCCATTTCAATCTGCTCAGTCCTGCACTCTTCGCTACAAAATGGAATGTCGCCTCTGCCAAACACACAAAATTGACAAACAGATCATCAGTATTTTTAATTGGAGAATACTTAACTTGCTCCGATTCACAGATTTTGAACAAACCTGTACATGAAGATATCTCGGTTACCTCCAAGAGGCTTCTTGCAAAGGAAGCAAGCCTCGAGGAAGTGAGGCATGCGATTAACTTCATCGAATCGAGAATCGAAGATCCGACCCGATCTCGGCGAAGAACAGTGAGAAACCGGGGCGATTGAGAGTGAGGCTAGGTTCTTAAGGCTTCCAGTACGACGAGGCACCACGGTCGAAGAAGAAACCGCACTGTAGCATCCATTCCTGGAGAAAAAAGGATGACGGCGGTTGTGGAGGTTGTGGTGGTGACTGCCGGCGCCGGAGAACTCGGCGATAGAGGCTAAACCGTCATCTTCCTCTATAAAACAGGGCCTCCTTACGGAAGATGCAGATGAATCCATTGGAGAGGAAACTTTGTACTGAATTCGAAGGCCGATTGTATGTAAATTAATCGATTCGATTTGAGAGAGACGGTGGGAAGAGAGAAATGGGTTTCTGTGAGGAAGATGAAAGTGGTTATAAAGAGAGGTTTGGTAAGAGAGAGACTGAAGCTTTTTTTAATGATTTCTTTTTTCTAAGAAAGGACGCGCAGTGGATGGACGAGAATGACACTGATATCCAGATAAATTACAATTATGAATCCACTTAAAGTAATGTCATTGATGTAAATAAAGGAGAATAGTGGGGTTTGAATAGGAAAGTGCAGGGAACAGAATCTAAAATGGGTGGGTCAAGTGGGATGCACCACTTTTGTCGAGTATTCAGGAGCTACGAAAAAAGAGGGAATCAGTTAATATAACTTGTCACCCTTTTTTGAGGGTTTTAGTGTTGAACGTATTATCTAGAATCATCCTTATCGTTTTATTTTATTACTATAAAACTAAAAATCTGCATATATGACTGTTTTTCCTTTAAAAAAAATATATATAATTGTTTATACTATTTTTATCGTAAGTATACTCTTTCTTGATAATAAAAAGTAGAAAAATTGTAACTTTTATTAGATTCTCCCCTTATTTATCGGCAAAAAGGCAGCAAAATTCCTTGCAATTAAGAAAATATCTTAAATTTATGAATTTCAAAAGGTTTTTTTGATTGATAGAATATATAATTCTAAATTTTCAATGATTTTTTTGTAGTTTTTTTTTCATTTATCATAGGACTTTTTCAAATTAAAATTAGATAATCTAGAATTACAAATGAAAAAAACTTCCCTCGGTTACACTATCTGTAAGTATAATGTTACTTGATATGGTATCTTGGAACACAAAAGAAATATTTATAACACTGTTACTTTTAAGAAAACGAAGATTACCACTTATTCAACAAAATGAATCTATAGAATTGTAAAATATATTTTTTTTTAAATAGTTACTTTTTTATTATAAAAAAATATATTTTTATGAAATAACAGTCATCGTGTAATGTGGATTCGACCAATAAGTAGCATACATATCCTTGAATAAAAAATTATAATTAAATTACTAACATTGATTATAGTAACTCTTAAATGCTACATACGTTACCAACTCTTAAATGTTAATTATTTTCAAATTTAAAAGGTCAACACTTAGAGGAATGGTGACCTTAAATTTCAATTAATTTATCAAAATCAATATGTTTCCTATTAAAAAATAAAAGATCATTCAGCAGGCAGCATCATGAATGTACTACGTTAATGCAACATACCGGACCACTCGGTAACCAAACCGAACCATAACGTAAGAACGTAACGCTTTTCCACGAATAGTATTCTCTCGTATTAACGGCGTTGTCCTTTTTCCCTTCTTTACCGTCATCGTATTACGGTGACGTCACTTTCACTACCTTCTTTTGTCGTTTTCTGACTTTTTTTTATTCACATAAAAAGAAAAAATTTCCCCACTTTGTCGTCTTTTTCCACCCAAACTCCCCACCACGGTAACTTCCAATTCTTGTGGGTCCCCCGGCTTGATGGGGCCAAGCACCAACCAAAACGCTCAGCAAAAGGGCACATTCTATTTTCTTTTTCTACCCTTCTGGTCCCCACCTTGTGTAATTGACGTGGGCTCCGCCTACCGGAGCCAAATAGGAGGTAGAGCTGTAACAGAAACCAAAAAACATTAAAAAAAAATAAAAATAGTTTTACAAAAATTACCTCATATTGTACTTATTTTGCACTAAAATCCCCATAATTTCCAGAACTATAAAAACCATCGTGAATTTCTCTATGAAGACTTAATTTGAATGTAACTACGTGCTTAATAGTTGTCCGCTCGTGACATTATGGACAAGTAGAGAGGGCGGTAAAATAAACATGTTTTTTTATAAAGGGAAAAAGGAAATTTTGTGTAACTTTAGTAATATGAGGCTATTTTATGCAAATGAGGTGAATAAAAAGTAATTTAATAAAATAGAAGATGCGCTAGTTACGAGGTTGCCGTATCCGACGAAAGGGGCCGGCTTGCCCGTGGATTTCGGGCAGGTAGCCAGAAGCTGCCCGGAGGATGGGGTTATGGTTAATGACGGGTACGCGTGTCTCTAGATGAGCGTAGAGGCAGACCACGCAGCTCTGCGTTTTAACGCCACGTGTAAGTGCAATAGAGCCATCGTCATCACGTCTGCCACATGGCCCACATTTATACCACACTTTATTTTACAATAAGTCTTAAAATGCTATGGACCTTTATTTTTATAGTCTTTAATTGTACTTTGATGTTCCAGATCTTTCTGTATTCAAATGTTTATAAGTTTTTAAGCCGTTGATTTGTTTATGTTAAAGCCGTTGAAAATTGAAATGAAAAATATAAGCTTCATCAATAAAGCAAAAGTGTATGTTTTTAAATAGCTAATACAATTATTTATTGAGCTAACGTAGACCTATAAGAAAATTGCGAATTATCATGGGTTGTTTTAGGGCCTTTAGGCTATTGGGATCTCATGTATCAATAATATATGTAATCTTATTATGTAATTGGTTGAGACTAAATAAATAAAGATTAAAATTTTACTACTTTAAAATATATATATATATATAAATTTTACAAATCACATTATAGTCTTAGATTATAAACTATGGAGGTGAAATTACATCTCACAAAATCATCAATAATGAAGAGGACAGAATAAAAAGATGTAACTACCTCAATTTTATAATGCCTTACAAATATGTTGTCCCATTATTTACCCTATAAAATCACTGCATATCCCTTTATATAATTTGCCTATAATTCTGTCTATAATTAAGAATGATGTAAAATGGAATTATTAAGGGATACAAGTATGAAAATAAATAAAATGAGTGTTTAGTAAAATGAATATAATTCTAGTTAAATTATAAAAAATATATGTTAAATATTTTTGCAGATGAAACAGATAGGAAAAAAAAGAGTGGTAAGAAAAATAAAAAAGATTTTAACCTCAATAATCTTTATATTCCTTATAATTCAAGTTTAATAAAATTACACAATTTCCACAATCTAATTTCCTTAATCTTTCTAATGTCCCTCATCTTCTTTGTTATCGTACTAAATAAGATCAAGTGAATTATTATGTCCTTCATCATTCTTATAATCTTCGTTCCTTTAATTTTCTCACATACTAAACACGACCTTTATCAAACATCTATTTTTTTCCGTCTTCCCTTAGAAGTAGTCTCGGAGGATTTAATTGTAAATTTTTTTTAAAATCCAATTTGATAAGAATAATTAGGATTATTGTGACTACGAATTATCAATTTACCCCCTTTACAGCTTCATCAAACATCACAAACACCAACCAATTTTTCAACTCATATCTATTTATTAAACATTTATAATGATATAATACACTAATTTATAGTTTCTTTTACACCAAATTTGCTTTCGATGACGCATATATTCTAATGTAATATCATCGTGTACGTTCACGGGTGATTGTATATTTGGTCATATGAAAGCAAGTCCTACTTACTATCAATGAGTTAATTAAAATTCCATTTAATATTAAAGAGAGAGAGAAATGAGTTTGAAGGTGTTGGGTAGGTGAAAAGTAAAGTGATCAATTAGAAAAGCTAAAAAAAAGGTGCAGCGGTCTATTTTAGCCCATTCCAACCTTCTTTTTTTTTTTTTTTTTTTTAATTTTATTTGGGCCGCCTCTTTTCTTCTTAAGCACAAAATAATTATGGTTACAAAAATGCAAGTGTACGTCATGGTAAACAAATATATTTAGACATCCGAACCAAGTTTGTCTAAAAATTTCGATCCACTAGACCCGACCATCACCAAATGGGTCACAAATTTGTGTAGTTGCGTTTTTATGCTTTCATTTCGCATTGAATCGTTTCAATTTGTATCATCATGGTTATGAGTTATCCACCACTTTCTTACTATAAAAAAGATCCATTGTATAATTTATATGAGTAATATTCAATATTTTCGAACACCGTGAGAAGGAAGAGAAGAACGCTCTCTACTACTCACACACAAACAAAAAAAACCTTTGTCCCTTCTCTTATGCGCTGCCCCAATACACACCCACTAATGGTTAATCCCCAATATTCTTCAACGATGGTAACAACAACTTCACAACAAACACCACCAATTCTGGTAAACCTAAAACCGATTACTCAACTTCTCAACTCTCAACCAAATATAAACATTTTCTTTCTCCTGTGCCAAGAAGGTGACCAAGTTGTAGATTTTTTGTGCTCGTTATGAGAAGATCTGCTTTACAACCAATTTTAACAAGATTTGTCTTTTCATCTTGTTTAAACCCATAAAGTGTATAGCAAAATCAATGTAAACCATTGCTTGTTTTTACTTATTGGACTCTACAAATCTAGAAAAAGAAACCAAAAGTTTCAAAACAAAAAAAAGAGACTTAGGAAATGGTGGTATGAGACTTCAATGATCTAGAAAAAAAAATCAAAAGTTCAAAATCAAAAGACGTGGAAATTGGAGGTACCTTGCCTTCACCACCATTAATACTACGGTTCTAGGAACTCCACAAGACAATCTTATACCCTACTGATATCAATAGTCCATTTTTTGCCGAAACCGACACCAAATTAATGTCATAATTTGTGTTTCACACATTTGCTGACAAGACAATCTTCTTTCCTACCGATATGATTTCACACGTTAGCAAAATAAAGCTTTTTTCATCTGAAGCATTCTTCTTCCGGCGACTAGCGCTTGTGTTGCTCTCCACCGCTCCTCTCCCTCTCTACTAGTGTTTTCTTTTGCCCTATAGATAGAGGAGTTGCCTATTACAAAGATCATAAAAAACAAAACAAAACAAAACAATTAATTTAAGCCTTTTTCTTTTTTTTCTTTCTGGACTTGAAGATTATATGGGTTTCATTAATTTATTTTTACTAATATGGTTTCACACACTTGTTGACAAATGGTAAAAGCTAGGGAAAAAAATCAATTTTAAATAATGAAATTTGTTATTGGTCTTTTCTTTTGTATTTTGACATGTGTTTCACTTTTCAATATTTAAGAATTCATCAACACTAGTTTAAAAAAACGGAAAAAAAAATATCTACAACTTCAAACAATAACAATTATGCTCCTTTTAAACAAATTAGTGTATTATCCTGTGCACTGCACGGGATTGCTTTAATATTTATTCTAAATATTTGAATAAAAATGATTTTTGTAGAGCATAATATTACTTATTTCCTATAAATTTAATTATCTTTTATTATACATATCATACGATAACAAATTTAAGTTATATTTATATAATATAAAACAAATCTTGCCAAAAATTATAATTATAATTTATATAGTAACGGAAAAGATTATCAGATTTTATTTACGGATTAAAAAACTATTAAAATTTGAATGTCAAAATTATTGATCTTTGAATTATCATATTTTATTTACTGATTAAAAAATTATTAAAGATTTGAGTTTGTAAATATCAAAATTATTAATTTTAAAAAATAACTTTTTAAAATATTTTTGGAAGTTACGTGAATTGTGGCATTGACATGTGGCAAAGAAGGTCTTTCCTTTAATACATACTAGTGTATTACTCGCACCTTGTGCGGGTTGAATTTTAATGAATTTTAATAAATTGTAAGTATTTATGCATAATTATAAATATTCTAAAAGATGAGAAGACGAAGAATATAATTACACTTATTATTATACTAAGAGTTAGTTTGTTAGATAAAAAAAAATCAAGATTTTAGTCAATGCAATCAAGTGAAATTATTATTTTAAAGGATGAGATGGTGGTATTAAGTTTTAATAAATTATAAATATTTATACATAATTATAAATATTTTACTACATGTAGATTTTTTATGCACGCTTTTTATTTCATTCAAATTTCAATCACGTAAACTCTGACCCACTAATCATATCATTTACGTTTGATTTTATATCTTATAAATACGTTCACCTTTGATTCGTATAAATTATGGCATACTATTATATTTTTTAAAATCATATTAAATAAATCCTACCTTGCACGAAATTTTTAGATTAGGTTTAATATTATATGACATAATAAACACTAAATTATATGATATATAGTTATTCATGTGAATCTGTCTACAACTAAATTTCTAAATTTAAAAAATCATTTTTAGAAAGAAATAGTAATTTTATAAAAATAAATAGTAATTTTATAAAAATAAATAAAGTTTTTAATGAAATGAGATCAATGTTAAGAAGTCTTACATGTAAGAGTATATTATGCACAATAGTTAGGATTAAAACTCGATTAGAAAGCTTAATATTGAATATTTAATTTTAGAAAATTAAAACTATATTATTTAAACCAATTAGTTTGATACGGTTTTCAAGTAACATAAATCGATTAGATAAGATCGAAATAGATCACGATTTCAATTAGATATATTCCATAGTTATCTTGGTAAAACAAAGATATAATTAAAAAGAAGAAAATTACACATTTATTAATTTAAAAGTCAAAATTAACCACATAGTTAAAATTTTTTGAGTTGGTGCCTTAAAACTTTGATACTTGACATTTAAGTCCAACTTCCAATTAAGACTATCTATTTGTTGACAATATAAACAAAAAAAAATGATTTTGTTTTATTGGTTTCAAAAAATTTATTGACTTATATATATAATCAAATCGGTGAACAAAGTTTTTCTCTTCGATCGGAATAACAAAGTATGTAATAATAGGTGATAATAGACTAATTTACTAAATCTATCATCAATTCGGTAAAAATTAAATATAAATAAATACATATTATCTACGATTCAATATCATATTTGTCCTACTTTATCTTCATCGAGAAATTCAACTTCGTCTTCAATTAAATTGATATTAGTTCTTCGCTTGAAACATTTCCTGCAATAAAAAAAATATCGAAAACAAATTCTTAGTGGATAATATGTATAAGGATGATCACTATTAACAAAGATTACAATTAAGAAATAAATAATATAAAAATAATATTATAAATCCAAAGACCAAAATAGTATAAAAAGTAACATTCACAATAAAAATACATAAATTACAAATTAAAATTTTACTTTACATTTAAATATGATGACTCTCGTTCTCATTTTTTTGACAAAACAAAATTGAAACAATAATTATGTGAAGCACTAATATTTCACCTCGCAAAGAAGATTGAATTAAGAGAATTAGAATGATTAGGAGTATATGATAACTGTACAAACATAGAGTAGTTGTTAACCTTATGGCTTGGGCATTGTGATGATAGAGGATCGTGATACTAAACACCGAATATTGTAATTAGCTGCAAGAAATACAAACGTACCGAGCGTAATGAAATACGGATGATAAATGGGAAGCAAAAGAATGTGAAAAGAACCGGCTTCGAACAACAACTATTTAAAGAGAAAAAAAGTGTGTGGTGGAAGATTTATTTAAAATTAAAATCATTAGTTATCTGATCAAATATCATAAACTATAAAAAAAGATCTCGAAAGATCTCGGTGAAGATTTATCGGATAATTTAAATTTGAAATTTGAAAATAATAGATAAGTACAATTAAAGTCCTCACGTTTAAAATTTTGTGCCAAATTACAAATTAGATAAATATAAAGGTTAAAAATAAAGAGATAATTTTTTAAAAAAGTAATTAGATTAAAATTTATCGATCTCGTCAATTTTTGGGTTATGTATAACTAATTTAACTTTATTTGTTTAAAAATGTTATTATAATTGTTGTATAGATACGGAAGGATTCAAATCTTTACCTTTTCAATTTGTTTTTATATAACGACAAAAAATTAATTAAGTATTGTTATTATTTAATCTACGTTATAGAAAAATAGATATATTATGTTTTTTTCATTTATAAATATATATATATTTTAAAGCTAATGTGTTATTTTAGTTAATAATAATTAATGTTAATCACAAGATAACCATTAACGTGATTAATTTTTGCTCTAACAACTTTATTTTTTTTAAGTATAAATATTTGATTGTTTTTTTAAAAAAAACTAACGTGTGTTTTTGGTTAATTATAATTAATGTTAGTCACCAATTTTTGCTGATTTAACGTCAGTTTCTAAAATTCCGATTAACATTTCTATTCGGATTTTTTTTATAATGGCTAACAAAATCAAGAGTGGATTCTCTTAAAAAATAATAATAAATTTAATTAGGTAGTTTAATTTTTAAATACAAATCTTTATTTATAAATCTAAGATAATTACGTGATTAATTTTTTTGCATAAAACCTGACGTTAAATCTGAGAACGACACGTGACAGTAGAGGCCTGGGAATTTTTCGTTGGACTAAATTTATTCCTGGGAGCGACACGTGGCAATAGAGGCTTTTGTTTTAATATATACTAGTGTATTACCCGTGCATTGATTATACTGATTCATATATTAATAGAAATAGTACTTTGGTACCATATGGTGTTAAATTAATTGTTATATATAAATTAATTTAAGAAATAACACAATATCAGGTAACAAAAAAGGTGATTGGAAGGGATGAATTTAATTAAAATTTGATTTTAATATTTTGTTAAATAATTTTGTAATGAATAAACTTAATTAATATTTTGGTGGGCTGTGGTTAAATGTTAAAATGACACGTGGCGGTGAGTATTTTTCTGCGTGACACGTGACAAGGAGTGCTACTCCTATAATATATATATATATATATATATATATATATATATATATATATATATATATAGGACTAGTGTATTACCACCTTGTGCGGGTTGAGTTTTAAATTTATCTTTATAATAAATGTAAAAAATGGTCTTAATATTTGTTTTTACCCCATTCATCTTATCTTATTTAGTTGGTTACATAATTAACATAAAAACTTTAATTATTCGTTTCAAATCTAATCCATTTTACTCTAGATATTTTAACAACTTATGTTTCTTGGAAAAATATCAATATTCTCATTCAAACTTTCAACTCCCACTATAAAAAAAACAATAAAATAAGTTATTTATAACAATCCAAGAAATAGAATATTAATTAAAAAATGAATATTAACCAAAAAAAAAGTTTAATCATTCATTGATAGAAAATCATCATTATCAAATTTACTCTATTAAATATTAGTGTAATTTTTATTTTATTTTTTGCGTAAAATTTAGATCAAAAAAATCTAGTTAGAAATGTTAGTTAATAATTTGACCATCTTACTGAACTAACGAAGTGATAAGTAAATTGAAAATCTAAAATTTAAAAATTTTAGTTAATAATTTGACCCAGCAAAGTTTATTGCTAAAATTTTAGATTTTTTAATTTATTGTTTGTAAGATTTATATCTAAATCAAATAAATTCTAGTTAGAAATGCTTTGATTCATAAACTATATTCTTTTATTGAAATTATATTATTTTTTTTCAAATTATTTGGTCTGCAATATTTACAACACAAATTTTATATTAAACATTAACTTTAATCATGATAATGATTATATTTTTTTTTGTAAGTAGTTATAAAGAAGTTTACCTACTTAACGTACTATATATTAAGATAAGTTGCTAGCTTCTATATTTATAATTAAAGAGATCACATACCACTTAGAACATAAAAAACAAATGGTTTGAACTATAGTCTAAATCATAAAATAAAGTCAATGTACAACATACCCAAGCGCACAGACACATATATAATAATAACTTATACCAAATCAAAATATATTATATCGCTCAAGTAAATTTGGACATATTTATGCAAAAAAAATCAGCAAATAAATTATATCGACATTAAGTTTTTCACTATACAGAAGATTCCCTAATCGAATAAAATTCTGTATATTCACCAAAATCAATAATACATCAATTTACTCATGGAGAAAGCATGTTTACGAGATGGACTCGAGTTGTGGTGAATTCATATGCTTCTTCGAATTCGGTGGTTCATATGCATGCTACTCATATGAAGTGACAACCGGGAGATTTGGTTAAAAATACGTGGTGGAAGATTTGGTTAAAAATTGATATTAGAAGTTTTGTCGTAACAATAATATTGGTAAATATGTGGTGTGTTTTTTTTGTTAATTTTTTTATTAACTTTTACTATTTTTTAAAATCCGATTTACACAATAATTTGGGTTTAAATTATTTTTTTTTGGATTCGGTTACATGATTTGATTTTTTTATATTAAATTCGATTATAAAATCTACGTAAGTTAAAAGTCTGATATATTATTCTAAAATTTCGATTTTAATATTTTGATTTAAATTGCATAATTTAAAAAAAATCAAGTAAAAATTAAAATAATTTTTAAAACACTTAAACAATATAAATAATAAACTGATAAATCTTAATATAAAGTGGGTTGACTATATATTTACGTTAGTATCTCAATAATTTGAAACTATTTTTTATTTTTGTAAAAAATAGTGTAATATAGAATCGATACAAAAAGATATCATGAACCTAATAGTATGACATCTTGTTGACGGAACACAAATAAAAATATAAATTATTTATTGAGGTAATCTGCTAAGTTTCTCAAAGTAAGATGGCAACGATATCACCCGCTCATAACAAAATAAACAAAATTTTGAAAATTTATGTAAAATGGGTATAGGTTACAAAATGAATTGATGATAACTGGATGCATTGCACCTGCAAATGACATAAGCAAATAGGATTTTAGAGATCAATTTTTGTAACATGGGAACTCTTTTGTTGGCCAAGATATATATATAGATAGGCATAAGTTGGAAAGTAAAACAAAATTTTGATGAATCCAATACCTACCAAGATGAAGGATGGAGATTATAGAGCATGTAGTTATGATTAGCTCTCTTGATGTCATTATTTAATCGCCTCCGGAAAGCATAGAGATGACGTTGACCATCCTTTGTTACCTACACATTCCAATATGAACGTCAAGATACTGAAATGCAAGTATAGAACGATGTCATGCACAAAAGGATGATGGTATAGAGTGAAATGCATTAGTATAAAGAGAAATAGAATGTGGTTAGTCACTCGACTCACTTCATATATATAAATGCAAATTGACGGTGCATTCAAAATAAGGGTTGTGTGAATTAACTCACCAAGATGAACGTGACAATGGATCTTAGAGCAAAGAGAATAAATGATGACCGGCTGAATACTTTGACTGGTATATCCTTTTATATAAGCATGATAAAACTAAATAACTATTAATTGATAATAAATTAAAGTAGTTTAGATTTAGTGTCATCTATTATCTAGGAGATTTTGTAGAGTAATTCGGTTTTGGGGATTTGTGGGTCAATTAAAATTAAAAATAAAAATATTTAAAATTCGTTTTTATAGGATCGCATATAGTGAAATGAGTAAACAACCTCTATTGTAACTAAATGATTTTAATTAATTAACATTTAGAAGAAGAAGAAGAAAAAAAACACGTGACTGAGATTATTTATAAAGATAATCTTTTAATCTTTTAAATTACTTTTTTTTAAAATTAACTTTATGTGATTAATTTGTTTTTTCTTAAAAACCGACTTTAAATATGGGAGCGACACATGGTAGCAGAGGCCTGTAAAATTTCCGTTGGGCTGAGAAAAATCCTGGAGGCAACACGTGGCAATAGAGGCCTCTGGTATATATAAGATAAGATAAGATAAGATTTATCCTTTTAAATCTTCAATTTTTTACTATCAAAAGTTATACACTTTTATGTCGAGACCCCGTGGTTATAATTGTCTTCTTAGTTTGATGTTGTTCTTTTGTGGCATCTCGAGTAATTTTTGTCGAAGGGGGCGTGGATTTGTGATCGACTACTGAATGCTCGTTTGCGGGTTCAAATCTGACGTGTCCACAGTTGTTACTCAGGCTTCTTACCCGTGTACTTCATTTGAAGACAAACGTTGTGCTCGCCACTTCCTATTGACTGAATCATTCTACTTTTCCCTGGAGATCTCTTTGCTAGCCGTTTTCTTTGATGTTTTTTTTGTGTGTTTTTTCATGACGGTTAGTCCATCTATCGATCCTTTTCGTCATTTCGATTCATTAGACGGTGTGTCGTCTAGTGTTTTCAAACTGTTTTTCTGTATAAAATAAATAAAAAAAATTATTCTCGAACACCGACCATACTCATCTAACATTAATTTTCTCTTACAAATTAGGCCTTTTGTTTTATCAATTCCACAAAATTAACGAACACTAATTAAAGAACAAAACAACAAAGTAATCAACAACAAAAATAAAAACCTTAAGGTTTTCACCAATTGTCTCCCAGAACTTTCACTTTTACTTCTTTGATTAGCATGATCTATCTACTACAATATTTTATATTTATATAGTTCGAATATGCGTCAAAATACACATCTGCTACCATCTTCTGTATAGTCTTATAGAGGTCCTTTACACACTTATTCCTGGCAGCACCAATATTATGAGTTATGGAATCTCCTTGCATTCACACACACAACCCTTGGGAATAAGGAGAAATTATGCAAAAAGTGGTTCCATATTTCAACTAATGGTTTCGACAAGTGACGTAACAATTTGACCATGGCAAAACTAGTTGACATGAGGCCTCACTCACTTTTTAATATAAGATATCAATATGGTATTCAACTTCAATCATATTTGCTGCTTTGTAATATATACGTAAGACGAAAATATATTTTTTTCGGGTACTAACATTGTATTAATTGAGGTTAAAATCATGGGAGGCTGAGGGCTGTCGTACTGTTTTGTTTTTTTTAATGAACATTTTTTTTCAAATTTTTGTACATTTCATTTAAATTTTAGATTTGGTTAGTTCATATTATATAATACTAATGGAGTTCAAATTACATTTCATTCAAATTCTCTTTATCTAGTTTTTATCTCACACCCATACTTCAAGCCAAAAGGATTCATCGAAGTATTTTGGATGGTCATTCCGGCTAGGGTTGTAAATGTTAGAATAGCGATCATACTTTTATTTTAGGTTGCGATTAGGGAATTTGTAATGCTCCTTCATAAAGTTTACTTCTTTCTCCATTTGCTCTGGGACGGGTGTACCTTTTAAGATAGAGCAAATTTGGTCTTCGTGGTCAAGAAGACCACAAAGTTGACACATAGGGGTGTCAACCACTTTGGTTTGGGAAATTGGGGAGGTGATAATCTCTACGTTTTTTGTCGTAGCATCTCCGGATCGGGAAATTTGTTAGCTTGGTCACTTAATTTATCAATTAAATATCATGTCTTGTTCGTGAACAAAGTCAAAAGTCTTTCACCTATATAGGTATCAATCATATATCTCGTGGAGTTATTTATTCCATGGTAAAAAGACGGGACTAAAATTACCATAGATTGTCCGTGAGCGGGACATTGATGCATAAGGTCTTTAAACATTTTCCAAGTTTCATATAAAATTTTCCTTGTAGTCATTTTAAAACTAGTAATCTTGAATCTTAACTCCACAATTTTTCTAGTTGGAAAAATTATTTACAAATTGAGTTGATCCTAAGTAGTAATAAAATTAGGGGATAGAGGTATACCGCTTTTACAGACAAAGATAATTTAAAAGCGGTTAACTTGATAATATCAGCCGAGACGTGGTGAATTTTAATAGTGTTGATGAAGTCAAGGAACCCTTCTATGTATTGTACTGGATTATCCACCATTGTGCCGGGAAAAAACATGCGAAGATGTTATCAACCCAATTTTAAGTTCGAAGTTTGGGGCAACAATCACGGGTGGATCAACTCCACTGACATAACTTGTACGAGTGGAGAGAATGTAGGATCCTAAGGTGGTGACTTTGTTCTTTCAATCGCATGTGTTTTAATGCGGTCTATTGGACCGTGATCGGTCAACCAATAGCAAAACAATGAATCGTAGACAAATTATTTAATTTTTTGTTAAAAAGTTAATTAAATAAAACTGTGCAAACGAACATATAATCAAAATTTTCCACAAAATGACACATTACATTTTCAATGTACAAAATTATATAATCAAAAATTTTACATAATGAATTTGGATGTAAATAACTAATTGATTAGAGCTTTATTATTAGAAGTGTTGATTGTGTTGTTGAGTTTATATAAATAACTAATTGCTTCTTTCTACACAAATTTATTTAAACATATTAAATGCTACGTAATTAGATACACTTCATAAATTCATCCAATTAAAAAATTAACTTTTTTAGTAGACATATTAGTATATATATATAAGTTTATTTAAACATATTAAATGTATGAACAAATCACTTTTGAGGCAGAAAAATCCAACTTGTTTTTTTGTTGATTAGGAGAATAATAAGAGTATAAGACGATCTCTTTAATATATAATCTTGGTATAAAATCAAGGAAAGCATGCAATTGACGGAAGAGAATGGCCTGTACAAAGTGTGATTTTTATTCTCAAGGATATTTTATTAATTTTGTCGTCTTTTTTATATTGACAATCTCTATATTTTTATTATTTCAAAATTGCACCACTTTATTACCCTTTGAAAGACTAAAAAACACTAGTGCAGCATCCGTGATTCCGTGCATGTAATCTAATTGAATTTTTAGTTGTAAAATATAGACAATTTAATCATAATTTATTTGACTGATAATATTATAAATATATAAGATATGAATACTTATTTATAAAATTAATTTGGTAGAGATGTAATGCGAATATAAAAAATATAAATCAAAATGTATTTTAAAACATATCAACATAAATTAAATAGAAGATATTTTCTTAAATATATGTAGGGAAGATATTTGATAGAGTAAAAATAATAACTTATGCTATTATATATATTTTTCAAAAAAAAAAAAGAAGCACGTAATTATAAAGGTTAAATTAGTTTAATAACTACATTTTTTTATTTTATTTATAAATTTTAACAATATGTATATAAATTTTATTTTCACCCTCAATGTAGTAAAATTATTAAAAATTAATTTAGCTAGATATTAACAAAATTTTATGATATTAATCGTGTTATCGTGACTTGACAGGTAAACTTTAAATTCCTTTTGAATTAAATTACTTTATTTAAATATTTATGATAAATATATAATGTGCAATCTTCCATCACAAAATAATCAACTATTCCACAATGGTCATTATTAATATCACGTTTCGTCAAATCCATCCCTAACCCACTAATTCTATTCCACTATAGTATTCTCTACTTTTCTTGTTGTGGAGAAAAAGCTTCATTTGGACATAATATAAGCAATTTTTTTTAATAAGCCAAACTTAAACACATTAACGGTCCGTTTGGTGTAAACTCCGGAAACAGAAAACGGAATGAAAACGAATCTAGTCCATACGTACACCCTTATTCATGAAGTTGTTGAGAATCATTCTTTGTGGTTTGAATTAATTGTAGTAAAATTTAATTAGTTTTAATACCCTATATGGTAACAAAGTAGGGGGTAGCAAGTGCATTTTACATGAAACCAACCGGAATAATTTCATGAACAAGGTACACATGTGAACTAGATTCGTTTCTATTCCGCTTCCGTTTTCGGAGTTTACAACTAAACGGGGTAAGAATATTATTATGGACTTTTTCTAAAGTAGTCTTAGAAATTTCATTAATGATTTCTTTGGAGCATATTCATCGATAAGAATGATTATGATATAATGATCTATTATTTATCCTATTTTCAAAAACAATGGGCAAAAATATGTTACAAACATTTTCACGTTTCCAAAGGTTTTTTATATGGCACACGATAATTAGCTTAACTATAGCATATATGAGATTTTTACACGTGAATTGGCGAGTTTGTTTTAAGAAGGTTCGATGAATTTGTATTTCTAAATCCGCTTTATTATTCATTAAAAGTAGTGATACGTCTCCGGCTAAGAAGACCTGACAAGCGGTATGTCGAGGTATGAGATGAAGTTTGCCCATTCAAAAGACTCTTTTCATAATTTGCATATTTAATAATAGACTTTTTATTTCAAAATTTTAATTTCGGAACTTAATTCCGGTACTTAAAGTTCCGACCTTTCATAGCCTAGGCATTTCATTTCGGAGGTTAACTCCGGTTTTTATTTCCGTCATTTATTTTTCTGACTTTTTGTTTGGTCCCATCATATATATATAAATTATAAAGGATGTTTGGCCTCATTTGTAAGATATATCTAAGTTGAATCCAATTATTGAGAAGGGAAAATCCTCTTACTTGGCTTGGGCATCACCTCCTCTTCCACCCTCTCAAATATCTATCTTGGATATAGTCGTTTGATCCAAGCCTTTCATATTCGATGATTCTTTTGAAGGATCAACTATCTCGCTCCACCTCGTGGATGATCTGATCTATCTTGATCGAATTGACCATACGCTTCCACATCCATTTATAAGGCTCCATCAACCAAGTTCTATCGTTCGATCCGTCACGAACGATCGAGAAGGAGTATATGAAGTTTCTCCTCGATCTAGATCCTCACTTAATTCTATCATTGGTATCAGAGCTCGGGATCGAGGTCAAGTTCTTTACTTTTGTTCTTGATCGTTCTTCATTTGTTCTTGAATGTTTTTAAATAGATGTTGAATGTTCTTCACTTGTTCTTGATCGTGTTCATCATCGTTTTTCATTGTGCGTCATAATTCATCATGTTCTATGACGATGATGATCCGTTTGATTTGTATGGGGAGTGGTTGCCTTCTTCGCAATCACTAAAGCTCAAGACGGCCACACATGGCCACCGGCGATATCAACAGAGCCGTCGGCATGCCTATTTTGAAGATGAGGAATGGTTGACTCCTCCGGATCCACCAAGTCCGACTTATATCATCAACGGGAACCAACGATATCCTCACCGACAACTACAAGCTTATTATGAGGATACTTATTTTTCCCCAAGATGGTGTGTCAATCATGGGCAAGATGACAACATTCCCCCCCCCCCCCCCCCCTCCGATGGTGTGGTTGTCCCAAAGATGACTATGTTGTGCTCAATGCAACGAAGGATGCTCTAAGGCACGAGATAGAAATTGTGAAGGCACAAATTCTTGCCCTCATAACGGCCGCTCAACAACAAGAACCCTAAGCGGTGTCACAACCAAGGTGTGAGTTGGTTATCAAACCAATGTGTGACAAGGTTGAAGCCGTCATCGGCAATCTTGAAGCCCTCATTGACAAAGACGAAGGCGCCAACCACGACACCGGCACCATGATGTTGATGGACTACAAATTTGAGCCGCTCGATCAGAGGTTTGTCTTTCTTGTGTAAAATAATTCTCCTCTCGGCTCACCCTTTCTTCTTTCCGGCATGCCCCCAATGTACAAAGTCAATGGTGTTGATGGCATGGTAGAAAAACTCACCGACAATACAATTTTCAAAGACTACAAGTCCAAGCCACCCGACTCTAACAATGTGCATCCGGTGTTCAAGTCAAGGGTCTCGTTCCCAAAATTTTTTCCTTTCTTTTTCGACCGTGCAAACGAGGACGTTTCACAGCCAAGAGGAGGAGAATGATATGCCCCGGATGGCGGTGTCATCCATGTTTCCGGCTAAGAAGACCTAGCAAGCGGCATGCCGAGCCACGTCATGAAGCTTGCCCATTTTGAAGACTTTTCCCATAATTTGCATATTTAATAATAGGCTTTTTTTAAAAAAATTCAGAACTTTAATTTTGGTAGTTAAAGTTCTGACCTTTCATAGTCTAGACATTTCATTTCGGAGGTCAACTCCAGTTTTTAATTTAATCATTTATTTCCGTCATTTATGTTTCCGACCCTTTGTTTGACCCCCATCCTATATATGAAGGATGTTTGACCTCATTTCTAAGATATGTCTAGTTGAATCCAAGTATTGAGAAGGGAAAATCCTCCTACTTTGTTTTGGCATCACCTCCTCTTACACCTTCTCAAATATCTATCATCACCTCCTCTTACACCTTCTCAAATATCTATCTTGGATCTAGTCTTTGATCCAAGCCTTTCATATTCGAGGATCCTTTTGAAGGATCAACTATCCTGCTCCACCTCGTGGATGATCCGATTTATCTAGATCGAATCGATTGTACGCTTCCGCATTCATTTCTAAGGCTCCATCAACCAAGTTCTATCGTTCTATCCGTCACGAACGATCGAGAAAGAGTAGTTGAAGTTTCTCCTCGATCTAGATCCTCACTAAATTCTATCAAGTAGGCTAAGTAGTGATCGCTGGTTCACACTCATTTCATCGTAACGCACAATATTGATTACATCTTTAAAGTAGTTGACCAATATATTAAGTTCGATATTGAAAGTGAAAGCAAAACTAGTTCAATAGGCCGCGACTATGCTCGTCTTCACGGTAGACATGACGTAATTGGATATTTCATTATCCTTTTAAAAGTCTTAATACTCGAAGACCGAACTATCGAGACGATGAACGGGGATATATTTTTGAAGTAGGGTGGTTGTCAATTCAAAATTCGGTTCCATGATTATATTATAACAGAAAGTTGTATTAAATAACACCAACTTTATTTATGATAGCGCTCAGTGGCATGCATGCACCTTTAAAAACTCGAAATAAATTACCAAATTTAGGAAGTTGTTCTGTTTTGCAACGCGAGTCTAATACCTGTGAAATGTTCTGATTATCTTGTTGATTTGTCGTCCAAGAATTGTAAGTTGGTATTTAATTTTTTTTATTATCCCTTAGTTTTATTAATCTTTGTATTATTAAAATTTTATAATATATTAATAGGTAAAGAAAACAACCTTGAATTTATATATATATTGCTTTATTTCAAGTTTAAAAGTTCATATTACAGGACACAACCAAAAGATGTTTTTATTTAGTACTATTTTACTTAAAGTAGTGGCTTGATCTCCACAATCACAATCTCCCATTAGACCCCGCACCTTTGATACATAGAGACATTAGATTTTAGCAAAGTGGGACTTGAGCAGGACAAAATACAAATCCATTTTCTTGATCATTTTCTTTTGCCCAGTCCGACGGGTTTTGGGACCTCCTATGTTGCCTGTATCTGTTCGATCCGGGTTTTGGGACCTCTTTCTAATATATATACACATCTCCTTTTGATAATTTTCTACTTTTAACTATATAAATAAAAAAAATTTAACATTAATTCTACATTTACATTACTACTAATCGCATTCATGTTATGATAACAACTACTCGTTCATAAAATAACAAAAAAACTAAGTATATTACAACCATCTAATACACAATTTAAAATTTTGAACATTATAACTATTCGTTCATTGAATATCTTTTACATTACAAACTAGCTTCATGGTGGTTGATGACAATAAATTTGTGTTGGACATCAGTAAGCTTAATCGCTCCGCGTTGAAACACATGTTTGGCACACTCATTACGTGTCTCGCCATGTAATAGCCACCCGTGCATTTAGCAGTTTCAGTTAAAAAGTTAAAACCTAAAATTAGGAGTTGTAAGGTAATTTTAATCATATTCCTTCTCTTTTGAACACATTCATCACCTTGTTAAAAGTTGAAGCAGATTTCCCAGTTGTTGGAAAGAGTCAAAAGAGACAATCCTATCCGCACATCTATTTTTGACCCAACTAATCTCTCACTTTCCTAGTCAATTCAGTTGCATTCCATTTCCTAATTAAAAACATCAATCACACATATATTTCCAAGCCTTACTTACATGTGATAATTTACAAATTTAGATCTTAAACACTTTTGAATCTCCAAGTCTATGTCATGCCCGCTTCCAAAAGGTATATATTTAATTATAACTATCAGCCAAACTAACAGATTTCATCACTTATTTAATCTTACATGTTTCTTGATCACAGGGTTGAAGAACAAAGACAGCAAGAATCGAGTTTGAAGGTGAAATATAGCTCAGATCGCAGGAGGTTGAAGATGATATGGATCCGAGCTTGTTACCGATTATTCTATAATCATCCTCTTCTATTGTTCATCCTTTTGTTCTTGATTTACCTACGAATATCGTTTCCATACATATTCTTTCTCTTGATCTCGGTTTCTCCTGTGATCATCTGCACTGCGTTTCTGCTAGTTGCATTGATATCCCTTGGACAAAAACATGCCCAAGGAATCGAAAATGATGCCCTAAAGGGAAATAAGTTTTCATCTTCAAGACCTAATGGTACTAGCCAATCTGATTGCGCAACTCCTAGACAGAAAGGAGACGACAGTAGCGGCGTTGGTGGTGGCCGTGGTGGTGGGTCTTTCCGGGATAAGTTCGCGGAAGTGAGGAAAGACATTGTTGAGAAAGAAATGAAAGAGTCTAGGTTTATGGATAATGATAATAAGATGAAATCAAACAAAGGTAAGAATGTTGATAACTTGATGTTCGAGAAGTTTCCGAAAACCGAGTTTAAGAAGCATTTGAATGGTGAAGCTATGGTGGAAGAGATCAAGGATATAATGGGAGCACGTAAAAATAATCATCAAGCGAGAACAGTTAGATTTATGGAGCCATTGAAGGAAAAAGAGGTTGATATGGATAATTCATCTTCTTTATCACCGTCAACTGCATCTTCAATTTCCGAGGAAGATTGTGATGTTCCACCTCCATCTTACCATCCATTACACGATGAATCTCCAATGGCTATTAAGTTGAATCAAGTAAAAGAAGACGATGACGTGTCGACGATCGTTCGTGAGGAACTCGAAGAGATTCTCGAGGCGAGTAGCTCGGATAATGAACATAAACAGCAATTAGAAGAGTTAATTGAAGAAAGAAGTCGAAATTACAACATTGATGTGAATGATGAAGAGGAAGAAGCTGAAAACAAAGAAATCGACGAGGATGACGACGAGGAAACACAGACAGTGAAAGAAAATAGCATAAAATCAATGGTGAGTTGGACAGAAGAAGATGAGAAGAATTTAAATGATCTAAGTAGATTAGAACTCGAAAGGAATCAGCAGCTAGAAAAGATTATTGCAAAGAGAAAAGCTCGGAAAACGTTTTCGACAATTACGGAAAATAGTTTAATGGATCTTGATGTCTCTAATCGTCCTTTTCATGTTCCGCCTATCTTAACGGCGAAAACTAACCCTTTCGACATTGCTTCTCCGGCAAGTCATCCGTCGGAAACGTATTCGATTCCCGGCTCAGCTCCGGCTTTCTTGCCGAGACGAAATCCGTTTGATGATTTTGAAGATTTTCAAGAAAACAAGCCGAGTTTCGCTACTCCGAGACATAATAGCTTTAATAGATCGAAGAATAATGATGATCAACAAGATGGAGATGAATCCAACAGTAAAGAAGCGTTGTTTCGGAGATATCGGAGTTTCGGAGTTGTCGGATCTTCATTCTATGGATTTCTATGGAAAGAGAATGAAGAGTCGACTTATCCGTTTAAACCTTATTTTAATCCGGAAGAAGTTGATCTTCCGGAAAATGTAAATGCTCAAGAGAATCTTGAGCATGAATCGACTTCGTCGAGTTCTGAAGCTGTGATGAAAGATCACGAGGAAATTGGTATTGCTGAAATGGTTAGTAAGACCTCAGAGTTGGTCGCATCAGCGTCAGTATCATCGTTAGCATCATCTTTATCGTCGACGTCGTCGGATGCAGGGAAAGAGCATAGAAGGAAGGATGTGGAGGATACGCCGCGGGTAGAGCCTAAGTATGATTCTTATGAAACAAGTCCAACAGATGGGGAGAAGAATATATTTTTGAGATCTGATTTGTCTGAGATGCAAGATGATAAACCTGATGGTGATGATAAGCCTGATGGTATGTAGGCTTTGATAAGTTGTTTTCTACGAGCTAAATAAAATTAAAATTAAGAGAGGGTTGGAGAAGAATTTTTTATTTTTATTTTTTTGTCATTTTTATGTACTGTTTAGATTAATTTAGCATGTAGGTTCTTAATTATAATTGTTTGTGTATAATGGAGGTGGAATATTAGCGAAGTTGTTTGTAGCTCCAAAATCAGAAGATTAGGTTTATTAATCAGATGACATCTGTAACAATTGGGCATGTAATGCTTCTACTAAATTTGTGCAAATAAAATCTCCTCCAAGGTTATTTAGAATACTGCTCATGCTTCTTGCACCGATGGTACATCTAATGAAAGCTTCTTCAAGTATACTTTATCTTCTTCTTTTTTATCTTTTTGTAAACATATTGGCACATCATACTTGTATGAAATAAATATTGTAAATTGTACATAATAACACACAATCAAAATAGATATGAAAAGTTATACGAATAAAAACTAAAACAAACTACTCCAAAGTTCAAACAATTACACGGAAAGACAATAAAATTGACACAATACACAACCAAAATCATACGTGAAACTTACACGAATAAAACTTGCACAAACTAAATTACACGTTAATTACATGGGTAATTGAATAATATTTACACGAGATAGCACAAACACCAAATAATAACTCAATAATATTTACTCAAACCAACACAAAATACTTATACGAAAGAGTTTAATAAAATTTACACAAAGATACCAAAGAGTATTACACAACCCAAAAAAACACACTTTCTGCTGCAGTAAGCTTGCAAGAGGAAGCAATTATATGAGGATACTTATGATGTAAATAAAACTCAAATAGTGCAAAGTTGTTTGCACCTTCAACGTCACACATGCCAAAAACACACATTAAGCTGTTTGCACCTTCAACGTCAAAATCACCTTTCCTCAATAATGCACTTTATAATATACTTTATTAAATGTAGTTTAATTTTAAAACTCAAATAGTGCAAAGTTGCATGGCATGCCAGTATGCCACACATGCCATCAGAGGCAGGGCTCAAAGCACTCAAAATACACATCAAACATCACTATACTTCTACTTCTCTACATCCAAAAGGCTCTAGTTCACAATCACAATAGATTTGCATGCCCAAAGGAGAAAATAATACCACAACAATGAACACTGAAATAGATCACACCCAAGGCGATAATGCCGTGAATTAGAATCTTAAATTTTGATGAGTACAATTACATGTCAAGGAACAGCTGAAAGGGGGTTTCTGGTCACGTGTATACCTGGTTTCCTGTACAGAGATTTTCGGACCAGTCGATCTTCTAGTGTATCCTATAGCATTTATATTCTTTGACCAAAGCTATTTGCTTCCATCGGATCCTAACCCTTTCGGACAAGACCAAGCCATGTAAATGCTCTTTCTCTTCCACAAAGACTACAGCCCTTGTCAAGACACTATCTTAAGATGATTACTAGGGTTATCCTTTCTCATTCACAGCCTAAGTATATATACTGCCCATGTCACACTTGTATACCGGAACCATAACCAAATCTTGTATGCCAATTTCGGCCACAGGGCCTCCTACTGGCTGGAGTACCCTGTATTGGACGTGGCAAGGATCCAAACTGACCCTTGCAAGCAGAAAACACTTCCAACTTGTTATTGTTTTCCACCAATCGCACACGGGAGCAGCAAAAACCAAATTGCCGGACGGTAAGGCTATAACCCATCTTCATCAAATCACTCTATTATGATACTTCTAACCAGAATAATGCCCTTTCTGGTTCTGAGAGCTCTGGCCTTGCTGGGGAACCTGGGGGACTTGCTGCTGATGAGCACTAGTTTGCATATTCATGGGTGGGGTATAGTGGCTGAAGGGCTGAGAGTAGAGAGGATTCAACAATCCCTACAAACAATTAAGATATCATTTTATGATCAAGAAGCTAAACAAAGACCAAAACTTAACGCCAAGCTGCACATTGTGACAACTTTAATAATTATTTTTTCATTGTTCTTATTTACAAATACTTTTTTTCAACTTTCCCATTTTCCCCTTTTTTCTATGGCTCCCAACAAAGTTGCTGAATTTCTTGAATCAATTCTTTTATATTTATTAGGAGTTACTTATACTTGTCCTATTTTAAATCTAGAATATTGTTAGGGTTCAGACTTGAATACTATACAAAGGATTCCTCTAATACTGTGCAAGATACTTGCCTCCGGTGGGTTTTAACAAAAGTCAGACACTTCATTTCTTTGTATGTTACATATTTAAATTTTTTGAGTGCTTGATGGAGATCCATGCAACGTATACAATTATAAAATACCAATTGTTGGGTAAAAAAACATACCTGAGATTGAAGTGCATTGGCATTGGCAACACCTAAGTGTCCATGTGAACCATCCTCTTGAGATGGGTCACTAAAACCAACTTGTGTAAATAAGCCCTGAGATCCCTGTCCCATGTAATCCTGCATATTGGATAAATTCAGATCTAGCAAGTAGCCAACAAAGCAAAAAGCTGGACTACATAATTGTTACCTGTGACATGATATCATTCCCACTCCCGAAACGAGAATAACCTGCCTGCGAATTTTGGTTTAAAAAGCTTCCAGGAAACCCTGACTGCAGACTTTGTGTGCCAAAATCAACTGAATATCCATTTTGTGATGTCTGCATATCAACAAAATATATCATCAACTTCACATCAGACTATTTTGAGATGATCAAGGTTGAAAAGTCAACCCATATGAAATTCCAAGAATTCTAACGAACGGATAATGTTGACATGCTGTCCATCAATAAGTTGAAAAACTAAATGGTGTTAAAATTGCAATACAGGTGTCGAGAAGTCTGCAATGTTGTAAGGAACATGTGATCCCTGACTTTTGAAATCATCGCCCAAGAAGTCCTAGCAAGGATAATAAAATAGCGAGTTTAAAAATGGATCAGACTAATATTATATAGTCAAGCATGGAGTCTGCACAGTAATGAACAACCTGTGACATGCCACCCATGGAGAAGCCATCACGAAATCCTTGGCTTGGCCCTTGGACAGACATCTGTTATATGGTAAATGAGCAAAAATTATTCACGGAGTTGAGGAAAGAGACTAAGATAGCCACAGAGAAGCATACGATACAAACATTCGAGACAAATCCAGGTTGAGATAATGGAGCAGCAACAGATGGCTGGCTATTGGAACTTTCAAGAGGAGGAAAGTTGAAATTAGGACCAAGATTTCCAACTCCCTGCTGTGTTCCTTGCTGATGAGGAAGATGACTCCCAATAGGTGTTGTACTACCACGACCAGCTCCGAAACCACGGGTGCCAGCTTGAGGAACTTGAGGAACAGCTCCAACGGGACCATGAATAGCTCCTCGAGTTGGAATAGCATAAGGCTGAGAAGGTGGAGCACCATGATAAGGTTGCATTGGAACTCGAGGCACTGGGAAGCCAGCAGGATTGAGTCCAGGCTTATGTGTACCATTGGGTGGGCCAGGAGGCATGTAAGAACCTTACAACAGAATTCCATATTAGCATTTATAGAAGATACACTTTAGTTAGGAGCAAGATTTTGGAACTCCAATAACAATAATAATTCCATCATAGTCATTTGACATAAATGGAACAAATATAAACTTACCCCGGGGCCGACTGCCTTTCCTGTCTGCTCCACTACCAGCTGCAGGTCCAAAATTATCATTGGTCCCGAGGCCAGGTGTAGAATTATAGAACACCCTACGGTCGTTGTAGATCTGTGACACAGAAAATACATACTGTCAGCTGAAAATGGCACTCGAAAATCCAATATATAATGATTTTCAGCCATCTACCTTCTTTGGCTTCTGAAACTGAACCATACTTTGCTTCAGGTTGCTTAGGGGTCCTTCCACCAAACATTCATGTTCCTTGTAAAAATAAATGGGAAGATAGAGTTCAGTATAAATAATAACAATCAAACTGACAATTTGGCTTGCAACAATTTGTGGAGTATTTTCTTTAGGCAGCACTAGGTCAAAAAAAAAAAAGTTATTGCAAGACCAGGTATAAATGTAAGCAGGGAGCTGAAAGAAAAAGAAATTATTCTAAAAAAGGAAATCACATCAAAAAATTAAATTCGGAACAAAATAGCTACATGCACAACAATTTGATATATACCTTATAATGTGTCAATAAACTATTCCACAAAGGTTGCTTGCTCAGAACTTTAGGATTGCCCAGGATAACAATCCCATAGCGAGCTCTTGTAAGTGCAACATTCAACCGACGGGGATCATTCAGAAACCCAATACCCTGATTAACAGAATAAAGTGATTGATTAAAAAAAATAATACTACGAGCACCAAAAAGGAGCCCGAGAGAAAGACTGTACACCTGATCAAATATTCATACAATTACTAGCATAGAAATAGTAAAAATAGCAATCAATTAATTTTGCATCTTTAAAAATTGAAGTTGACTGATTCAGAAACGGGGGAGAATCAATTTACCATAGGAAAATAAAGAGTACTACTTGGAAGCAAAGATAACATTATTGTAATGATAGGTTACTACACTTGAGTGCCTGATAAACACATTAGGAGGCAAAAAGCTCTTCATATCATTCTAAAATTCAATCCACGCTTTGAACTACTCGTCTAAAGCTCCAGTAATTTATGTTTTTGCATTTGTTTTCAAGGCAAAGGAACCTTGTTGTAGGAGTGGCAATGCCTTAGTGAAGCATACAGTGTGATCTGCATAATTTGATACAAGAAAGGTTTTAACTTGTAAAATTTAAGTCATACGAGGCACTGAGTTAATAATGATGTTTCGTCTGTCAGTGTATCATTTACCACAAAGAAGAGGAAATGAAACTGGAACTTAGAGGAGGGAAACACGCTTCAAAAGCATGAACGAAGGCAGAGACATTCATTTATTTAGTTTTGATACAAAAAGAAAATCAGATTTTATTTTACACTAAAAAAAATATAACCCTAACATGAAAAATCCTCTCACTCTTCCCTTGTCATCCCCAGGCCTCACCACCACGACATCAAGCCTAATTGTCTGAAGAAATTGAAACTTCGACCAAACCATTAAAGAATGGAGACTGATGAGAAACAGGGAGAAGAAAGGAAGTAGCAAGTAGAGAGCACTTTGTTTTTTGTTGTTTTTATTTTCAATATACACTAAACTATAGTCGTTCATTTACATGCAGGGTTTAGATTTAAGAAACTCTAGGACCTCTACGAAGAGTTTGTAACAACTCCGGTAAAACAAATTTAATCGTTTTTATTCTGTTTTGTAACTGCTGCTCTACTCGAGTTCAATTTTTTTTAATGTAGTTCGTTCTAATTATCTTTAGGTGATGTATATATTTTCCACATTTCGATCTTTAAAATAATAATAATTTGTGTTGATGTCTCCAGCATCTGTTTCTGTGCAACTTAGGAGTGTAGAGCACAGGATGGGGGGCAAGAAGAAGAAGAAAACCACAAAGAACCTTTGGTCATGTCTCTACAGCCAGCCATAGTGAACCCACTTTAGTTGAAAGGAAAAAAAAGGAAAAGGAAAATGTAAGGAAACTCACTTGGTGTTCATTACTCCTAACACAAGACAAAATTATGTAATCCTTTTCTCTCCCCTGGAATGAATCAACACTTGCAACCTACAAAATCCAGCATAAGCTAATACACTAGAACCAGAAGATGAAACATTAATAATATGCAGGGATAGTGAACTCATATCACCTCAATTTCTTTGTACAGCTGCTGTCTAAGGGCGCCATTCCTTGACATATAATTGACAATATAAGCCCTTTGCCCTTCATATGGAGTAATCACCCCAATCTGCAAAGGCAGTAGAATTTTGTCCAAAAAGGGAATCAATGTTCTACAGAATTCTTGCGACCAATTATATCCAAAGCTGTTCAAATTACATGGATGTGATAAGAGATAAAGTGACTCACTTGACTAGGTACCACACCACTTCTTAGGAATGTGGTTACAATCTTTTCAACATTTGCAGCCTCTGTACGATTAAGATATGAAGTTCCACTAGCACTTATCTCTTCTTGTCCCATCTGAGAAATATGCAGGTGGTTAACCAAAAGACCACATCAACTGAAGCAGAAACCAGTGATACAAAGATTAAAAAAAATTAAAGCACAAATAGGTTTTTGAAGAGCAAGGAGCAATTAGACAAGAGATTGAATGGAGAAGAAAAGGGAAACGATGACAATAGGTTCCATTAATTGCAGAATTATTTGGGAAGGAAGAAATAGATAAAGGAGGCGAGTTCAAATCACTATTCACAACTATTGAAAAGTTCACAGATCTTTGCCTGGACATAAAATACATGGTTGCCAGCAGGATTCATTTGGAATAAATAAAATAAAAATAACAGTCCACAAGTACATGGGTGCCAGCAGTTTAAAATTTGGATATGATATACATTAACAATTCCCAACTATTGAAAAGTTCACAATTCTTTACCTGGACATAAAAGAACATGGGACGATTTGGCACTGGCCAAGGAAAATCAATGCCTGTTGATTGTCTCTCATTTATAGTGACTCCATTCTGAAGTGTACCCTCATAGAAATTGTTTGATGGAAACTCGGACAAAGATGGATGCATACGATATTGAACCTAAGCCAAAGTCACACGTTCAATCGTGAGCAATATATATCTGTTAACATTAAAGTCGCTTTACAAGGAAAAAAAAAAAAGCATATTCAAGTCCGGTAACAAAAGATGCATTATTGAAGTCCGGCGAATCCATTAAGGATTACAAAAAATAGTTGTATGATGTATGTTGAACAAAATGTTTATTAAAGTCGCTTTACGGAAAAAGAAAAAGAAAAAGAAAAGGAAGGATTATTGATGTCTAGTAACAGTTATATGAACGAGTGGTAAAACTAGGATGTGCAACAACCATTTGGAGTATCATTTCATACAGTTGAAGTCACTTCTACAATTTGTGTTGCATTTCATTCATCGTTATTTGCTCAGAAGAAGTTTGAGAATACTGCAATGCAGTTAAAATCACAAACCTGCAATCTGATAGGCTTCACACCAAGCAACACCAAACGTTCAAAAAGGGACTGAGCCAATCCAGCACGAGCAGCTTTTTTGCACATTATAACAGGACCAAGTTGACAATGATCTCCGACAAGAACGGCCTAATGCAGAATTTACAATGAAATACATAAGTAGAATCCAGTAAATTACACCAAGATAAACACACAACTTTATACCTGCTTTGCCCCAAGAACCAACGGGATAAGACATTCAGGCTCTGTTGCTTGAGTAGATTCATCAATAAGAACCTAAATCACAAAAATGATGAGCGGCTGAAATAGATGAAAGATTGATTAATAGTAACTATTATATCAGCTTAAAAACCTGTCGGAATCTAAAGTTTGCCAGTCTAGGATCACCAGCACCAACACATGTACAGCAGATAACATCAGCACTCTGAGCTATCTCGCGCTCCGTTGCTCGTTTTAGTGCTTTGTACTTTTTTTCATCAGTGCTAGACAACTCTCCTGCATGAATTGTCACTTGTCAGATATCATGAGACACTCTAAAATTGAATAATTCAAAGTTCAAACAAAAAAAAAAGCAATTAGCCAACAATAAGTCAGAAAGCTGAGCAGCTGGTCCATTAATCAAATAAATTAATATTTAACACTATTGTAGGTAAACAAAGGATGTGTGATAGTATAAAAGTAATTTACAAGTTCAATATAGTACATTGTATCTTCCAAAATAAACTATTCAACATAATTTTTTTAAAAGACTTCTAACCCCCCGTTTGGTTGCAACTCCGGAAACGGAAACGGATTGGAAATGAATCTAGTCCACATTTGTACCTTGTTCATGGAATCATTCCACGTGGTTTCATGCAAAATGCACTTGCTTCCCCCCATTTTGTTACCCTATAGGGTATCAAAACTAATCAATTTTCTACTACAATTACTTCAAACCACAAGGAATGATTCCCAAAAACTTCATGAACATGGGTATATGTATGGACTAGATACGTTTCCATTCCGTTTCCGTTTCCGTTTCCGGAGTTCAAACCAAACGGGCCCTAAATATCTTTGACTAAAACCTCTATGTAAAATCTGGATGCAAAGAAAAAAAATCACAACTACATTTTAAATAGGGGGAAAAAAACAGTAACTAATAAGACATGTATTGGAATTTACAAAGGAAGAGAAAGGTCTTAATACAGCCCCAAGGGTAAACACATTCTAGTTGAAATAAAAATATAGCTACATTTATATATGACGTTTAGCAGTTATATCTATCAACTGAAGGACGGGACTTCTTTCAACGTTTCACATCTTCATATGTGAAAATACAATATTTGCATGGCCTCGCAACTGATAAAATAATGACGCGTGCAGTTGAGAATTATGCCGGACAAATCAAAGAAGCAAAGGAGCACACAGATGTTTGCCAACGATGTTGAAGTAGGCTAATTATGTACCAATGGATGCAAAATCGGAACCGAAAAATACTATGGGAGCAAAAAACAATCATTGAAAGGCAGGATAAAAGAGGTAAATAATAGTGACAGAAGAACAAATTGACCTTGCTCATCTTTCAGTAGTTGCAACTTGTGAAGTTCGCTCTTATCAGAATTATCAAGATGGCGAACCTAAGAAAGACGGAAAACGTGAACATAAATAGCATTGTACAACTGGTAACAAAGAGCATAAATAAATGAGCTAAAAGAATAGACCTGATAGTGAAGAGTAAGATGCTCAACCGGAGAACTAACAGCTTCCCTTGATTTAGCACATAGTCTTACAACCTAAGATAAATGCAAGGATAAATTACATTCACAAGAAACAATATGAATGATGATGCAATAAAAGCAAAAGTTAAGGAGGCAAATGCAGAGGTACAGGTACCTTTTAAAAATAAATAACAAAACACATGCCATATAACCATGTAAACCTCGATGACTACCATGATTAAAATCACCATAGATGCATACAGAAAAAACGTATATCCTCACCTTTAACCCTGTTGCGCTTATCTTTTCAGCAAGTTGGTCAACAGCTACATTACTTGGGGCACATACCAACACCTTAAATGGAAAACAAGATGCAAACTGTGAGATGAGAACAATCATGACATAAATGCTAAACAAAGGCATAGACAGAGTATTTCAAGCAACAAAGAAGCACAAAAACCTGTCCTTGTCCTTGCTTGGCCATGTGATATACGATAGCTGCAGAAGTCACAGTCTTCCCAGTACCAGGAGGACCCTGAATCAAACTTAGAGGCTTCTGAAGGACACTCTTAACGGCAAAAACCTGGGATGCATACAGTGGAAACAATTACAAGATTGACAGGGTGGAAAAAAGGTTACAGGATATACTTGAACTCCTTTTAGAAAGAGAAATCAACACCCTACTTAATTAGAACAAGTCACATTTATACAAACAAGTAAGATTCATAAAGGACTAAACCATGGTAATGAGCATTGAGGATGTAAACCTTTACCAAGAGGATCCTCCTCCTGCTGGAAACAGCTCAAAACAATATGCTACTGAAGTTCAATCCAAATTTAACAGCTAACCAAGATGTCAGCATATCCAACCAGCATATTCAAAAATAAATTCACATCATGCTAACATTTGAAGGCCAAAAACATAATCCAACAAAACATACTTAGTGGAGATGACCCAGCCCGCTTAATTATTAAAAGCCATGAAACTAGAAAACAAAATCCAGAGTTTTAGTTCTCATCAATAAAGACAATGATAAGTAAAGCAATAGAAAATAAGATAATATCAAAAAGAGAAGGGAAAAGAGAGCCAGAAAAATACTTGAGATGCATTAAGTTCTGGAAGGCCTGGAGCACCAAACCGGCGTGGCAGTGTATTACGGACCATCTGCATTTCAACTTCATGCCCCAACAAGTGATGGTAAATATACCTGGCAGTAAATTTACAATTCAGGCCACTGTTTGTTTTAACAACCCACAAATGTCCGTATCATCATACCATGTCCTTCAAAGCTTACTCAGCCACTAAAGTAAATAGCATATGGAACTTAGAATCTAGGAGCAGAATGGAAGGCAAACCTTCTGTTATCCTTCATCACACAGGAACAAAAAGGCTCACCTTCTAACACTAACTGGAGATCTAATATTGCTTTATAGTATTATAAAACCTCAACTCTAGGAGGAGGAGGGCATGCAATTTTCCCTTCATCATACAGGCTAAGGCAATGACTCACCCGCTAACACTAGTTTCATCCACAGCAAAAGTTTTCATTGCACTCTGCATCCGATCAAAGCTAGTACTCTTCCAAACAAAATCAACAATGAATCCATGATTGACATCAACAGGAACTCCCTGAAATCATAACAAACTTCTAATAAGCGAAGACCTTGAATAGTAAAATGGAAATAATCATAAAACTGAAAAATCTCAATATAATTAATCACCTGACTAGCTCGCAGCTCAAGTGCCACCTCCTCCTGTGCAGTAAGCTTAATCTAGAGACAAAAATTTGGATCGAACACTTTTATGTTAACCACTCTTTCTTTAAGACTTGATTATTTTTAAAGACATTTGGTTTCTTAAACATATCCAATTGGAAATTTTTGGGGCAGAAATTATAGTATGTTGTTTACAAAAAAAAATTTAAAAAGGAATATACGAACAAATTTACGTTAAACATACCACATGCCCAACAGACTGCCACGCAGGATGCGCAGCATCTCCTGAGTAACGTAACCGTAATTCATCACCAGGAACAAGCCGCAACTCGTTATCCTCCTGCATTACATATACACAATTCAAATACAAGGTATTAAAATGAGAAGAAGAAAAAACACACTCAGCCAGAGAGCCTACAAAGAAAAAATAACAAGAACAATAATAATAAAGGATGTTTGGAACTGAAGAACGCACCTTAGGGAAAATGAAGTATGCAACACGTTTCTTATTTAGACCAATGTCCCACCGTATTGTTAAATTGTCCTTGCTCTGTGACTCCTTCATCATCTGTATATACAACAGAAATCAAACATGAAAGACAAAGGAAATCAAACAGTTAGAAGCATTAATCATTTTGCAAAAGAAGCAAAAAAATGAAAGAACCGCACTCCTTGAAGAGCATATAAGACAAAGGAAATCAAACATGTAAATATATTATGTAAGCATGTGTGACTAGAGAGATAAGAAGGGAGCTAGAACCTACTTTATCATAATCCGCTTCCAGCTTGATGAGTGGGGCAAATACATTTTGATACTGCAAAATAGATTCATAAAAAAATGACTCCATCAGTTTATTAGCTCCACAGTTCCAAATATCTGAAACAGAGGATGAGTTGAGTATCATAAAACAGCATATGCTTAGGATTGATTTCCTTATAAGGAAAGAGAAATTCATAAAAGATTTGACAATAAAATGATAAGGAGCTAGAGGACGTTGAGAAGAAGACATATTTTAAGGGAAATACATATCTGAAAGTTATTATATCACAAACAGTTACCTGGTAGGCATCTTCATACTTCGGAGCCACAGATTGTGGTTCATCATCTACACCAGGTTTCTCAAGGTCCTCCAAAGAAGCATCTGGATTTGTTTTCCAAAGTTCTTCTATCTTATTTATTTGTTGTGCACTAATCTGTCGAGCCCTCAACTGCTCTGGCTCAGATGGGACCTAAATATGCAACCAACAAGTTGTCAGGATGTCAAATATCTTCAAGTTCTTGTATTTTAAATATCTTTAAGCAAATGAGAGGGGTCAAAGAAACAAGAAAGAAAGAAAACTAGTGGCATAAAGCCAGAATTACCTTAACTAACCAGGGAAGGAAACATCTATCATCAATCAGCGGGCACCACTGACTCAGGTCCCAATTCATGTCTTTCAGTGCATTAACACTTAAGCATGGCTCCCTACAAAGGAGGACAACAACGCTTTCTGTCTTGGCAGAGATGAATCCAAGCAAAAACACATTCCGGCAACCACAGTTGTAACACTCAAGAATAGTCTCTCCAAGAGGACTATCTTTATGTAGACAAACTTCTTTATGCTTAGCGCGGACCTGAAAATAGTGCCAGATCAGATCAGATAATCGATGATGAGTATCATAGCAGAGCAAATATCAAGCCTAACCATATCCATGTAATTGGTCAATACAAAAGCCTACTACTTTTGTGGTTGTATGATTCATGCAAATTATTAGCATACCATTGTTCGTATCAGAAAAAGATGTGGATTTATGCCTAAAAGAAAAATGAAAATGCAGATAAAAGATTGATGACCATTTGTTTATTCAACTACAGGTCTAAAATCAAAACCATAGTATACCAGGCTTACCAGCAAGAAAGCCTAGGAGGTAACTCCATTTAGCCTTAAATAGAGCTAAGCTTGTACATTAGTACTAATCTATGTTGAACAAGGATAACAATTCATACCCACCTTTTCGTTCCTATATTTTTACATTTCTTTTGGATTATTTAAGGCCTTCCTGGATAATCCAGGACAGCAACATAAGCAAAAAGAATATTTGTGACAGAAAATACAAACATGCACATTTTTGGACAGAGGAGTACACCACCCACACTTGTAAATACACAAATCAGAAAAGGTTTAGAGTGCTGAGTCTGCTGACCATCACAGTACCACTAGCCAACAAAGATGGTAACAATATTGCATCCAATAATATAGAACAGCTTGAAGCACTTGCAGTTAAGAACAGTAATTGAACAAGGTTCATGTAAGCTATGGATGTTTAGCTGTATAACATAAAGACAGTATTTTTAACTACTAGCAGACAAAGCAGAAGTCAGTGTCATCGAAAGGCAGATGACTTCAAGGACAATCTCACTCAAAAAGTGGCCACCTCACTCCAGTACATTTAGAAATTACAATGTTTGTTATGCCCCCAAGAAAGAGAAAAATTCCTAGCAGGGAGTTAAGTGTGTGCTTTTAATGGACAAAAAAAGCGAGTTTTCTGGATTTTCATAATATCTATCTTTTACATGCCATTTTCTGTTCTATCATAGTTCCAGAACCATCTATTCATGTCGTTTATCCTTCGTGCTTCTTAAATCAAAAATTGTGACGTTGAATCTATATGCTAGGCTGAGTATTTGCGCTGACATACTATGCTATTTTATAAAACTGACATTTTGATTTCTTAATCCATCTATAATTGTATAGAATTATTTTGGAAACATGAAACATATTCTGTAGAAGCGTTCGCTTCTCGCTTTGAATTATGCGTAGGCAGCTCCTCTTTTTGTGCGGTATGCTTTTTTTTTCACCGCCACCTAGATCGTACAATTAAGTCACTACCTCGCTCCAGTACAGTTAATAAAATACAATGTTGTTCCTTCATTGTCTTAATCAAGTAAAGTGGATAATTCATTTCTACTGATATTACGGAAGCACTTTCTACACTCTGCAGGCAAAAACAATATAGACTCATTGTCTGACAAGCTCAATATCATAAATAACCAACAAGAAGCAATAAATTTATGTATTGTTTACACCATTAACTAGATTCTACATCTCCGAGAAAGGCATTATCTCCTACCGCAATCAGAAGAAGTATTTCTACAAACAGAACATTCACAGTCAACGCAATGATTGAGTTGACAATATTCCAGATAAATTCTACATCTGTATATTAATCCATATTAAGATTCATCTGTAACAACATTGCATTTCAATTCCAAGGACCATAGTCTCCATACTAAAACCTCAGCTATACAGTTACATCAGGATTCTGTAGTTTCAACTTTTGACGTCGCTTGCAACGCTGCCACCAGGGAAATCTAGGAATACTTTATGTAGTAGAGAAACTTCATTCGACATTTGTGCAAAAATAATTCACCTAAACCTCAAAGAAACATTTGCCTATTTAATCCCTAAACTAATATCTTTCTGAAGTAATATGTCTCTTCCGACGCTATACCTTAACAGGTCCTCAATAAATTTTATTTTTTAAAAAAAACAATGAGTAATAGCTCTAAGATACGACAAAGGAAAGCTCACCAAATGATTAACTATATGCGACCCAGATGTGTTTCCCCTAGAATTGCAAAACCATTTCCGACAAGAAGGCACATTGCATCTCACAACGCATGCGGGGTTCTGCACACCACAATACCGACAAGCGTGCTCTGAAAAATCCGCTTTTCCATACTGATCATAATTCTCATCGTCCCCAGTCTCTTCAAAGTTGAGGCCGCTTATCCCTGCAGACAACGCATCCACAGCCGCATGACTACTACTCGCACCCGAACTTCCGCGTCCACCACCAGCACGACCTTTAGAAACACCAGTCGGAGTCGCGGATGATACAGGGGAGGCATCTGAATGATGATCAGATCCAGCACCGCCACTTCCGGTGCTTCCACGGTCCTTAATGTCGACAATGGAGACAGAATCGGAAGGCGTAGGCCATGCAGAGGCACGCATCGGCTGGGAGAGCTCGTCGAATTCAGGATAACCAAAATCTTCCACCTGAGTATTGAATTCGAGGAAAGTGTACGCATCGGTGCCTGTATCAGGCTGTGAAGCCGTTTCGTAGAGGTTGTTTGCCTGAGAATCCATTGGAACGAACTCTCAATCCGAAGTTCTCAGAGGTCGCAATTAGATTAGGGTTTCGAAATGGAGGAAAAGATGATGATCAACAATATGGTGAATGTAGATGAACAGAGGAGTGGAGGTGATTTTGATATGAGGGGAATGAGGACAGTTGGGGGTTAGGGTTAGGGCTTGGTGGAAGGGGAAATTTTTGTTTTTTCAGACGAGGAAGAGAAGAAAGAGGGAGGAGGGAGGAAGAAGGACAGCATGACGATGTAAGTGATAGACGTCATTGGTTGAGAAACGAAAGGGCAAATCGCAATTCAAGGAACGAAGATACGAAGGTCGAAGCCGAAGGGCTCTGTGTTTTCACGTGCTAATCACGTGTCATTATCCTAACTGATGCGTCTAAGGGCCTGTTCGGCCGAGGTTTTTGTAGAGTTTTTTGTGTAGCTTTGTCAATTTTGAAAGCTATTTAGTGTTTGGTGATTGTAGATTATTTGAGAGTTTAGAGTTTTGGTAGATTATTTGGAAGCTTTTTGAGAAGTTTTTTTGTAATCTCTTTTCATTAGCTTTTTCATGAGCTTTCTCTAATTTTTGTCCAATTTAATCTCAAATATATTTGCATGTTTTTTTAATTATTTTTAATACCTATCTTTTTTGGTAATTTCACCACAAAAATCTACCCATAAATCTCCACATACCAAACACTTTTTAGCTTTTTCGTTAGATTTTCATATTTTACAAAGCTACTCAATACTCTACCCAAAAATCTACCAAAAAAGCTTAAACTACCCAAAAAACTTAAACTACCGAAAAATCTCGCTTCACCGAACAGGCCCTAAATTTTAGAATTTTCTGGATGGTGCACTTGAGTTTTTGGCTTTTCCGGATGGTGTTCAAAGTTTTTTTACGTTTCCGCTTGGTACCCCTAAGGTTTTGACATTTTCGTTCCGTACCCTCTTTGCTTATTTTCTCAAACTAACGTTTTTTATTTTTTTAAAAAAAGAAAAGAAATTAAAACCGTACCCTCTTTGCTTATTTTCTGTTCAAATCTTTGAAATATTCCTGGAAAAAAAAACACTACTCTCATCATTTAAACTAAACATACGCACATTTAAACTAAATATACACATAAGAAGCAAACAACAAAGTTACCGAATGCTTCAATGAAAAGCACTTCTAATGCTACCAAAAAAGCTTAAACTACCCAAAAAACTTAAACTACCGAAAAATCTCGCTTCACCGAACATGCCCTAAATTTTGGATTTTTCTGGATGGTGCACTTGAGTTTTTGGCTTTTCCGGATGGTGTTCAAAGTTTTTTTACGTTTCCGCTTGGTACCTCTAAGGTTTTGACATTTTCGTTCCGTACCCTCTTTGCTTATTTTCTCAAACTAACGTTTTTTATTTTTTTTAAAAAAGAAAAGAAATTAAAACCGTACCCTCTTTGCTTATTTTCTGTTCAAATCCTTGAAATATTCCTGGAAAAAAAAACACTACTCTCATCATTTAAACTAAATATACACACATTTAAACTAAATATACACATAAGAAGCAAACAACAAAGTTACCGAATGCTTCAATGAAAAGCACTTCTAATGCTACTTTTCAAGTACGGCTCTCATCTATATTGGTTAGCTTGTGCAGTTGCACGTCTCTTGAAATCACCCAATAGATACAATCAATTAAAATAAGTGGATGCTCCGATTGATTCATTTCTCTCTCTCTCTTACCAACCCCTTGACGGGGCCAACCAAGTGCCTAAGAAGTTATTCATTCGTGGTTTTCGATTGCAAATGAATAACATAATCAACTTCAAAATTTGCATCAACCCCACATCAAATTCACTTTCACATTCAAAAATCTTGAACAAGAAAATTCACTGCCCAGCCTAAGCGCCTAACAAAGTCAGTGATGTTCTCTTTAAAAAAGATCATCTAAGACAAGAAAACCTAAAAGTTCATCCAGATCATGCGGTTCATAAATAAGGATGACAGATTTACAAACAAGGCACTAAATTCGCAATCTAAAAAACTAGGGCACGGACCTTTCGCTTGAGGCCTTACAATCTGGAGACGAGAGAGGTAAGGTGATTGACCGCCTCGTCGCGGCCAATGTCAGCGGCGGATGCGACATCGGAGATGACGGATGATACCTCCTTCTCGACGAAGCGGTGATTGGCTCGGATCGTCTTCTTGTAGTGTTCAAAGGGAACCCTGAGAAATTGGTGTTCAAGCTTGAGAGATTCGACTAATTGGGTGAGCTTGGAAGATGAAACGGTTGAAGCGGCGATGGAAGTGGCGGTGGACAAGGCAGCGCTGTCACCGGAGGCCATGGAGGTGGGCGTTTCACTTGAGAGATTCGGCTAATTGGGTGAGCTTGGAACATAAATGTGTGTATATTTAGATGAAGGCAAAGGTATTGTTTTAATTTCTTTTCTTTTTTTTAAAAATAAAAAACGTTAGTTTAAACAGAAAATAAGCAAAGAGGGTATGGAACGGAAATGTCAAAACCTTAAGGGTACCAAGCGAAAACGTAAAAAACTTTGGACACCATCCGAAAAAGCCAAAAACTCAAGGGCACCATCCGGAAAAATCCTTAAGTTTTTTACTTCATTTCATTTGGTATATTGGAACTTCGTTTTAATTTAGTCATTTATCAAACTAAATTTTGATTAATCTAAACTTAGATTTGGATTAGTCTTTTAACTTATACATGGAGATCAGCAGCGTCAACCATTATCCTTGGCTATGAGCCTATGAATAATGTGTGAAAATATATCGGTCCTCCGTGATGATAAAATTGAAGGGACAATATTATGATTATCAATTATATTAAACAAATTCTATAAAAGACTCTAAAATTAGGATCTCATCCGAAACGATGTTTTAGGCTAGAGAGTCTCCAAATATTATCTAGTCTAATCTCTTACCGTACAATATCAACAAAAAAAAACCTTCGTGTCAGCAAAATAATAACACAACGGAAATAGGAGATATGAGCTTCGGGTGTTAACTTATGTAAGAGCATTCATGTTGAGATTTGGAAGTCCTTGTTAAATTTTAATGTAATAATAAGCTTCAAGGTTCATTTATATAAGACCATCCACGTTACAAAAATTTAGAAATTACAAAGATTTAGAAGTCGTTATTTATTTTAACGTAAGAAAATTTGTTGTTTTGTGTTAATTTGGCACAAAGATCTCATTATTGGTTGAACACACATTTCTAGCCGTAAGTTTTGCTTCTGTGTGTAACCCTCTAAAAAGTAAGGCCCATTTAACAAGGCTTCATTTGCTTTTTGTACCAATTAATAGTACTTTTTTTTAAATATGGTGAAATCAAACAAGTTACATGCACATTCACACAATAAATGTTTTTTCTTAAGTAGGTTCATTGATTTTTGAAAGAAACTTCAATGGGAAGAATTATATATGCATAAAAAATTTAAGACTTTAATACTAGTAGTTGGTGTTGGATTTTTACCAAACAAATAATATTTAAGACTTTAATATTATTTATCTATCACGATTTATTTGTTTTGATGTTTTGATTGCTAAGAAAATAATGTTATCATTATGTTACTACGAATAATATAATCATTGTAGTTGTTATTTCCATTAATTTAACTTTTCAGTGGTCATTTTTATCTAGTGGTTTAATCTTATTTTTCTTCTATAAGTGGTAAAACTATATCTTTTATCATCATTTTTTATTATTATTCTTTCTTATCTTCGTTATCATCTACCATGGATCTACACAAGGTTCCTTATACAAATAATCAACCTTCATACGAACTATTTTTTTTTTGTTGTAAATGAGAATATCAACAATCCTCCATTTTGAGGTACGGTAATTGACATGCGATTCAAACTAACCAACCTCGATTTCAAGGTAATCAACCTACATTTCAAGGCAACCAACTTTCATTTCAAGGTAATCAACCTCAATCTCAAGGTGATGCTTCATTTTTCAAGGTGATCAACCTACATTTTAAGGCAACCAATTTTCATTTCAAGGGATAATCAACCTCGATTTCAAGATGATGCTTCATTTTTCAAGGTAATTAACCTTCGTTTTGAAGTATGTCTTTGTTTTTTTTCCTTTTACTAGTTTGCATTTTACAAATTATGGGCAATCTAACCAACTATCTTTTGAAAACTCAGCATCTATTTCACAACACTCTAATACACCAACAACTTCTAGACCACCGATCTCCACAAACACAAATCCTTTAGAATATCCACACAAGGTTGTGCATGCCTTGGCGGGTTAGGAGGAGGCAACCATTCATCTTCTCGGTCCTGGTTCTCATATGGTTATCGGACGGATAGGTCCCATGGATGGACATGAGTCACCCGGTCCAAGTCGGACTCATCATCGGAGAACTCATCAAAATCATCTTTTTTTGTCATACTCATCATAGTCGTGGTATGTTGGTTTCCGGCTAGGCCGTTGGCGGCGTTGTCCGGACCAATCATTACCGGGACGTTGAGGGATATTGTTTTGTTGATTGTTGTACCGGGACTCTTCCCGGGAGGGACGGTCGGCATGGGGTGCACTAGATGGAGGTGGGGGAGTGTCGTACTGTTTGTCGCCGCCCCGGCGGTCCAACGAAGCCGCCCCTGCGGGAGCCTTGTCACCGCACCCGCGCCCGGAAGCCGCCGCCCCCGCGGCCACTGCCCCAGCGTCTGCGCTTGCCTGCGGCCCTGTCACCGCGCCTGCGGCCGAGCCTTGCCGCGCCCGCGGTTTGCTTTGTTCCGCTCCCGCGTCCCTCTTGTCACGCAGGTGCGTCTTATCCAGTTTCTACCTAGAGTAAGGTAGATCCTTTCCTTTCCTAGTATGAGCGGTTTAGTGGCATGCTAGGTATGTGTATGAGGATAGAATGAGGATGATCATGATATCGTTTATGCCGGTTATGGTTTTGAGGTTTATGAGTTAGGATACGATCCTTATGGATCCCTTGGGTCTAGGTGTGACCCCTTTGATGGATATGAGTTTGATATATTGTTATGCCTTGATATTGGGCAGTGTTGTCCTCCATATTGGAGTGGACCCGGTTGAGAGTGATTGTAGTTGAGACTACTTCTGAGGTTGAGGTAAGCCCATAGGACTTACTTAGTTACCATCCTTAATTATATTGGATGTATGCATGAGTGGTGTTTGTTATATGCTTTATAGCATGTGATATGGTTTATTACCGACCTATGATATATTGACCGCCCATTGTAGTGGTTGTGACAACTTACCTTTCATCCCGTAGTGGAGTATGGGAAGTTCTATGTAGTCTGGTTAGATTTGGTGTACGGGAAGGGCACTGACCACTCCTTATGGTATACGGGAAGGTGCGCTTATACCACTTCAGTTAGCTATAGTACTCAGAGGCGAGGATTTTATATATATTCCTCGTGTCACATATATTCATATGCAGATATTTATACTATTTGAGTTATTGATGTTATAAAGATAATAAACCGGGTAAATGTGTGATAGCATGATGAGGTGTTTATTATTATTCCCTGATGTGTGATTGTGCTTCTGCATCTCTATATATATGTGTATGGTTAGCTAACGGTTTTATACCGTGTTGTAGATCTTTTGCAGATTAGGAGAGCTGTAGAGTGATCCAGAGTGGGTGATCCGCTGAGGGCTCCGTACATTGGGACGTTATCGGGGATATGAGATCTTTTGTTGTACAGTTTATGTTTTATTTGTACTCAGCGGTACTTCTGTATCACCTTTTGATACTTATATATATCAGTTTCATGTTTTGTATTTAATCTATTTGTGCCTTGTTGTAAGATCCAGTGAACTTGTTGTCAGGCTAGGGTCAGGATCCATTGTGAGATCCTAGCCCAGTAGCACCTCGAGTCCTACGGATTCAGTTTGTGGTGGTATTCATAGATGACAATTTGGTATACTCTCGTAGCAGAGAAGAGCATGCAGGATAGTTGAGGACTGTATTGCAAGTTTTGCGGGATAGAGAACTTTATGCTAAGTTCTCTAAGTGCGAGTTCTGGATGCCAGAGGTAGCATTCTTGGGTCATGTGGTTTCAGCTGAAGGGATCAAGGTGGATCCGGCCAAGATTGAGGCAGTAGCAGCTTGGACTACACCGACGAACGTCAAGGAAGTACGTAGTTTCCTTTGCCTAACCGGTTATTACAGACGCTTTGTGGAGGGATTTTCTATGATTGCCCGTCCACTTACGAGTCTACTGAGGAAGACTACCAGATTTGTATGGTCTGATTAGTGTATGCAGAGTTTTGAGGAGCTGAAGAGACGTTTGACTTCTGCTCCTATTTTGGCACAGTCAGAGGGTACAGAGGATTTTGTGGTATACAGTGATGCATCCAAGCTAGGCTTGAGATGTGTATTGATGTAGCGGGGCAGAGTGATTGCATATGCGTCTAAACAACTGAAGACGTATGAGGAGAACTACCCGACTCATGATCTAGAGTTGGCAGCAGTAGTTCATGCACTGAAGATCTAGAGACATTACCTGTATGGTGCTACATGTCAGATCTTCACAGACCATAAGAGTCTAAACTACATTTTCCGCAGCGGGAATTGAATAACCGTCAGCGTAGATGGCTCGAGCTGATTAAGGACTTTGATTTAGAGATTCCGTATCATCCAGGGAAGGCGAACGTTGTCGCCGATGCCCTGAGCAGGAAGACGCCTCGAGAGCAGGCGATTTCGAGATTGACAGTTCAGCATCAGTTATAGAGAGCCCTGATCTGGTTAGAGTTGGACATCCAGTTTCCTGATGAGGATGCCCAGCTGCGTACGTTAGAGGTTCTTCCTGATCTGTTGGGTGAGATCCAACAGAAGTAGGAGACCTGCCCGACACTGATGAGGATACGAGATAAGATGTCTCGGGATGAGGCACCACAGTTCCTGCTAGGAGCAGATGGAGTATTAAGGCGCCGCGGTCGCGTCTGTGTAGCCGCTGATGCGGATCTACGTCAGAGAATTTTACAGGAGGCTCACTGTACGCCTTATTCAGTACACCCAGGTACGAGTAAGATGTTCCAGGACTTGAGACGTTTATATTGGTGGGGAGGGCTGAAGCCCGATGTGGCCAAATTTGTGGCACAATGTGCGACCTGTCAGCAGGTCAAGATAGAGCATTTCAAACTTGGAGGTGAACTCCATCCACTTCCTGTTCCACATAGGAAGTGAGAGGATGTCACCATGGATTTTGTGACTGAACTGAGACTGAGCTGGAGTTTTGATGCCATTTGGGTCATAGTGGACAGATTGACGAAAACGGCATGTTTCATCCCTATTCGGGAAACGTGGCCAGTGAGCAGATTAGCAGAGGAGTACACTAGGCCGATAGTGAGACTCCATGGTGTACAAAGGACGATCGTCTCACACAGAGATGGGCGATTTACCTCGAGATTCTGGCAGCAGATTCAGACTGCCCTGGGGACGAGTTTGCACTTCACGACTGCGTTCCATCCTCAGACAGATGGTCAGTCAGAGAGGACCATTAAGACACTAGAGGATATGCTGCGAGCTTGTGTGTTGGATTGAGGACAAGTGTGGACGGATCATCTCCCACTAGTTGAGTTCTCATACAACAACAGCTGGCATGCATCTATTGGGATGACCCCATATGAGGCACTGTATGGGCAGAGATGTCGTACCCCGTTATGCTAGGATGAGCAGAGCAGTGTTAGTGGTTTGACATCTGATCAGATTCAGGATGATGTGGTGTACGGGAAGGGCACTGACCACTCCTTATGGTATACGGGAAGGTGCACTTATACCACTCCAGCTAGCTATAGTACTCAGAGGCGAGGATTTTATATATATTCCTCGTGTCACATATATTCATATGCAGATATTTATACTATTTGAGTGATTGACGTTATAAAGATAATAAACCGGGTAAATGTGTGATAGCATGATGAGGTGTTTATTATTATTCCCTGATGTGTGATTGTGCTTCTGCATCTCTATATATATGTGTATGGTTAGCTAACGGTTTTATACCGTGTTGTAGATCCTTTGCAGGTTAGGAGAGCTGCAGAGTGATCCAGAGTGGGTGATCCGCTGAGGGCTCCGTACACTGGGACGTTATCGGGGATATGAGATCTTTTGTTGTACAGTTTATGTTTTATTTGTACTCAGCGGTACTTCTGTATCACCTTTTGATACTAATATATATCAGTTTCATGTTTTATATTTAATCTATCTGTGCCTTGTTGTAAGATCTAGTGAACTTGTTGTCAGGCTAGGGTCAGGATCCATTGTGAGATCCTAGCCCAGTAGCACCTCGAGTCCTACGGATTCGGGGTGTTACAAAACCTCTCTTAGAGTAGGGAGTAAGAACCTCTAAGATCCGTTAGATTAAATAATGAACGTCCATGATGGAAGGTACATAATAAGGTTAAATAGGAGAGTTTCATATGATTGTTCCAATTTAATTCACTAGCCATAAATATATCTTTAGAAAAGGAAAGTCGATATCTTATTTTTGGCTGAACAAATCTTCAAATCGGTATAATTATATATTAACGAACGTTAAAAAAATTAACGACCATTAAAATAACGTAAAAATATAGTATGTCAGTCGTTAAAAATATAATATAACAGTCGTTAAATTTTATTTTGGTCGTTAAAATATAGTATATTAGTCGTTAAATTTTGTTTGGTCGTTAAATTATAGTATACCAATCGTTAAATTTTGTTTGGTCGTTAAAATATAGTATACCAGTCGTTAAATTTGGTGGTTAGAATTTGGTGGTTAAAATTTGATCGTTAAAATTGATCGTTAAATTTTATGTTGGTTAAAATTGTTAGGATTGGTCGTTAATTTATTTTTTTTGTCGTTAAATTTGGTGGATAAATTTTGGTCGTTAAAATTGGTCATTAAATTTTATGCTAGTTAAATTTGTTAGGATTGATCGTTAATTTTTTTTTTTGGTCGTCAAAATTAGTCGTTAAAATTGGTGGCTAAACTTTGGCCGTTAAAATTGGTCGTTAAATTTTATGCTGGTTAAATTTATTAGTATTGGTCGTTAATTTATTGTTTTTGGTCGTTAAATTTGGTGGTTAAATTTTTGTCGTTAAAATTGGGTCGTTAAATTTTGTTTTGGTCGTTAAAATATGTAATATGGAAAGAATGTTGGTTACAAGTCGTTTAATTTTATTTTGGTCGTTAAAATTTTATGAACATTGATTCCGTATATTTTAGTAAAAAAGTTGATGAATGGTTATTTCTATTAAGGAATGAACATTGATTGTCGAATATTTTTGTCAGAAATTAAAAAAAAAACTAAAATCCTATTAAGGGAAATAGATGTACCTATTTAATTTACTACCATATAAAACTTTCAATCATGTACGTTCATGAACTTTAATCTAACGGATCTTATGAGTTCTTATTCCCTACACTAAAAACTGTTCCTACATGATCTTAACTCTCTCTCTATATAAATTAATATTATTTACATTGAGATATAAGGTATGCGGGCAACAAGTTGCGCAACCAACCCTTTCTAGATAGCAAAACCGATTCTCCTAAAAACCACGTCTGAAGATTTGGGAGACACAATAGTACCACACAAGACCTGTTGCACCACTTCAGAATCTCGATGGCGTCGGACGCAAGAAAACCGAACGTTTCAAAAGCGAACGGAAAAACAAATTTTCATTTTGTAATTCGACGTCCACAGGGCAATTATTTTCTCATTTATGTTGGAGAGGGTTATGCGTGTTCCTATTTCTACGGTGAAAAGCATTCCTCATATTTTTCGTCTTAGCTTCTCTCAAACGTTGTTGGGTGCTCTCCTCAAGGTGGTTGCGGAGCCAGAGTGTGTAGTTGCTTGTTTGTTATGTTGTTTCTGCTTCATCGGTGCATGTTGCAGGTGTTCAGACCTATGAACACGCGAGATAGAAGATCGAGAAATAGAAAGTCGATACAAAATTAGCGGATTTTACAGGCCTTATCTACACGGGGAGAGGTTGAGGGTGCTTCAAATCTTGTGCAAACATTGTTAGACGGTTCCGAGCATTATCTTTTGTGATGGTGGATGGTGACTCGGATGATGGAGTTGATCTAGACAAGAACCCTAATATCAAACAATGTCTTCGTAAGGTTTGAGATGGACATTTTAACATATTGGCCGGGTATCACACTTGGATATTAAGATATTGAGTTACAATTGAACTAAAAGTTGTAGTTACAATTGAACTAAAATCTAATCTACATAAATAGAAGTTGTTTTAATTATATTTTCTTCAAAAAAAGAACGAGATCACAATAAAAATAAAATATAATTTAAATAGAAGTTGGGATAAAAATGAAATTAAAATATTTTTTAAAAATAAAAGTTATCTGTTATAAAAGTTGTATCTAATTTAAATAGAACTTATTTTATTTTATTATTAATGAAGTAAAATATAATCTAAATAATTATTAGAAAAGAATTCGATGACTTTCATCTTATCCGTAGACAAAACGAACGTTAATGCGACAATATATAGAATCATAGATATTCAAGTGAGAACATGGAAGATTACCGGAATATAAAAGCAGTCCAAAAATACAATGCAGAAGTACCTAACTTACCCAGATTCTTCAAGCAATTAACACTGCAACACTATTAAGAGACGTTGAGTTCAGTTGAGAATTCAAATCTAAATTCCATTCTCCCTAAGAATATATTATAAACCATTTGATCCGAGATGAAGTTCATCATGAACATATTCAAAATTGTAATGTTGGGAGACAGCCCGGATTTCAGCAAGTGTTTTTTTGGTAAATTGAAAATAATTTGGGGAGATAAAAGTTACATAAGAAGGTATATATATATAAAGTGAAGAGAAATCTTAAAATTTTTAATATATTTTTTTATCTTAAAAAAATGAACAAAGATATGAATTTATTTTTTAGGATAAAAGTTTATTTTTTAAAAAAATAGAAAAAAGAAAATTTAGTAATTAAAACTAAACTCTATAATATAAAAAAACGAACAAAAATTTCTCATCATATCCTCTTCACAAGGAGCCTCCTCACTCAGTAGTCGGTAGTTTTAAAATTGAACATTTAGTAATTAAAACTGAACTCGGTAAATTGAAATTTATATATATATATATATAGATTCTGTAATTTATGGACAATTTGTAAATCTTTTTTCAAAAAAAACTTGTGGATAAACATGTAACGTGTTTAATAAAAAAGAGAGTTACGAGGGGTAAAAGACGTACCCGGTCCGGACGGGCGGGCCTCCGGGAACTATTTTAAATATAATTTTACTTAAAAATAAAATATATTTAAGATATTTTATGTAATATTGATTAAATTTATGATAATTATGCTAAATATTTTATAATTATACTTAATATTTTAAATATATACAATAATATATATATATATATATATATATATATATATATATATATATATATATTAATTAATTTTGTATACGGGTCGCCGGACCGGGCCTATAATGGTGTCCGTACCCGACCCGACGGGATTGACAGACCGGACTTTTCGGTCCGGTCGGACTTCCCTTTATGTTCATACCCGTCCGTTTTTACGGGTGGATCGGGCCGGACGGCCTGTCCGGATATGATCAGGTCTACTCGTATTGGATTTTTTTCTTCATAATTGTTTTCATGATCACGATCCTATAATTTTATTATTAAAACTCCATATTTGAAAACAAGCGAAATTAAAACGATGGTCTTCATAGACATTTTCTTACAAAATAAGTAGTATGACTACATGAGTTACTGAGGGTAGATACCAATTTTAGCCTACATTTCACATTATCTGTAGCTGAGAATATTGAATGTCAAATTTACCAAAATTTTCAAAGTTGACCAACATCATTTTTTGCTTATAAATAATGAGAAACAAATATCATCTTCATGCACAAATAACACCCTCGTTTGAAGAAAACAAACTCTAGTGTTAAAATGGCAATTTCTCCACAGTACGCCGTCGTTTGCCTCACCGCATTACTTGTAGTAACTCTGGCGGGGAAATATGCGAATGCCGATACATGCAAAGACTGTAGCTTTGTTCAGTCCCGGGCAACCTTCTATTCAACTTCCGACAACAATGGAACCCAAAGTAAGAAATAATTTCTTGTAACACATCATTAATTAAGTATTGTTACAACATATAGCATGCATATTTGACAAACTTAGAGGTGTTTGGACGTAGTACTGTAGTATTCATATTATATTTTTACCTTAACAACGTATATAATTAGGCTTTCTTCCTGTATACCAAGCCTTTGTGTCGATGAAGTTTTTTGAGTGCAGGTAATTGTTAGCCGGATTAGCTATAGAATTTTATAAAATATGGTAATTTAATAAAATGAAAAAATTAATCAGAGTATTTGACAAAATAAGATTTTTGGCTTAAAATTACCACTAAGAACGCATCGTATCATTATAATACGGGCGATTTGGATAAATAGCCTCTTATGTTGAAACGTTTTTAGTGATTGTCTCCTTTTAATAAATTTATTAAAAAAAAGTCATTTACTATAATACTTAGTACAAGAAATTCTTTTATAAAAAGATACCATACTTAAATAAATTACAATATACATTCAAAGAAACACGTAATTTCTTTAACGAAAATTTACAATCAAGTTTGTATATTAGAAAACAAATTAGAAAGGCTATGAAAATCTATCAGTGAAAACTTTCTAAAAATCCTCCAAAAAATCTTCAATACACTCCCAAAAATCTAAAATTAGTCAAAAAAAAGTTATTTGCTTAATCCTATTTAGATTTTTTAAAATGTAAAGTTTTCCGGTAAAAATCTATGGAAAAAGCCACGTCAAACAGACCCTTAGTCTAAACGACCGTTTTTATTGGTGATGGGTGCAGGTGGAGCCTGTGGTTTCGGTTCATTTGGAGCCACCGTGAATGGCGGCGATGTCTCGGCTGCATCAGATCTCTACAGGGACGGTGTTGGTTGCGGCGCTTGCTACCAGGTGAGATTGATCGGCATCATATGTTTGTACGTACATTAACATATTAGTATCATAGTCTGATCCTAATGTTACAATTAAGGTAAGATGCATCAATAGCAGTGGTTGCTCGGACCAAGGGGTGACTATAGTTGTTACAGACAGTGGATCCAATGACCGTACTGCTTTCATTCTCAACAAGCATGCTTTCGTTAAGATGGCTCAATCACCTTATGCAGCTCAATCCCTAGTTTCCCTTGGTGTCGCCGATGTCGAATACCGACGGTAATATATATCACTCCATATGAATACTCATATATACTTCACGTACTTCGGATTCATTCACCTCATGAATATAATATAATATAAGATGATTGTTTTAGTGTCTCCTGCAACTTTCCGAACAAGAACATAACATTCAAGATTGATGAGAGCAGCAGTAACCCTTCTTACCTTGCATTCGCTATTTACTATCAGCAAGGAACCAAAGACATAACTACTGTACAACTATGTGAGGTACAATCAAACACCATCCATTTCCATTCTTCATTATTTCCATACATATATATATATATATATATATATATATATATATATATATATATATATATATATATATATATATATATATATATAAAGTTATCGGTGAAAATGAGCCCGAAAAGTATTTTTATCATAAAAAATAAATGATAGTCAAATATAAGTTGTTGTATTTGTTTAACTATAATTTATTTATATATTTTGAATAAAATTGTCACTATATCTAAACATTTTTCATATTTGACTTGACCGCTCAGCTCTAATCGGCCCATGGTCAACATTATATTTTGTCAATGAGACGAAATTTGACTTTTTTTTTGATTATTCGAGATTAAAACCGATTAATCATACATATTCTTCAATTTTGCACTCAAATTGACATGAGTTTCGTATAACGTATGACAGACACAAAGTTTCAGTTGCAAATTATTGGTTCGTGATCATGGAGCAGTTTGGGCGGCGACTTCTCCTCCTAAAGGACCCTTGTCGGTAAGGATGTTGATGGGTGATGACGATGACGACGACAACAACTGGATTGTACCGGTGAACGACATTCCACACGATTGGAAACCTGGGGATTTATATGACTCTGGAGTACAAGTTAATTAATTGTAATATTATTGATCATTTTCATCTTCATTGATTTTTTTTTATTATTGAAATTCATCTTCATTGATATAAATGAATATAATATGCACAATTGTTGATTGTATTTGCTTTTGCAACATAAGAATTGCTGAATTTGTCTATGTATTGTTGTGCAATTTAGACTTGATTAAATTTAAGTTGTACTGATTATGATGACAATTTTGCTCCTAGATCAAAATAGTACAGATCCCAAAATCCACGTTGAATTAAAGTTATGGTTTTAGATAATTCGAGCAACAAAATCATATTGGTACGAAATGATAACTAACAATGCGGTAACGATGATTTTTTTTGAATAACTTTCAAAATAATAAGTTAAAATTGGAGTCTTGTTCTTTTCACGATAATAATTTACCAAATACTAATATGACATGAGACCGTACGTCACAAACTCAGCGAGACTGAGCGTCATTTTGCCCTGACAATAATTGAGACTGTGTGTCGCATACTTGATAAATAGTAGTTGTGTAACTATAATAAATTTAAAAGTTTTTTTCCATTGTTATTCGAACGTTTTATATGTTCATATATATGGGTTGGTTCGGGTGAGGAGGACTCTGTGGAGATGATCGAGTGAGAAGGTTTGTGAGCCACAAGATCAAAATAATTGGACGGTTGAAATTAAAAAGAAGGGGTGTGTGTATGACAAGTTGATCTTTACAATGAATACTGTTTTTTTTCATTGGTTCATTTTTTGTAAACATATTGTTCATATTTCGTAAACATGGGTTTCATTTTTTACATGATAATAGTTCAATTTTACCATGCTCGGTCACATTTAATTCGTTTTTTTTTTCGCTCAACGTTTTATCGTGTATCTCTTCTTGATTCAACAATGAGTTCCTTGTCCTTTTTACTAGTTATTCTCCATCTAGCAACTCCATAAGAGTGCATGTGAAGTTGTTATTTTTTTAAGTTAAGTTATGCACAATATGTGTTCAGTGAAATTTTAGTATACATTACGCAACAATAATAATATTAGTTAGTTCATTTTTTTTGAACACGTCGTCGTTCATTTTATGTACATCTACTTCATTTTGTGAACCTATAATCAATTTTTTTGTGAACGTATGGTTCATCTTTTGTGAACGTGGAGTTTATTTTTGTGATCATTTGGTTCATTTTATGTAAACGTGCATCTAATTCATTTTGTAAACATATAATCAATTTTGTGTGAACGTTTAGTTATTTTTTAAGACAGTAGAGTTAGGTTTTTTTAATATGGAGTTCATTTTAAAGAAAGTAGGAGGATTGCAAACTGCTAGTCCCCTAATGAATTGTTACTACCAGGGTTTTATGCCATTGTTTGGGATGCATTCTTACTTGCCTCGTCAAGTACCATTTTTGATGAACCCTTCTCCGCGTTCTGAGTAGACTCATTGTTGATTTGCCGTTAAGGAAGGTGAATCCCACCCAGCGATGTCCAAGGCCAACGTTGACGGAGGCTCCTCCATGTCATGCACATAAATGCCGGTGCTGAAGAACCTAACCGTTCTCTTTTTTCTAATTAGGGTTTCTACGGAATCAGAGCGTTTTTTTAGACTAATGAACGTCTACATTTCACATAATCCACAGCTGAGAATATTGAATGTCAAATTTTCCAAAGATGACTAAAATGATTATTTGCTTATAAACTATGACAAACATTGACCTTCATGATCCATTAAGTCCAGTGGAGTGCCATTTCTCTAGATTACGACGTCGTTTAGGTTAATGATCCATTAAGTCCAGTGGAGTGCCTCAGTCATCCGTCAGAATGACGATTACATTTTGAATTAGACTAAATTTGCTAAATTAATGGATTAAATGATGAGTCAACTATTAGACCTTAAGTGGAATTGTAACTAAAAAAAGGTCAAACTAATTCAGCGTAATTGGAGTGACCTCCACTTAGTAAATTCTCTATATAAACATCCAACATAATTCACACTTCTCACAACTGAAACATCAAAACCCACAATCTAAGAAGTTATATTAATCCAATAAATAAATTATCAATGGAGTTGAATAGGGTAAGTTTGATTGTCACCATATGTTTTGTTGTGATAGCAGCATACTCCTTGATGGAAGTGAGCTGCAGTCAAGTGAGACATGACAACTTCAACTCCTCCGGTGGGTGGGGGTGGGGATGGGGTGGTCCCGGATTCAACTACAGCGGCGGAAGCGGATGCCCCACCACCCATGGCGGTGGCCCTAAGAAGATCACCGTTGGTGGCTCTCAGCTGTGGAACTTCGGGTTTAACTACTCCGACTGGGCCATGAAACATGGTCCTTTTTTCCTCAATGATGTTCTTGGTACGTAATATATATATATATATATATATATATATATATATATATATATATATATATATATATATATATATATATATATAAAAGTATGAATTTTAAATCTTGAGATTAAAGGAAATCTAATTATGTTATTATGTTTTGAAAGTGTTCAAGTACGAAGCACCACACAACGGGTCGCATCCCCACAGCGTGTACTTGCTGCCAGACTGGACTAGTTACCAAAATTGCGACCTTCGAAGGGCTAAACAAATTGCTAAGCCTACACAGGTATCTACCCTACATATAAAGATTGTAACCTGGTTGTTTGGGTCGGGTTCAGATTGGATCATTCAAGTTCGGGTCTATTTTGATTCATATCACTTTGAGATAATTAGGTATATAAGTTCAAAGTCGATTTGGATTCGATTTGTGAAAGTTTTGGGTTTGTGGAATTTTGGACTCGTTCGGGTTGGGTTAATATATGCACGTTGGGTTTGTGCACATCTTGAGTTTATTGAGTCATTGAAATAGAGTTGTCAATAGAACTCGTGTTGGTTGATTTAAGGTCGGGTTACTTCAATACCGGTATTTTTTTTAAATGGGTCGAAGTCTCTCATGATGATCAATCGGGTTTCCGGGCTTGGTCGAAGATTTATTATATATTTTTTTGGTGAAGAAGATTTGTTATATATTCGGATTACAGGGTCATAATAGGATGGTTTATGTCATTTTTTATCACGTTATTTTGAGATTAAAAGAAGATCATATACTTTGCTCACCCTTACATATAATTTAATAATATAATATGTCGCAATATTTTTTCTATCATTATATCGTATGATGTCTTTGGTATACGTAACATATTTGCCTGGTGCAAATTTACCATTTATTTTTTTGAATTTTTTTTTGCAATTTTAGAGTTGTTAGAACTAGCCAGGGATGATAATTTCATCCGTACTTGACGAATATCCGGCTACCCGATCTAACGAAAAAGGGTGAAAATCCGTTAAAAGATGTGTGAAAGCGGGTGGTGGATCGGATAGGATGCGAGTGAAGCTTTCATCCACCCATCACCCGACTCATCATCCACCCATCCATCTGACCCGTATCTACCCACTTAATATATATATATATATATATATATATATATATATATATATATATATATATATATATATATTATATATTAGTATTTGTAGTTTTATAATATAAATATTTTTTGGATGCGAAATCCGAGTGGCGTTTGTAATTTCCATCCGCGCGAATAGTAACTATGTATATTTCGTTTGTTAATATTGATTCGTTATAATTAGATCTTGCTTGAATTTAGTTATAAGTTATTGTTATAACCCGTCAAATAATATGTTAAAATACAGATAACAAGCAAATTTGTGTTAAAAGTGATTACTTATTTATATTTGATTTTTTAAGATTAGACAACTTAAATAAATTGTAATTCGGATCGGTTTGTTTCAGGTTATGTTCAGTTTTAAATCAACTCAATTTTAGTGTGTTCTGATTTCGGTTTAGATCTGTTTCGGATTGGATCTGAATGACCTGGTAATTAAAGGGATCGGATTTTACCACCTCTACCACATATGTGAATGAAAAGTTTGTTTTGTTACAGGGAAATGGGAAAGGATTCGAGTATAAACTGAAGAAATGGCAACCATATTACTTTGCGTGCGGAGAAAGCAACGGCATTCATTGCAGCATCGGCATGATGAAGTTCTTCGTGGTTCCCATCTTCAATTGGAGCCGCTGAATAAGATATACACATGCTTCTGTTGAATAAGATATCCGCATTTTGAGTCCATTTTTCTTCTTACAACCGTACCTTTACAAATTCATTACTATTTGCAGTTATGCACCTTCCATTTTTCTTCTTACCACCACATTTTGAGTCAACATAGACAAGTTTTGTCTTGTAATCATACAACAATTGTGTACGCTAGTAACACCCAATGTTGTTTAATAGTTTAATATAATACAATAACCTTTTGTGAGTTTTTTACACCAGAATTCATTTCATTAGTGTTTTAGGGTGTGTTTTGAAAACACTGAATTTTATTCACGATTTTCTGTTTCATGTGAGTGTTTTGGGTCTAAAAAGACAAAATTGTTCTTTAACTATTTTCCTTAGTACAACTCAAAACACAGTTTTATCCAAAACACTAGAAAAACTAAACATTGGTTCATCTCAATGTCCTAGCAAACACAACCTAAGTAAAAAGTAACCAATATTTTCATTATTTAACAGTCAACCAATTTCTTCAACATCTTATGTTTCAATTGTATTTCCATCATACAATAACCTTTCTTTTTTTTCCCTGCTAGTTTTGTTGGGACTCATTTCCTTCACATACTCCCCGGTTTCCTTCAAAGCCTTACTAAGACTAAGGTTTTCACAACTACTTAGCGGTAAAGAGTTGTACGATTGTGGTTATCAACCGGGACAAACAAGTCATGTCCAAATTAATGCATACTAAAATGAATATGAAATTTAAGTTGCTATTTACTAATTTTTGCCTTTCGGCGTACCTCATCAAGTTCTGTTTTTTTATACCCATAACACAATACTATTACTGTAACACCCCAAATCCGTAGGACTCGGAGTGCTACTGGGCTAAGATTTCACAATGGATCCTGACCCTAGCCTGACAATAACTTCTCTGAATCTTACAACAAGACACTGATAGATGAAAACAAAACATGAAACTGATGTATATATATACCGATCAAAAGTTATACAAGGTACTACTGAGTACAAAAGTCAAAACATAAACCCGTACAATATAAATATTCAAACCACGATATCGTCCCCGTGTACGGAACCCTCAGCAGATCACCCCTCCGGATCACTCTGCAGCTCTGCTAACCTGCAAAGGATCTACAACACGGTATAAAACCGTTAGCTAACTATACACATATATAAGAAGATGCTAGAGCACAAACACACGTCAATAATATTAACACATCATCATGATATCACACATTTACCCGATTTATTATCTTTAATAGGTCCAACACTCATTCGTATAATAAATGTATATGAATATACGTGACACGAGGAATGAATATAATCATCGCCTCTGCGTGCAATAGCTAGCTGAAGTGGTATCAGCGCACTTTCCTGTATACCATATGGAGTGGTAGGTGCCCTTCCCGTATACCAGAACTAACTAGCTTACAGAGAACTTCCCAAACTCCACTACGGGGTGAAAGGTAAGTTGTCACAACCACTACAATGGGCGGTCAATATAACATAGGTCGGTGACCATAATAACACATGCTATAAAGCACCTAACACACACCACTCAAGCATACATCCAATATAAGGATAGTAGCTAAGTAAGTCCTATGGACTTACCTCAATCTCAGAAGTAACTCAAGTACGATCAACTCTCCAACTGGTCCACTCCAAACTGGAGGACAACACAGCCTATACAAGGCACACATACATATATATCACAATCCTATCACACAAAGGGGTCACACCTAGACCCAAGGGATCCATAAGGATCAAGTCCAACTCGTAAACCTCAAAGCCATAACCGGCATAACTATATCATACTCATCAACATCCGAATCCTAGCATGGTACTAAGTTCCTCATACTAGAAAGGAAAGGAACTACTTAACTATAGGTAGTCCCGGGACAAGACGCACCTGCGTGAACGGAGGACGCGGGGGCGGAACACAGGAAACCGCGGGCACGGCGGCACTCAACCGCGGGGGCGGTGACAAGGGTTGCTGGCAACGTAGGCAAGGCGCTGGCGCGGGCGCTGCGGCACGTCTTCCGCAGGGGCGGTGACTTCTGGCCGCGGGGGCGGCGACAGTGCAGAATGAAATCTCGCGGCTTCTCTTTAGCTGTTCACGTGATCAATTCACGTCTTCTCTCTTCCATAATCATACACAAGCATAAACATACACATTTCAACATCACCCTATGATCAACACATCTAATCCTAAGCTAAGGAAGGAAGAACAAGAAAGAAGAAAGAAAGAAGAAACAAGGAGGACATACCAAAGTTGTGGCTTAGGCACGAAGTTGCTCCAAAACAACACTTCCACTAGCTCTCAAGCTCAGCATATCAAACACTAGCATCAACATCAACATTCACCACCAAAGCTCTCTTATCAACTCAAGGAAAAACCAACACAAGCTCAAGAAGGATGAAGGAGAAACAAGGAGGACGTGAAGGAAGCTGTAACATGAATGAAAGGGAACCCTTGCTCAGCAAGGTATAACGAAGAGGTAAGGTGAAAGGTAAAGCACGGTCAAAAGAGTCAACAAAACCGGCTGCAGCCGCCGGAAACCGCATGGGCGGTCCCATGAGCCGCAGGGGCGGAGACCCGCAGGGGCGGCCAAAATGTCCGCGGGTGCGGAAAAGTCTAAACTCGGCCAAAGCCAATCTCGGCCATGGTCCGATCTCGGTCCGGAAGAGTAGGGTCTCACAATTACCAGAAACACGCACAAGTATTCCATGCTTCCGACACTGAGCACCAAAATATGCAATCACCCCTGTACAAAAACACCAACAACAGTGTGTGTGTGTATATATATATGTTTCTTAAGTCGGCTACAATATAAATGAATAGTCGATCAATTACCTATTCTGAAGGAAATGTATCATGTGTTGATTTGTTGTCTGTGAATTCACACGCAAGTTCCTTATCTGCATTACAAAAGATACATAAGGAAAAATTTTCATAAGTATCTACGAGAATGAAATGCAATGAATTCAGCTTTACTTCACCTCTCATACAATTGGACTGTTGGAATACGCTTTCAACCAATCCTGAAGTTTTTGTGACAAATTATCACTCTCTGAACAATATTTTCACCATCTTCCTTAGAAAAATGCTTGGTTTGAACCTTCTATAATTGTAGTCATATCATCACAAACATCCGAATCTACACGAGCTACATATATATCATCATCATCTTCCTTGTCATTATTTGAAAACTAAAGTCTCTATCTGAATATGATATTTTTGGCCCTAACAGGCTTCCATCGGCTTCCTCATTAATAAATGGCACAATTAAGTCATGAATATTTATAGTAGGTGGTTGTGAAAGTGGAGTAACATGGTCCATGGTAGTACTGAAATGAACTTTCAACATAGTAACAAATTACTCAATACAACAAGTAAACAAGTAGAGGGAAATTCCACTAATCAACTACATGACAAAGAACAACAAAATTATAACAATAAAGTAAACAACAAATAAAAAATGGACAAATAAGATATAATAACGAGCATACATAATATGTATCAAAGAAGAGTTCATAAAAAGTCAAAAACACAAATATGAATTTGGAAACCTGATGCTCGAGTTCACAAACCTTTTTTTTCCGAGTTCAATGGAGGAGGTTCTTTTCAATCCCTCGTGTTCATTCTTCTCAACGTTAGGTAAGAGCTATCAACTATGCGACTTTGTTGAGAATGGAATTGAAGAGGGAAACTGATTATGTTGTTGTTTGTTGATAGTATCGATACTCAACCTAGGATGTCTTAACTCAAAACAAAAAAAAAATGATATATTTAACTATTAAAAGTATATTTTAATCTATTGTTAAACTCAATTAATTACTATCGGTGGGGCCCACAAATGGAAATTTTAACTGAAAAAGCATTCTGATGGCTCTTTGTTAACATAATATATATAAGGGGTGGTTAAGCAAAATAAATTTTATTATAAGAGGTGGTTAAGTGAAAAGTGGTGTGTACGAGAGGTGGTTTTGTGTAATTTACTTATTGAAATCACTTGAATAAGAAGTTTTTGGGTTTGTAGTCCATACACCAAAGGATGTAAAACGAGTCGGCTATAAATGTGTGTTTCGTAAGAAGACAAAATGAGAAAACAAAGTCGTGAGATATAAGGAAAGACTTGTAGACCAAGTTTTTTCTCAAATCCCAAAAATCGATTACGATGAAACATACTCTTCAATAATTGACGCAACCACATTTAGATTCTTTATCGCCCTAATTGTCTTTGAAAACTATAAATGTGCCTTATGGATGTAGTAACTGCATATTTATACGGGTCACTTGATACCGACATCTACATGAAAGTCCACAAGAAGTAAAATTGCACGAGTTCAACTCCTTGAAGCCACAAGAAAATGTTTAATAATAAAATTGAAAAGATCTTGTATGCATTAAAACAATTAGGGCAAATGTGGTACAACCGTCTTAATGATTTTCTTCCTAAAGAGGAATATAAGAACAACATTATATGACCATGTGTTTTCATCAAGCAATCCAAAAGAGGATTTGTTATGATTGTAGTTTATGCAGACGATTTGAATATCATCGGAATTTCCAACGACCTTGAAGAAATTACAAAGTATTTAATGAAAAAATTGAGATGAAAGATCTCGGAAAATGAAGCTTTGTATTAGCTTACAAGTTGCGCACCTAAAGGATGAGATCTTTATCCATCAATTTAATTATACAGAGAAATTACTAAGGAGGTTCTACATAGACAAAGCACGTCCTTTGAACTTTCCCATGGTTGTTCGATCCCTCAATGTGAAAAATGATGAGTTCCGTTCTCGAGAAGAGGATGGAGAAATCCTAGGTCCGGAAGTGTCATATTTAAGTGCAATTGATATTTTAATGTATTTGAATAACAATAGAAGACCATATATTGCTTTTGTTGTAAATTTGTTGTCCATGTACAATTGTGCACCCATAATGAAACATTGGAATGACATCAAACACATATTCTGCTACCTTTGTGGTACACATGACCTTGGACTATTTTATCATAACAAAAGAGACGTCACTTCGGTTGGATATGCAGATGTAGGATAATTGTCCTACCCACACAAGAGCAAATCTCAAAATGGATATGTGTTCACATATGACGGAACACAATTTCATGGAGGTCAACAAAACAATCAATTAATTTATTGTCACTTCTTCAAATCATGCGGAGTTGAACACTCTATATGAGGCTGGAAGAGAATGTGTGTCACTACAATCGATGATCAAATTCATATCAAATGAATGCAACATGAAGCCTATCACCGACGATCCAACCGTCTTGTATGAAGATGATTTAGTATGCATGGTCAGATGAAGAAAGAACATATCAAGTGAGATCGTACAAAACACATATTGCCAAAATTCTTCTCCACCCGTGAGCTAAAGGAAACCAAAGAAGCTGATACTTAACAAATCCGTTCCAGTGACAATCTTGCTGACTTGTTCACAAAATCATTGAATCCCAAGCAGTTTGAATAGATTGTGCGCAAGATTGAAATGTATAGACTCCGAGACATATGTTGAAATCAGGGGAGCATTATACACGCTACACTCTTTTTTCATTAGATTAGATTTTTATTCCACTGGTTTTTCCTGACAATGGTTTTAATGAGGAAGCATCATTCAAGCGTATAAATGTGAACAATAAACCTCTTTGGAATCAGGCCGGGGAGCATTAACTCCTCTACACTCTTTTTCCTAAATATTAAAATTTATTTCTAAGTTTACAAACGATCGATTTTGAGTTATTATTTTATTTACACAGCTTTAACATTAATTGAGAAATTTTGTCAAATTTATTTTTCACTTGAATTTTCATATCTCATCTATCAATTTCTTAAAATTAGTCATGCAAGACATGTCAATCTAAACTAGTTAATTCTAAATGTGAATAGTAAACCTCTTTGTAAAACATACATTTACATCAACAAGTTTCATTATTCAAAAATTTCAACAAGTTTATATAAAAAACTCGTTTAATCGACTGTTAAGTCTATCTTCCCATTTGGTTGTAACTCCGAAAACGGAAACGGAATGAAAATGAATTTAGTCCACATTGATACCTTGTTCATGGAATCATTCCATGTGGTTTCATGCAAAATGCACTTACTTTCCCCATTTTGTTACCCTATAGAGTATCAAAACTAATCAATTTCTACTACAATTACTTCAAACTACAAAGAATGATTCCCAAAAACTTCATGAACATGGGTATATGTATGGACTAGATACGTTTCCATTCCATTTCCGTTTACGAAGTTCAAACCAAACGAGCCCTATATCTACTCAATAAACTTCGATTTTATCTATAAAAAACATCGATTCCATGGATAGCAAGCCGAAGGCAAAAAAAAGAGGAAGAAATGGCGTATGGGGCTAAATTTGAAAACTTGTGTATTAGATGGGCTAGTTATATAATGAGTGGAGAAAGTAGACCTCTTTTATTTGTATTAAAAGATTAATTGAAAGGGTTAATTAGTAATTTCAATTTTTAGAGGCTCAAGCCCAATCTACTTAATGAATCTCAACCCAAATCGAGCTACACAATCTCAGCCCAAATCGCCGCGCTACACAATCTCAGGCCAAAATACAAATCTTGTAATTGGTGGGTTTCGAACTCTGGAGTACAGACCCTCCCCCCACCCTTATACCAGCTAGACTAACTGAACTTGGTAATGTATTGTTTTTTTTTTAAAAGTTATATTTAATGTCTACTTACACAAACTAATCTTATACAAATATAACCCTACACAATTCTTATCGCTTTACACAAGCCATCTCTATCTATTTACACAAGCCCTACCAATCTTTTACACAAGAACTATCAATTTACACAATTCGTCTCGATTTACATAAAACATATATATTTACACAAACAATCGTCTCGATTTACACAAGCCATATCGATCTATTTACACAAGATCTATCGATTTGTTACACAAGCCCTACCGATTTAGCTATGCCGATTTGTTACACAATCAATATCGATTTTTTTACACAAGCCCTACCGATTTACACACGATTTACACAAGACTCGATTTACACAAGGCCCGATTTACACAAGGCCCGGTTTACACAAGGCCCGATTTACACAATGCCCGATTTACACAAGGCTCGATTTACACAAGGCTCGATTTACACAAGGTCAAGCCCAATCGGCGGTTATAGGCAGTTAACGGCGGAGAACGGCGGATATCGGCACAATAGACCTAGGAGGAAGACGACTTATGGTGGTTCTGGATGCTTCGACCACCGGATCTGCTGCTTTCGACTCCGGTAGTGGCAGGATCTAGATGCTTCGATCACGGATCTCCGCGACGCCGGCAGCGGAGCAGCCCGACGCCGGCGGATCTGCCTGCTTCGACCACCGATCTGGCTACTTTGACTCCGGTGGTGCGAGTCCGGTCGAGTTTCTTCGTGGTAGGGAAGATGATAGAGGGACGATGGTGGAGGGAAGATGATAGAGGAGAACGGTTGAAGGAAGTTACGGCTAGGGTTTCAGAATGGACAGCTAGGATTTCAGAATGGGTTTAAGTTTTATTTATAGGCATTTTAATTATTTTCCTAGTAGATTCCATTCTTACCCCTCTTATTAATTAATTTTTAATTTAAAAATTCTGTAAATAATTAGATAAACCTACTTAGTATTTGGTTTATAAAAAAGACTTCTCTACCTCATTATTCTCAAAAAAAAAAAGAAAAGAAAATGGAGTATTTTAGAAGATGTATATAGATTTGTTGTTGACAGGGTTGTGAATAATGTAAAGCCCATTGCATCCCCAGGCCGGCCCGTTATATGTCGATTCACGGTTCTTCTTCCGTTAGCTCGTCGTCATCCCTTTGCCCTAACTGTCTGACACCTCGCTCTTGCTTATTCTCCTCATCCTTCGTATTTTTCTCCTTCCTTATCTCGTCTTACTTACCGGTCGCCGGAGAGAAATTGGCAGCTGTTCACCTGCAACTGCAAGGCTTTGCGAAAAGCGTAAATAATCAAAACTGAAATTCAAACCCAACGATCAAGATCACAAACAATAGAGTCGGACAAGAAGGCGAGTTTTTCTTCAATTTTCCGTTCCGGTTTGTAATATTTGGTTAAATCGTGAAATTATCTCTTGAATTTTTGGTCTTGAAATCAGATCCATGACCTTGATCCTTCGACTGAAGTTGACATATACCTGGAATTTATTATCCTTTTTGAGGATTCTGCTCAAAAGGGAAAGGGCGATATCGTGAGAATTGCTTCAAAGGGTTTATCACGGCATAATCATATTTGTCTGTCTTTGTTCATCCATTACAGGCAGAAATTTTGGAAACATTTCCTGTTCCTCAGAACGTCTCGAGGGCGTGTTGCGAGTCAAATGGATGGCCGCTATGGTCTTCAGCAAGGATGGGAAAATAACAGCGTAATTTGTGGTTTTCCTTTTAATCAATCACCCTATACAACAATTAGGGCTCATCTGATTGTCCAATATAAACAAATAGGAGTGAGAGAAAGCCGTGGTCATTCAGGATATGGAAAGGGTTTCCCTGTCTTTACCATGATTACTTGTTCCTGACCTAGTTTATTCTCTTCAATCCACAGGCTTTTGAGGGGTATGGCACCGTCCATGAGCCAAATATCCAGTGAGTTTTTCACTTCTCTAAGTGCAACAGAAGATATACTCGTTCATAGAAGTATCCGTTTCTTTTTTCTTGATTAAATTTTGTGTGACATTCTGGAGTGAAAAACTGCTGCATCCAGAGTTTTTTTAAATAATTTTTTATGGTTTAATCTTATCTGCTTGAACCTATTTTACCTTTCTATTTCTTGTTTCTGAAATAGTTCTTATTCCCCCTTTTGTAATTGTGGCAGGGGTAGTGGTTCGTATGATGATAGGAGGTTTATGGATGAGAGGTTCCCTAGGGAGCCAGGTTATCCTAGGGGTGCATATCATCGAGACGGCCTTGAAAGAGAAGACTATGGAGATGACCCCTCCGCTGGTATGTGGTCTCAAGGGAGACGGAGAGGCTATAAAGAAGAATATCCAGTTGACAGGGAACCTAGAAGACATGATAAGTCATACCCTGATTCATATGATGATTTAGATTCATTTCATGAAGATAACAGGTATCAGATGGTGCATATCAGGATCTTGATAACTTTGGGATGATTATGACACTGACAACTCCAGAGAACATGCATTTGACAGGGCTGGTAGATTTGGGGTGAACAACCATGATGGTTATGGATTTGATGACTATGACCATAGACACCGCAGAGATGATAGTCGTGAAAGAGATTTTGATTATGGAAGGCATAGTCATGATTCTGATTATGACAGAAGTAGAAGAGAAGGTAGCTGGAGGAGACGGGATTCTCGTGATAGGGAGCGTGATAGGAGAGGAATGAGCCATGAACAGGAACAGAGTCCCCACAAGAAGTATGACAGATCTCGTTCTCGGTCTAGATCACGTGGCCGGGATGATCACCCAAGATCAAGGTCTCCACGGGGTCGAAGTCATGGTCGTAGCTATCGAGAAGAAAACTATGAGGACGACAGGTATGATAGAAGTTCGAGGCGTCGTGATCTCGATGAAAAACGCCACGACCATTACTCTTCGGTATGCTTTCTGATATTTTTACCCCTAGATAATGCAGTTGTCTTAGGATATTCTGTTGTTATGAACTCATTGTTCTTTTTCTTTCAGGCTCCTTCTGCCACTGTTGTTGTAAAAGGTCTCTCACAAAAGACAACTGAAGAAGATCTCTATCAAATCCTGGTATATTTTTTATTTGCACACATAGTTTTTGACTTTTTGTTCTTTTTTGCACCTGAAATTTGCTTTACTAACATTACTCTCAACAGGCTGAATGGGGTCCCCTTCGCCATGTTCGTGTCATCAAAGAGCGGAACTCTGGCATTTCTCGTGGATTTGCATTTATCGATTTTCCTTCAGTGGTAAATAACAAATACTTTGTTTGGTGTGCCCTTTAATATATTATTTTTGAGCTTGAAGATGACAAGTGCTGGTGCAGGATTCCGCACAAGCAATGATGGATAAAGTAGGTGTTGATGGCCTGGTTATAGATGGCAGGAAGCTTTTCTTTGAGTACAGGTATTGTTCATTACCGATGTTCATATTTAAGTATCACTAGTGACAATATGCTCGTCAATTTATCATTGTTGTGGAGAACTTGTTACATTAGTGATTATAGTAACCTTGGGAAAACATGGATGAAGGTATAGTAGGAAATTCTTCTGTAAAAATAAAGTTTGTGCTTGTAAATTGAGCTATTGAGATATACTAAACAGTAGAGATTCCATTGGCTGACTAATTGTTAAGACATCAGACTAAGCAGTCGAGTTCATGGATTTTCCCTTTGACTTCGATCAGTATCTGATCATGTGACATCCTTTATCTACACTGATGAATGTCAAATTTTTATTTCTGCTGTTTTGACTTACGATGACTGGTTGATTTGCATTGTGGATATGATGAAATGGTTTGGATATTGAAATTTCTGTCTGTTTTGTTCTTCCTTTTAAAAGTTTATTGTAGACTTCTCAGTGCAGAAAAGAAACATATCTAGGTTTCTATTGGTTTGTGATTTAAATTTTTGTTAGTCATTTCACTGTATAAAAATGATATATCAACATGTTTGTTCTGTTGTTGGTCACGTGATAGCTAGGTGTTGATATTTGTATGGCAGTAGCAAATAGCAATATAAAATTAGTAACCATGTTATTTCATGCCATCTTCTACATGGCAACTGGTAACCATGATGCTTTTCAGTAGTAAGCCAACTGGAGGTGCTGGCGGACCATCTTACCGGCAAGATAGTGGAAGACCAACCAATGGAAGTCATAGAAGCACTGTTGTGGCATCTGATTGGATGTGTACTATCTGTGGGTGTATCAATTTTGCTCGTAGAATGTCCTGCTTCCAGGTTCTTTTATTAGCTTAACCTAATTTATTATTCTTTGTATCATTTGTCCCTGGTAGCTTATCCATGCTTTTATATTTAATGACAGTGCAATGAAAGCCGATCAGAGGATGCACCAGCTGCTGATATTACACCATCCAGCTCCAGTCAATTGGGTAGAAAGGGAGCAGATGCAGGTTGGTCATTTTGTAAATTCTCACTGGAATTGCATATATATGCTATTCTATGCTCACTTCTCTTGAATTGCAACTTTCTTAGGTCCTACACATGTTTTGGTTGTGCGTGGATTGGATGAGAACGCTGACGAGGAAATGCTTCGTTATGAATTCTCTAAACATGCTCCTATCAAGGTATTTATATCCGACTTAGGACAACAATTTGTTATCATTTATGTATGGAGTATATGTGTGACTAGAACTTTCCTTGTTTATATGCAGGACCTTCGACTTGTCAGAGACAAGTTTACCCATGTATCAAGAGGATTTGCCTTTGTTCATTTCTATTCGGTATGTTTTTGCTCTGTATTTTCATATGACGTGTGAATAGTATTGAGGAAATTTCAGGTGGTGTGTCAAAAATCTTCAAGGTTTTTAAAGTTAGTTCCTCTTAATGTTTTTATTTAATGAGTAGAATATAGTCTTGAGGATATTTCAGGTGTTGTAATTTGAGGTTTTTAAATTAGGTCCTCTTTAATGTTCTATTTGAAGGAGTAGTTGACTAATTGTGTAGTTGTTTCCATTCGGACTGTTGGAGCTATTTAGAAATAAAATCTGGCATTATTTAGCTTCTGTTTCCTATCTTAATTGCCAATGGTTGCTGGTTATTGAAGAGTTGGGCCCTAGAAAAGGCCTATGTGTCCATAGTAGTTTTTCCTAGTGTGATGGTTGTGCCAACTGACGAGTGATCCAGTTAAACATTAGATACATGCTGATTAGTTTTGCTATTGGCTAGGTGGAGGATGCTACAAAAGCTCTCGAAGTTACAAATGGAACAACTCTCGAGAAGAATGGTCAAATTCTCCGCGTAGCATATGCTAAAAGCATACTTGGTCCTGGAGCTGGCTCATCAGGACATTCTCAATCAAGTAGCCTTGCTGCTGCTGCAATTGAGGCTGCGGCATTTGCTCAACAGGTAATTATAGTTGCTCCACCATTTGGTCACTGAAACACCTTTGGACGCCATATTTGAACCTTGGATATCATTTTAAGCAGAAGTCCCAGATTAGTGCATCAAATTTGATTTCAACTGGATGTCTAAATCAGAGGAGTGTTTCTGTTTTAAATTAAGCCCTAAATTTTGGCAATAAATTCAAATTTTGAAAAACAATTGTTTCTACGTTTGGCACTTGTTTGGTGGCAGTAATCAGCCTTGTGGACCTGCTGGTGTTTTTGATGACCAATTATTGCGAGAGTTATAAGCTTTTTTTAAACTTCTGTTATCATTTCTGCTTTTTGAACATATCTGCCCATTGTTTTGATTATTTTTTGTCTTAACCCCAGTGAACAGCCTCTGATTTACTTTTGCCATGGGCTTATTTTCGTGCTATATCTTACTGTTACACCTGCTTTGTTTTCCAAAATCACTCATCATTTATTGCTGAAATGCTTGTATGTCAGTATGATGCTGCTGGTTGGGCCCCCAAGGAGTATAATCCAGATGAAAAGAACTCTGCTGGTGGACAGGAGCAAGGTGGACATGTTAAAGCTCAGAATGAAATTTCAGCCCCACAGTCTGGATTTGTGTGGGATGAAGCATCAGGCTATTATTATGATGCCACTTCTGGTTTCTATTATGATCCAAATACAGGTTGGTTATCTTGCTTTTCATATGGCATTAGCTATTCTAATGTCTCGTCTTTTCAGATACTCTCAAGAGAGAACTTAAGGAAATGGAACCATGGATAATTTTTCTGGTCGTTATAGTTATGCTTCTGTAGGGTTTTTTTTACTGTTACCTTCTTCCTGCTGTATATATTCTTCTGATGAACAGTTCCTCAAACTGATATTTGCTATTAGGATGGGCACATTTTCATTTTTGGTCGTGGTTACTCATTGAAAAAAATCTGTTGCATGAGTGGCCTGTTAAGATGCATCACATTACCCGTTTTTCCTGTGTCGGCTAAATTGAATCTCATCTGTATGCATGCTCTAACTGTACTTTACAATCCATTCCAGGTCTATATTATGATGGAAATAATGGGATCTGGTACTCATATGATCAGCAAAATCAGCAGTATGTCCCCTGCACCGATCAAAATTCTAGTAGCACTTCTGAAAAACCTGAAGCACCCAAGGCTGAAAGTAATAACACTAGAAAAGTTGTCATCTCTGCTCCTGCTGCAACCATAGCATCAAGTGAGAAACCTGCTTCCATATCAGATGCCATCCAAGCTGCTGCCTCTGCAGCTTTAGCTGCAGAAAAGAAAGAGAAAGAGAAGGCGAAAGAAATCAAACTTGCTTCGAAGAGCAGCCTCGTCGCCAGTAAGAAGAAGATGAGTAATGTCTTGTCAATGTGGAAGCAAAGAAGTCATGAAGGACAAGCTCCACGTGTGGCCCTTGATGTTGGTCAAACTCTACCTATACTAGATGAACGCCCTAATATGCCTGGACTGTCTGTGAAGGGTAATAAGTTTAGAGTTGAAGCTATGGGTGCAAAGGAGAATTCTGCAGCTACAGCTAGTTCTGGATTCACGACTCTGGCTCTTAGTACCGCAACTTCCTCCTTGGAATCCAAACCAGACCAAAGGCCTGTTAATACCCCAGGGGGAACATTGATGGGAGTAATCAGAGGCTCAGGGAAAGGTGTTAATAAAACAGATGCTAATTATTCAGGATCATCTGGTGCAGCTTCCACACCAGCAACTTCCTTTACTGGCTCATTGGTTCCTTCTGTGAATTATGATACAGCTGGTGTTGCAACTCCGTTCAAAACCGATGCATCTGCACTTGGTTCCTATGTATCACATGTAGCTCCTGGAAGTGGTAAAAGGAGGTTTTCTGAAGCACCTGTACAGTCTTCTGCTTTTCAGAAGGATCAGCAGACTACTTACCGGGACCGTGCTGCTGAGAGGAGGAGTTTGTATGGAATGAACTCTTATGGAGATGATAACCCCAGCTCTGATGATCCAAGTAAGTTATAGATCCTAATATGTTATATATGTTTTTTTTTTCTTCTACAGTATGAGCGTGATATTTCAAAAAAGTTACTGGAAGCAGTTGATTATGGGATATAATTTTTCTGAATGGTAATCGTGTAATGAGAGTTTTAAGGCATGTACAAAAGTCTAGCTACGCAAAGAGTTAAGACACTTGGCCACAGAAAAGGTCAAGTCTAGAAATACAATAAATGATCCCTACTTAAACAAAACCAAAATAAAAACTCACTTAACTCAAATCTACGAAATAATATCAACGGTGTGGAACTAGTTGATGTCGGTTCTGATGTGAACTTTATAATTAACTTTTTCTTTACCCTTTGGCATTGACAGCCAATAGCATGGATTGGAAGATTACACTAGTTTTTCATTGAATTATTTTTATATATAGTTGTAAGCATCTGTGGAAGTAAACAGACATATAAAACCTCCTAGTAGTGGATTGAGATCTGTGGATGACTTCCGTGGTTTATTATAATGTCACTCAAATTAATTTATGAGAATATTTTGTGTTAATTCTGAATCGGCAAGATCTAGATCCGGGATCCAGAAAAGGTGCTTCAGATTCAGGATCTATGCCTTTCCCCCCTGGTGTTGGTGGTCGAGGGACTGCTGACAGTAGTGTACAGAGTTATGATGTTATCACAACTGATCGAGCAATTGACGAGAGCAATGTTGGCAATAGAATGCTGCGCAACATGGGTTGGCAAGAGGGATCGGTATTGTTCTTTCTTACCTATGAATTTCTACTTATTTCGAATCATCTGATAAAAGGGTGGCAGCATAGTTGTTCACTAGATGAACCCTCTGCCCTTCATGGTTTTACTAATAAATTCACTTTGCCATCCTATTTTTATATGATTAAATTTAGAATATATAATAATTTTTTGTTATACTTTCTATAACAAATTTTTTAAATAAATTCTGAATAGGATATGAATATCTGATTATGTGAAAGTAAAGTAGAGTAGAGCTGTATTATTATGTATTTTATATACAAAATTAATTTATCATAGAAGGTGAATATTATTTATTTATTGTTATCATTCAAATAAACTTTTAAATCATGATTTCTTTTTGAGGATAAGCTTTTAATAAGATAAATTAATTTATAGGAAGATCAAATATTGGTAAAAGCCTTAAGGGAAGAGATTTGAGAAGAAAACGGCATGTAGGAAAAGTGTATTCCGTTTTAATATGTAGTATAGATTTGCTAAATTTTCTACCATTGATTTCGGCGCACGTATCTGGTGAAGGAAACATCATTGTTGACCAACTATTTCAGCACATGAGTTGCCCTTGAATTGAATAGGAGTGTCTAACATTGAATCTGGGTGTTGGTTTGTGTATGTTCTTGTGTGGGGTGTGTGGTTGCAATATACAGGGACTAGGTAGGGATGGTAGTGGTATGGTAGAGCCAGTTCAAGCTCAAGCAGTAGATAGCAGAGCAGGCTTAGGAAGCCAGCAGAAGAAGAAAGTGGACCCTAGCCTTGAGGTGCAGCCTGGAGATAGCTACAAGACCCTGATTCAAAAGAAAGCCCTTGCAAGATTCCGGGAAATGTCGTAACAAGCCTCTGTTGTTATAGTTATTGTAGCATACGTGGGAGGGCAAGATGCTACCTTCTAAAGATAGGTACATTCTAGCACCTGTAAGTTGAAATTGAGACATTTTGGTGATCAATCTTTCTTTGCAATGAAATTCTGTTTTAGAGCTGCCATTTGACTCTCGAATTGAACAGACGATTTCGACTAGTCTGATTAACTTGTTCATGGGTTGATGAAGAACATATGATGTATAAAGGACCAGTGGGTTTTTAATTGATGAGCAAATGGTTGTTTGCAAAGTATAAATCTTGATCATACCAACTTCAACTATGCATTATTATCACCTCTCCCTTTTAAGGATGCTGTTTTTTTTTCGTTTTCATAAACGTAGAAGAACAACTTCTATGTGCAGGTAAGCTTTTGGGTTTTACTCAAAGGTTAATCTTTCACAAATCACCCATGATATAGGGTATTTATCAAAAAGATAGGAAGGAGAGATGGAAATTCAAATGGATAAACTTTTATAATATCTACAAAATAAGTAGTTTTTCTTTATATGAAAATATACAAATCAATGTGGTGGGTTTTTGAAAATATAATAATTAATTGCTCGAGCCTTGAGTCGTATATAATCATATGACGTTAAATCACGATTAATCTCCAAAGTTATAGCAAATCATATGGGAAGAAAAAATACGAGAGCGAGACTAAATTATGACAATGTGCTTCATCCAAAGATATTTTGAAATCAGACCAAGGGTCGGGTCCGTCTGGAACCAACAATATGTTTAAAAGTTGAATCTTCAATCATTAACACAAATGTTTGTTTAAAAGTTGAATCTTCAGCCATTGACCTTCATTCATGTGTTCAATTGATGAGATTATAGGGGATGAAAATAAAAGTTAAGGAAATGAAGAGGGGGGTGAATCTTCCAATTTCTTCAACCTTTAAGGAAATGAAGAGGGTGATGAAAATAAAAGTTAAGGAAATGAAGAGGGTGATGAAAATAATAGTTAATCTACGTGGTCTACGTGGATAAGTTCTAAGTCTCGAATAGTGACTAAACACCAACATATTTTCGATCAAAGATTTTAACTCATATTAAAGTAATCAAACTGATAAATTGTATAGTATGATTTATCGTATGTACAATGAGAAGTGATAATGATAAAATTCCATTATAAACGTTGAAATTTGAAATTATTGAATGAAAAATTTGGATTTTTTTTCATAAAAAATAAGAAAAATGAAAAAAATAATCTGAAATTAGGAGCGGTACAAAAATATGGACGAAAAAATATTTGTTACCTTGTGAAATTTAGATAATTCGAGTAAATATTTTCAATCCACACCCACTCATCGTCACCTATGTTGCACGGAAACGGACACGGATACGGGAAACGGACAAGGCGAGAAACGGGAAAGCGGTAATCCTAACAATCGTAGGAAACGGGGACACGGCGAAAAAATATAAATAATATATCATTTTAAAGATATTGTGAAGAGAAATTTATATATAATAAGAAGAGATACATATATGATATAACCAATGACACATGAATGTGTTAGTAGTTGTAGAAGTATTGGAAAATAAGAATATTGATTGTGTTAAGTGACATTGAGGTAGTAGTCATGAATGTCTTATTCATCTTGAATTCCAAAAAAGAAAACAAAATGTAACGGTCATGAATGTCTTGTTTATCTATTTTGTATCCCTCTTTGATCCCACATGAAACCGTCATTCATGATCATGTTTTGGATGTGTCCGGTCCGTTCCCGGTATTGAAAACGTGTCTTGACCGTGTCCTCACTATTTTGACCGTGTCCGAGAAGTTTCCGGAAGCTTCCAAGTTCCGACACGAAAGGACACGGGAAACGGCACTGTGTAGAAGTTACCGTGCATCATAGATCGTCACTAGGAACATCAAAGTTAAACCTATGATAATGAATCTTAAACTTCTCAAATATTCTTGACTGAAGTTGTTAACTAATCAACTCGTGGTTGTTGTAATTGAAGCACAAAACATGCATTTATATACATAACTTCAGTTTTAGGAATATCAAAGCATAGAAGATACATTTACGAAACTGTCATACCCACAGTTATCCACAATTACGTGTATAATTTATACGGGTAAAACGGGAGCGGGTGGTGGGTGGTTGGACCTCCATCCATACCTGCCCACCACCTGGAATTCCTTGAGTTTTTAACCATATTTCCGGGTCGGTTGATCAGGTGATTGTGCACCCATTTTCATCCCTAGTTGATATGGTTAAAATTGTAACCAACTTGTAACTAAACTAAATACATTAATGTTTTAATATTTAAATAACAAGAATGTATAATGTATATTAGTGTATCTCAGTCAGGTAAATATATGATAAATAAAATATCGTATGACTATCATTGATTAAATGCAACAACTACTCTTTGAAATACATACGAGAAGTTTATAAAGTATTACTCACTAAATTATAATAAAGTATTCGGACTTTTTTCCTAAATAACAAGAATTTTTTTTTCTAAAACTAGGATCGGTGGCTTGTGACTTCTTTATATGACCCGTAGCTTGAAACTACGGTTTCTTCATATAACATGTAATTTGTACCGCTCCTAATCTGAAATTAGGAGCGGTACAAAAATATTGTCCGTTTCCCGTATCCGTGTCCGTTTCCGTGCAACATAGGTGACGATGAGTGGGTGTGGATTGAAAATATTTACTCGAATTATCTAAATTTCACAAGGTAACAAATATTTTTTCGGGGAGAAACTACCCAACAACTAATTTGTCATTTCGAAAGGTTTGTCTAGTTCAAGTTTCTTTATTGAAACGGTGTTCTAATATTGATTTGATGATTAATGGTATGACTAGAAATATGCTTCATAAATTTGATAAGTATTGGTCGTTATAAGTGTAGTTTTGGCAATGACATCAATTTTGGATCCAAGAGACAAATTAGAACGTGTTGAATGATATTTAACAAGATATACCGTGATAAGGCCTTCGTTGAGATTAAAAAGGTGAAAACTTTGACGGTTGATCTTTTGTATGAGTATCAAGACTTATGAAGACATTGAGGATTAAGAATATGTAAGTTCAACTCCTAGATTGCTTGGGAGGAGACATGTAATTTATGATGATGATGATGATCTTCACCAATCTAACAAATGTTTGAAGGAGACTAGTGTACGTAAGCTATGAGTTGGACTATTATCTTCAAGAAGTTATATTACTTGATAGTAAAGATTTTGATGTTCTTATATTTTAGTAAAATTGATTTAAGTGTCAAACTTAATTTGCAAAATATTGAAAAGGACTTTTACTATAGGTGGACGAGTGGTGAGTCCTTATCGTTCTATTTTTTTTGGTAAGAAGGAGAGGCAGTGGTCTCCCGCGCATCTAACGCGCTTTCGATAAATAAAAAAAGAGGGCTAAGTAGTCCGCAAACGGAGGATAGCCCGACCCCTTACATTATGAAGTAAAAAACTAACTACACCCTCGGGAGGGTCAACCAATACATTAAAGCCAAAAGGTAGATCGAAAGAAAAGCTAGCTAAGAAATCAGCCGCGGTATTCGCCTCGTGGAAGGCATGACGAGTTTGGATAATCCAATCTCTTCTTAAAAAGTCTTGGCATCTAAGTGCCAGACTAGCAAGAGGGTGATGTCGGGGAATGGTGCTATGTGAAAGCGTTATATCTAACTGTGAGTCTGTTTCCAGGATCACGTTACGGTATCCACTCTCCCAAGCCAACTTTAACCTGTGAAACATTCCCCATAGCTCAGCCATAGGAACCGAACATAAGCCAATGTTGACACCAAATCCCCGCAACCACTTCCCATCATGGTCATGAAGTAAACCACCAGCAGAGGCAAAACCATCGTGACGGCGAGCTCCATCTGTATTGATCTTGATTGACGGAAAAGGAGGAGGATCCCAACACACATGAGAAATATAAGGTCGCAACAACTTTGTGTCATATATATGAGATTTCCAAGCCTTAATGTATTCCAACACACGATTCCAGACATGAGCACTACGATTGCCTTGTTCCAAAGTATCTTCATAAATTTTCTGATTTTTCCACTTCCATGTCCACCAAATTGCAACTACAAAAACCTCACTCCATAAACAATTGTTAGTAAAATAACGAGTTGAAGAAATATTACCTCGCAACCATCCTGGAAAAAGGTGTAGCATAAAAATCTTCCAAATACAATTCCGCATGTAGTTGGCTCCACATATGGCGAACGATGACGCAATCCCGGAATAAGTGGGCAAGATCTTCAACCATAACAGAGCAAATGCTTGTGACTCCTATATGACGTCGAAGTCTTTCGTCCGCCGACAAGACCCCCCCGTGAAGAAGTTTCCATATAAAGACTCTCGCTCGATCATGAACACGTAATTTCCAAAGGTGTTTGAATAAATTGAAATCAGGAAGAATATCATATTGTGCAAAAATCAACAACTTATAAGCTGAAGCCACTGAGTAGGTCCCATCTGCAGTGGCAACCCACATGAAATCATCCTGTAAAGAAATCTCAATATCATTGTTAACATTCTGATCAGATTGATTATTAAAGTAGTAGTTGTCGGCTGGAGCGAATTAAGGCGCGCAATAACATAGGTGGGCAAAGTCTGTTGAAGTTCGGTGAGATTCCACCCATCCTCAGCAGTCCAGTAATGACGGACAATAAGCTTTGACGACAAATGCGAAGAATCACCACTTAGAATCATTTCCCGAAGAGGTTGGTCCGTCAACCAAATGTCATCCCAAAACCGAATATCACAACCATCACCTAGGATCCATTGGCATCCTTTTAAAACAGTAATACGTAAGGCCGTATAGATGGCCGACCACGTATGAGAAGGAGCCGAATGCGGAATATTAGAATGCCTTTATATACTTACTGCGGAGAACATCAACCCAAAGATTTCCTTCATTTTTCAAAAATCTCCACCCTAATTTGCCAAGAATGGATTTATTAAAGTACTCCATATTGCGCAGACCAAGACCCCCTTCACACTTAGGCCGACAAAAAATATTCCAAGGAATAGTATGTAAGGGTCTTGAAGAATCAGTATGACCCCAAACAAAATTACGAATAATTTTGTGAATATCTTCACAAACTCTTTTAGGTATCATCAAAGTCGCCATGGAGTAAACGGGAATAGAAGTCAGAACAGACTGTGCAAAAGTGATTCGCCCAGCAAAACTTAAATATTTACTTCACCAACCACTCAAACGGGCGGTCATCTTATCCAACAAAGGAACAAACGTATCTTTGGAGCTCTTACCTTGTAACATAGGGACCCCAAGATAATTTCCAAGATTGCGAGTCACTGCTACCCCACTCGGTATTTCAAGATTATTGCATAAATCTCTAGAAACGTTTGGAGAAACAAATTTTTTTGATTTTGCAGTGCTCACCTTGAGACCAGAGGCAGTACAAAATAACTGAAGACACTGCATAATAACGCGAAGTTGAGACACCGAGGCCCTTATCGTTCTATACATCATATGATATTGTATATGCATTAACGTGTTTGCAAAATTTGATTGAGAGCAATTGTGTAGGTGAACATACCTATTTATACTAATACCCTCTTTGTTGTTGGGTTATAATGTTGCACAATATTTCGTAATTTACTAAATTTTGATTTGTGTTATTTTAAATATGAAAATAGGCATACACTTTTAAAATTCTAAAAACGAAAAAATTACTTCACACCCGACTATTTCACCCGAACCACCGAACACCCGGTGGGTGATGGGTGGGTGGGATTTGGTTGAAGTGTGAAGTGGGTGATGGACGGAGCGAGAGACAACTTGAGTAAGTTGGGTGGTGGAAATGGTACATCCACCCATCTACCGACCTGTTTTCGTTCCTAATATCAACCTATAACATTTTTTTTAAAGCGAAAATCACTTATATTATTACGTCAAGTCAAGTTTTGCTAAGGTAATAATACCTTACAGGGAGCCATCTAAAAACAAACCAGTCTGCTTTGGATTAATTCTGGCTATATAATGAGCCACAATATTATCCGAACGAAAGTACATAAGTACAAACAGAAGAAGGTATACACGACATAAGATTCCGTATATCAACACATATATTCCATTTGGTTGTAACTCCGGTAACAGAATGAAAATGAATCTAGTCCACATTTCTACCTCGTTTATGGAATCATTTCATGTGATTTCATGCAAAATGCACTTGTTTCTCCCCATTTTGTTATCCTACGAGGTATTAAAACTAATCAATTTCTACTATAATTACTTCAAACCACAAGAAATAATTCCCAAAAACTTCATGAATATGGTATATATGGACTAGATACGTTTTCAATCCATTTCCGTTTCTGTTCCGGAGTTCAAACCAAACCGGCCTATAATCCCTTCTACGACGGTTGAACAGTATCATTTCATTCAGTTGATAACATTGTATTGTTATAAATGGGTAGACAATTTGGCCGGGTGGTGCCTTGGTGTTTGTTGGAACCTTTGGGGGGGGGGGGGTGAAATTATCAGTTTCAGGCAGAGAGAGAGCGCCCCCTTCTTCTCATAAATCCAATGTTCAGCAATCGAATCCCAACTTCCTCCGTTGTTCTTCCCGTCTATGGAAATGTCTATCCAAAAGGGTAACTACTAGTTCCTCTCTCTCGATATCTGAATTGGGGTTTTTGAGCTTCTGTAGCATAATGTTCATCCTTTGGTGTTATCTTCAAACAAATTCATTCATGTTATCTTCTCTTTTTGAACAGTGAAATGACACTTGTTATCTGAATTCGCCTTTTAAGCTAGGAAATTTTGGTAAACATACTCGAAACTCCCAGAGAATTTGTGAAATTTCAGATATCGTTATATAGATATCGATATTGGGATATATTGTGTGTCGGCTTATGAATTTGATACTTATGTGCTATAGGTATCACAGATTTTGGTAAACATATCGTTATATAGTTGGAAGATTTGTGAATATGTAGCTAAAGGTGTTTTGCATGTTGAATTGGATGCAGAATGTACCATGTCCCTATGATGATAGGCCAACCACCAAAACCTTACTTTCTTGATCCTGACACAGGCAGCGATCTTACTTGGCTCCAATGTGATGTCCTATGTATTCGCTGCACCAATGTAAAGTCCACCATTTACATTCAATTTGATTCATGCTTTGATTCAATTTCTGCTTAAAAATGTGTTTTCTCTCTATAATTTAGGCTCCAAATCCGCTTTATAAACCCAGCAATGACTTGGTGCCTTGTGAAGATCCTCTTTGTGTCTCTCTTCAAAATTCTGATGATCACAGTTGTGATAATCCACATCAGTGTGATTATATGGTAGAGTATGCAGATGGTGGTTCGTCTTATGGTGTTCTTGTCCGGGACTATCTGCCTCTCAACTTCACAAGTGGCTTCACTCATGCTCCTCGTCTTGTAATCGGGTTGCTACAAACGGTCTTTTTATAAACAGACATCCAAACAAAGTCTTGCTTGAATAAGAATATAAAAATATGATCAATTTTGTTTGTTTGCCTTTCCACTAGGTGTGGATATGATCAAATCCCAGGCTCATCAAATCCTTTCTTGGATGGAGTACTTGGTCTTGGTAAAGGGAAAACCAGCATTGTTTCGCAACTTCATGCTCAGGGCTTTACAAGGAATGTTGTTGGCCACTGCTTAAGTGGGCTAGGTGGAGGCTATATATTCTTGGGTGATGGTGTTTATGATTCTTCTTCTGTGACTTGGACTCATATGTCTCGTGAATACGAGTAATAACCATTCTTATTCGATTTCTGCCTTATCCTTCCAATTCAATACATCTATGAAAAGAAAAAAAAAATGTTTTTATTCCTGCCAGGAAATACTACTCCCCTGGATTTGCTGAGCTATACTTTGGTGGCAAAACGACTGGTGTCAAGAACCTTCCTGTGATCTTTGATAGCGGGAGTTCCTTCACTTACTTTGCTTCTTCAGCCTACCATGCTGTTATTGCCTTGGTAAGTTGTGATGTACTTGTCTTGTACATCACATTTTCTCAATTTCTGAGGCAAAAGCTAGCTGGATTGTTCTAAAAAAAACTTTCACCGGAGAACAACTGTGATCTCTATAGCAGATCCTTTTGGGCTTGTTTGGAGTGCATTTATAAATTTAATATCCCAGTTATAAGCCATTTATAAGTGCAACACTGTATTTATAAGTGGTATTGTTGCAACAAGTTGAGCATATATATAGTATTGTTATTCGAGTCGAACAAGCCGAGCTTTGGTATTTTCATAGTCGGCTTGTTTAGTAAGTGAAAGAGCTCAAGCCGAGCTTTTTTCGAATGAAGCCCAGCTCATAAGCTTGTCTCTCACACTAATGTACAGAAGACTGACTCATCTAGTCATCATTAGGGTTATTATTGGAGTCAAACGAAGCGAACTTTGGTATGCTCATGTAAAACAACTCGGTTAATTTCGACCCGAATCTAAATTTTAAATGAGCTTAAAATTGTGTTCATAGTCGCCTTGTTTAGTAAGTGAATGAGCTCGAGCTGAGTGATGTAACAACTGCTTTTTTGTCTTGCAGTTGAGGAAGCAACTCTCTGGAAAGCCTCTAAGAGATGCAACTGATGACCCTACACTTCCAGTGTGTTGGAGAGGTGAGAAGCCTTTCAAAAGTATCCATGAAGTGCAAAAATACTTCCAGCCAATAGCACTTAAATTTAAAGGTTCATGGTTTCAATTATCCCCTGAAGATTATCTGATAATAACAGTAAGCAACTTTCTAATCCAATTCGCCATCACGTACCACTAATCTGCAAAATTCTTTACAATGCTAACTTATGAAGTATTTCAACTCCCAGATGGAAGGGAATGTCTGCTTGGGAATCCTAAATGGAACTGAGATTGGACTAGAGAATTTAAGTGTCATTGGAGGTCTGATACCGTATCTTAATGACTAGTAAAGTGAATTTGTATGAATTTGATGGTTGAAACTTTTGAGTTTACAGATATCTCAATGCAAGATAAAATGGTCATCTATGACAACGAGAAGCAAATGATCGGATGGTCACCAGCAAACTGTGATCAGATTCCGAAGGGCAAAGTTGCTACCTCTTGCTAATACAGTATTCGAGGTAAGAGCTGTAAATATCCATGGAGTTTCACATACCCATTGTAATCTGTATATATATGTCATATATGTATGTATCTACACAAGGTTGAGGAAATGAATAATACTTCAATTTCACAACATCAAAACCAAAATACACTGCTTCTCTTGGATGCTTGCTTTATCTTCGTGTGTTTTGAATTTTGTTTCTGAACAAGGACTTGGGCTAGGCTTTACATGGATTTGACTCATTTCATTTTAGATATAGGTTGGAACCTTAACTGTTGAAGTGTGCTTTATACCTTCTGGTGCACTTGTGGAATTGCATTTATTCAGGCAACGAACTAAGTCAACTATGTTGCTATTGTTTAGGAGTTTATTTCAGATCGATTTCTACCACTACCTTAGGCATAATGTTAGACGTGGTTAGTGTAGTCAGTTTGGTTTATTTTCTAGCTTATTTGTAGGGATAATAACTATAAATTGATTAGCCATTAATATTCATTTCATTATTTTCGTGTGGAAATGTTAGTTCTTTGTATGGATCTTGTAACACAGTTTGTATTGACATGGTGTAAAAAAACTTGAATTTTGAGTAAAAGCTTATTACACTTTGCATTTCATTATGAATCAATCTCTGATACAATAGGAACAACGTACAAGCAACTTCATAGACAATTAAGGCAATCTAGAAATGATTATACAGATGTTAATCTCATAATATTTTACAGAAGTATGCAGCTTAGTTATAAGTTAGTTGATCCTTCTTATATTGGCAAGGCAATGATCAATTGGCCTTGAGATGGGCAAGTATCTGACCGGACAGTTTGGATTTACCCTATCAAGCCTGTAACCATCCCATTACAAAAACACAATTAAATACCATGTTATACATTGATAAAAAAAAATAATGAGAAAAAGTATTTATTTACCTGTAGTTAAGAAGAAAATAATGGAGGAAAATGTAGATTTCAAGCCTTGCAAGATCCCTGCCTGGACACAGCCTGCTACCCGCTCCAAATGGAATGTAATTTGCCCTTGTTTTTGGATCCTTTTACATTATCATACAAATTTATATCTTAATTTACAATTATATATGTTAATACATATTATAATTGATTCATATGATTTTTATGATAAGATACTTACATCCCATCTGGAAGGATTGAAGTCTTTGGCATTGAGGAACTTGTCCTCATCCAAATGAGCACTTCTCAGCCATGTCAGTATCCTCCATCCCTTTGGGACAATATACCCTTCAATTTTGAAAATTAATTAAGAAAACTCATCCGATCAAAAACAACATATATAGATCTAATGTGATCAAGTTACCGTTGATGTTAACATCGGTGTTGGCCTCTCGAAACAGCGTAAATGAGATGTTGACAACACGAAGGGTTTCGTCTATGACCTTGGACAAGTACTCCATGTGCTTAGTCTCTTTCAGGCTTAACCCCTTCTGTGTTGCTTCTCTCCTCCTTACTATCTCTTCTTGCTCCTCCTTTGCCTTCTGTAACACATTGGGATGATCATGCATTAGAAGAATCGCCCACATGATGGCATGCCCTGAAGACTCATGTCCGGCATTCAAGAACATGATGATGAGGTCTATGATCTCCTCATCACTCAGCTTCCCTCCACCATTCTCGTCCTCGACATCCATCAACATCCCCATCATATCCTTCCTCTCTTCATCCACATTCATCATCCTTCTCTCGTCCACTACGCTTTGGAAGATCTTTTGCAAATTCCTCCTTGCCTACATCAACACAATAATTACAACCTTAATTACAACTATAAATTACACTTTTAAGTTAATTAAGCTAGATATATGTTGAAGTAGCTAGGTAGTCACCTTGAGAGCCTTATGGTAAGCAAACCCGGGGAGATCAATAGCCATGGACTTCAATCCATAGTTCAAAGTGGTGTACTCCTTCTCCGATGCCTCCATTATGGAATCACTCCTCTCCCCCATCATCACATACATGATCACCTTGAACGCGATCTTTCTTGTCTCCGTCAAGAACTCAATAGGCTTCTCCATGGACGCCCATTTCTCCAATGATTCAACCACGGTGTCTTCAATGTGGTTGATGTAGAGGGACAAAGCTCGTTGGCCGCTAAGAGGAGGCGTGGTGAGCCTCCTCATGCGCTTGTGTTCTTCGAAGGAGATGCCATGAAAGGCCTTCTTCCCCATCAACTTAGTGATAGAAGTAGGGTATCCTGGGCCGAATGTCGCTTCATCTGATAACACTCTCTTGCAGACTTCAGGAGTAGTGACTATAACACATGGCCTTCCAAACATAAAAGCTCTATATATTCCTGTTGCACCATATCTACATACATATACATGAATCATATAATTTTAGTAACTGTAGATAAATAACTCAAAATGTGTAAAGATAAAGAGGAGATAGAGACCTTGTGGAAAAACTCGAGATGAACGAGTCCGGGTTGGGTGACTTGAAGGCCTTAAGGAAAGACAACTGAGTGCCAATGAAAGGCAAGCCCAAGTCGCCAGGAGGCAGAAGCTTCTTCGTCTCCTTATCCAATGATCCATTCACATAAAACCATTCATTTGCTTTCCTTAGAAGAGCCCACAAAGCTATCAAACCACCTAACAAAATGACTGTCAAACCCATCAGCTCCATTGCTACTTCTTGCCTGCCTGTTTGAATTCGATCAGCTAAAGGGAAAGCTTGTTATTGAATTTTGAGATGCTCAAGTTTCAATTGTTTATGTAAATTTGCAATTTGGAGGTTATACTTATAGGGATCGAACATCTTGTTTTCAATATGTGGGATATGAGTATCAGATTGCAGATCCATGTTCAAATCAGCTTAATCATAGGTATCAGATTGTTCAACGTGATATAATCCTGAGATTTTGAGATTTTCAACTGCGAATTATTTCGTTAGTACAGGGTGGATTGTGTAAAATCAATGAAGATTTGTCGATTCTCCCTTTCAATTACGTTTAATGTCACCAAGATCCGCTTTGAAATAGTCTTTCAACGATAAATTATGTCAATATCTTGTTTATAAAATCTCAGCGGTGTCAATGTCAAGTTGAACTCTCTACAAGTCAACGATATACATTTCTTCTTAGATAAAAACTTAAACGCGGGTTCAATTTAAATATTTTTATACATGCTATTAGCATTGTAGATTGTACGTATAATCTTTTTTTGGTAAGGATTTTTGGTCTAATCTATCAAACTATATAAGATGACTTATTTATAAAATGCTATCAAAATAAGAAGGATTGTGGACAAAAATACATAAATCTAATATGAAGTATTTATGTATTGTATATTAAAAATGCATAGTTTAAAAGTATACACAAATAATATAAATTTTAATATACATAGTTAAATATATATATATATATATATATATATATATATATATATATATATATATATATATATATATATATATATATATATATATATATATATATATATATATATATATTGATCGAATAGATCTCTTCTTTTAAAGGGAAAAGCAGCTTTTGGTATCAAAACCTCCTACAAAACATCACTTCAAATGTTCTTTCTTTTAAAGGGAAAAGCAGCTTATGATATTTATTTTATGTATATTCAAGACCCAATAATCACCTCTTTTCCTATTAGAACCGGATCAGATATCATCAATACTTTTAACATTCAAAGCTCCGAAACTTAAGGCTGAGAGATTGTCGTCTTGTTTGTAAACAAATGTCATTGGTTGTATCAAATAAATGATAGATTTTGACAAAAAGATTGAACTGCATAGGATAGGGGCCGCGCGAACGCAGGCCCCCACCGCAACAAATTTTGACGTACACTCTCCCACTTGGGGAGATGTTAGGTCGGCGCCCCTCCGTAAAGTGCAATGGAGGTCACCGTCCCAGGCCACAGGTCTTCTTGATCACCCGCTGACCCCGTCCAGGTAAGTATGTATTCCTGTGCCTCTTGCTTTCATCTTATACACCCACCTACATTTCTCCTGTTGAGCAGAATTCGATGTGGGAAACCCAGAACAAACCCCGAGAGAAAACAACCTTTTCTGCACTTTGTTTGTCTTGTTTCACTCAATTGATGAGCAATGGTGTCTCTATAAGCCTTATTCGGCTAAAGTAAATGAGTAAATTTAACGAGAAAATGAAATATGAGATGGAAGGTGAAGCAATCACCGGAATCTTGGCAGTTTCCGATTTCCCATCCTTCAGCAATCAGTATCTTCTGTAAGTGCAACATGCTCCATCACAGTGCTCCCTTGCTTGTGTGGCACATGATTTATCTCCATCCTCACCCTCATCAACCATCGTACACGCTTTCTCCGGCGACCGGATCAACCCTAACCTTTTAGCGTTTTGAGTTAAACATAAAAGTAATGAGATTTTAGTCAATTAGTTTGACAAAAATTACGGCCTTAACATGGTAATATGGCTAATGCTAGCCTGATTCTTGATAGCAATGGAAGCTAATTAATGTTGTTTATTACAACTACATCGATTGGTTAAACTTTTCCTAGTTTAATTGTCTCACTTTAAGTATTTACCTGTAGTTGTTGTTTCTTTACTACAGTAATAATGAAGTTAGTTTTAAGTATTTCTTAATCTAGTTGTATTATAAACAAAACATTATTATGAAACTAATTGCATTATTTTTCGTAGTTTGCAGAATATGACTTGGATTCTAGATGAGTACTAAGTTTCATGGCTACTCCCATGTTAACCTATTATAAGTTGGACTACCTTTAGGAGGTAACAGGGAAAAGTTTTGTTAGAAATTGTTATGTTATACAAGTATAGCCTTCCTTCACATGATCTTATTTATGAATGTTGATTATTGTTTAATAAATCCTATTTTTGTACAAGTGCATATGAACAATTTTTGTTGACAAATTTATTTTTTAAAAAAATTATTTCAGGGATTCGGTAATTTTGACATCCGTGCCTTCTACAACATGTGGTTGGAACTCGTGTAGTCAAAAATTTCACCAGTTCATACCCAATTTCACTATACGTTCAGACCGAGTACTTCGTGTATATTTGGAAAGACTCAATATCAATTTCTTCATACTAAGAGCCAAAATGTGTTTGCCGACAATGTAACCGATGACATTGCAATGACGATATAATAGATGATAATATAATTTTTGATGATAAGTTGTTAGACGGTATATAATTGATGTATGTAAAATTTAGACGTTACAATTAATGTATTCAAAAATTAGTTTTTGGGTATGATTGGGAGGCATTTTGGAGGATTTGATGGAGATGATGAAGATGATGAAGATGATGAATAGAAGTTTGGGTGTTTGGGAAGTATAGATATAGGGAGATGATAGTAGATGTCTATGATATTTCTAATTTTATTATAAGCTTCAAAAATAAAGATGATGGTAGATGATGAAGCTTATTGCTATATTTTCTCAAAATTTATCCTTCGTATCAATCACACTTTCAACAAAAAAAAAAAACATATGCAATTTCTTTTTTTTGTCTTGCTAATTTTTGGTATTAAATTAAAATTATTTTTCGTTGTTTCATCTCCAACTACAACGTATCATTAGTTTCGAATTTAAGCTTCTTCTTTTTTTCTAAAAAATAGTCAAACTTGTTATGGAATTGGTCAAGAAGTGAAGTAAATTGTAGGTGAATTATTCATCTTCTAACACCCCAATTTACTTTATTAGTAACTCCTCATATTGTAACCCCTTTTATGTTAATGACTCCTCCTAGTTTTTGACCTATAAATAGAGGTCAATCTCATTGTAACAAAATGCACCAAGAGCAAGTTAGAAATATAATTTTCTTGTTCTCTCCTCTCTTATAGCTTCATTCTAAGTGTTCTTGAACACATTCCACAAAGTTTAAGTAAAGAAAGAAATACAAAACAATCTTTTTATAACACGTTATCAGCACGAGAGATTCTAAGTTATAACTGAGCTTTGCTACTAAGGGTATGTTTCTTAAACTTTTCCTTAGTTTTTCTTTACACAAAACTATACACGAAAATCTACTTGAGGACTATGCTCTGTAGTTGCCCTTCATGGGATTCTCTACATCAGAAACTCAATTTTTTAGAAACTTAACTTAATCCGAGGAGTATGCTCTGTAGTTGCCCAAATAGGGAACCTCTACACTAGAAACTCGTTATCTTAACATGAGATCGAAAATAAATTTGTCAAAATAAAATTATGTCGTTTGGTTTTATGCTAAGAAACAAAACAAAATTGAGAATTGCTCACCAAAAACTCTTTTTTTTTGACAAAGACCCAAATTAATTAATTTTCTTGCTTTCACCTCTTGGAATACGAACGAATATGGAGATGGAGTTTAAAGAGGGTCAAAGTAACTGGTTTTAATTTCTTACTCTCGTAACTCTTATATATCCATATGTTTTCTTTCTTATGTCGCATGATAAAAATATGTGTCTCTATTATTGTTATGACATCTACACCTATGAAATGACTTTATTTATTCACGACTCATATTATCATACATGCTTAATATTGACATAAACTATAATGTTATGTAGTAATCAATGGCAAGCATTGCAAAAAGAGAGTTTGACATGCTTGACTTGTCGAGCCAAAAGTGCCTCGAATGGAGGGTTGATGCACTTGCCCATCTCAAGGCAAATGGCCTTGAAAAAACAATTGAGGATGAAAATGATGCCACTCCACAAGAGAAGGCAAAAGAAATTGTATTCCTCCGCCACCACATTCATGAAAGTCTCAAGACTGAATATTTATTTGTGGAGGATCCAAAAGAGTTGTGGGAAAACTTGAATGAAAGATATGGACATCAAAAGGAAGTCCTTTTCCCACAAGCTCTATATGAATGGAACAATTTGAGGTTCCAGGACTTCAAGTCCATATCTGATTATAATAGTGCTATTCACATGATCACCTCCCAACTGAGACTATGTGGTCATGTGATCACCCAAGAAGAAATGTTAGAAAGAACATTTTGTACTATGCATGCCACAAATGTATTGTTACAACAACAATACCGGGAGAGAGGTGACAAGGCTTATTTCCTAAGGTCGTTATTATAAGCTTATCAAGTTAAATCCGAACTTAATACTAACCAATGTATATGATTAAGTAAGGGTCGAACCCAAGGGAGTTGAACAAGTTTCTATTCAATTTTAGTTATTGATTTGGTAACAAAGGGGGGGGGGGGGGAATTTGGATTGTTTAAAACAAGACAAAGACAATTATAATGTTGGTGAAAACAAGATTGATTTAAGAACTACACTAGGTAGGATCTTAGCATATAAATTGGTTGGTTCTTTTTAGAAGTATTCAATATTTGTTCTCATCTTGATCGTATTTATGCATTAAGCCAACCGGCATTAACACAACTTAACTAGTTTATTAATCCGTAAACCTACAAGATTAAACCACTAATTAGCATTCTACCAAAGATAAAGAGATACATAAAAGATAAACAACCCGTTAATCTTATTATGTAGTTAAATTCCTTTCCCTTAAATAATCACAACCAGCTTTTACCTAAGGGTTTGCTACTAGATTAAGGACCCGAACCCGGAATCAATTAATCCTAGCCTTTTGCATGCAATTATACAACTTAGGTGATCAAACTAAGTAGAAAATAAACATGCAAACTAAGTTAAATACAAGGAATATAACACAAAATATATTGAATAAAACTTCTATTTAAAAAGAACTTACAACCACTTTATAATGCAGCTTCAATCCACCCAATGTAGCCAAGGGAGTTTAGAAACTCATTACAAAGAACACTATGAATATAGAGGTTTTTGTGTGGAAAATGAGATTCAAATACCTATAGCCAAGGGCTCTATTTATACTACAAAATGCATTAAAAATGAGTAAAGAGGCTGTGCTAACAGCCACCATTAAGGGTGAATTAAAGTGGTTGCAGACAGCCACAATAATGTCCTTAAAGTCGTCGAAAACAGCCGAGTAAAAGCCTCTGACGCTAACCCGCACCCGCGGCCAAGGGCGCCGCGGGGGCGGTTTAGGCAAAAACGTTCCAACTTCTTCTTGGCCGCAGGGGCGGCTCGTCATACCCGCGGGGGCGGGTCCTTGAATGCTCTTGAAACGTCTGACTCTTTAACTTCGTAACGCTTCTGGTGAGAATCCGCAGGGGCGGCCCAGAGTTACCGCGGGGCGGTGACACTGGATCTTCGGCTTCACAAGGCCGCTAGCATGGCCGCAGGCAAGGGTGCTGGGGCGCCGTCTTCGCTTCGTCAGGCTGGGTCACCGCAGGGGCGGACAGGGTTGGCCGCGGGGGCGGTGACATGTCTCTTTATGGCCGCGGGCGAAGACGCGGCTGCGGCTCTTGGTGGTGGTCTTCATGGTTGACACCGCAGGTGCGGACTGGAGAGTCCGCGGGGGCGGTGACAGGCTTGTCTTGGCCGCGGGCGTTGACGCAGGCAGCGGCACTCATCTGTGTTGTCACCGCGGGGGCGGACAGAGGATGCCGCGGGGGCGGTGTGCACTAGAATCTGAACTTCGATGATTTTCTTCAACTCCTAAGTATTGCTAATACCTTCTTTTGCTTCAATTTGAATCTTTTATCTGGATCACGGTATTAGCAATATAAACTGACTCAAAAACATAAAAACGACTCTAAAAGCTACCTAAAATGATAGTGATTCCATCACCTATCAAACTCCCCCATACTTAGACTCTTTACTCGTCCCGAGTAAACAACACATCAAACAATTCAGCTTACAAGCCTCAGGAAGTATGGCGTAGTATAAAAGATGAGGAACAAAAGAGAAAAAAAATAAGCAAAGAAAATGAGAGAAAAGAAAAAGAAAAGAGAAGGAAATATGAGAAAATGTGAGAAAAACTACCATCCTTATTGCTCCAAGAGTGACATACCCGGACATCCTCCTTATGACTCCCCTTCTTATGTCGCCAACGCCAGAAGGAGAACCTACACTCGATATCGCTCATTTTGCCAAGGAGCCCTTTCGGGTTTTCACCTTGCCACTCTTTTTTTTTATTTTTTTTTATTGATGATCTCACCAAAAGTCTCACCACCTCCCTCAAGTCCAATTTTGCACCAACCTAGAGTTGGTCGGACTACCTTCTTTTTACCTAAACCGCCCTTTCGGTCTTTCGGTTTATCCAAGGATTTCCTTGCCTTTTTCTCAATTCTTTTGGCTTTTTCTCTCTTTTTTTTTTTTTTTTTTTTTTTTCTTTCAAATGAATTAGAAAGCTGAATTTAAATCAAATTCAAATGACTAGAAAAATTAAACAAACTCAAAAAAAAAACATGCATGATAAATACCCTCCCCCATACTTGAAGAACGCTTTGCCCTCAAAGTGTGAAAATGAAAGCAAAGATAATAAATGGAGAAGAGCAAGAGGTGTGGCTCACTAGTGGGATGGTCCGGCTGGACCATCCGGACCGTGCTCCGAAGGATACGGGAAGTGGCTGAAAAAGTGCTCCTTACGCTGGTACAAGCCGTCAAGGCGGGTCTGTTGTGCGTCCATCCTCACCGTGTGAGAGGTCTCAAAGTTGGCTTGCCAAGCCAACTACTGAGCCTCCGTCCTCCGCAGTTGTGCCTCCTTCTGTTGTATTTTCCGCAGGGGCGGTTTTGAAGACCCGCAAGGGCGGTTTTTTTTTTTTTTTTTTTTTGGGTAAACCCGCTGGGGCGGGGGCTTGTCACCGCGGGGGCGGTGACAAAGGAAGCGGAGACGCAGAGCTAGCGCCGGGTGCGGCGCTGGAAACGTTCGTCAAGGGCTTAATCCGCTGGTGCGGGGGTCTATCACCGCGGGGGCGGTGACAGCCTTGTGCTTGCGCTGGCTCAGCGCCGGGGGCGGGCTGGGAGCGTAGTGTCACCGCGGGAGCGGTGACTTATGGCCGCAGGTGCGGTTTCCTTGGCAGAACGTCAGAACCTCCTCTTCTTATTTTCTCGGGTTGCCTCCCGAGCAGCGCCTTTGTTTTACGTCGTTGGCTCGACGTAAGACCTACATCACTAAGTTAGTAGCATGGGTTTGAACCATGAAAATGGTCCAAACCAATAATCAATAAAAAAAATACAAATAAAAACTAAATAAAACTCCCCGGCAACGGCGCCAAATTTGACAAGGCTTATTTCCTAAGGTCGTTATTATAAGCTTATCAAGTTAAATCCGAACTTAATACTAACCAATGTATATGATTAACTAAGGGTCGAACCCAAGGGAGTTGAACAAGTTTCTATTCAATTTTAGTTATTGATTTGGTAACAAAGGGGGGGGGGGGATTTGGATTGTTTAAAACAGGACAAAGACAATTATAATGTTGGTGAAAACAAGATTGATTTAAGAACTACACTAGGTAGGATCTTAGCATACATATAAATTGGTTGGTTCTTTTTAGAAGTATTCAATATTTGTTCTCATCTTGATCGTATTTATGCATTAAGCCAACCGGCATTAACACAACTTAACTAGTTTATTAATCCGTAAACCTACAAGATTAAACCACTAATTAGCATTCTACCAAAGATAAAGAGATACATAAAAGATAAACAACCCGTTAATCTTATTATGTAGTTAAATTCCTTTCCCTTAAATAATCACAACCAGCTTTTACCTAAGGGTTTGCTACTAGATTAAGGACCCGAACCCGGAATCAATTAATCCTAGCCTTTTGCATGCAATTATACAACTTAGGTGATCAAACTAAGTAGAAAATAAACATGCAAACTAAGTTAAATACAAGGAATATAACACAAAATATATTGAATAAAACTTCTATTTAAAAAGAACTTACAACCACTTTATAATGCAGCTTCAATCCACCCAATGTAGCCAAGGGAGTTTAGAAACTCATTACAAAGAACACTATGAATATAGAGGTTTTTGTGTGGAAAATGAGATTCAAATACCTATAGCCAAGGGCTCTATTTATACTACAAAATGCATTAAAAATGAGTAAAGAGGCTGTGCTAACAGCCACCATTAAGGGTGAATTAAAGTGGTTGCAGACAGCCACAATAATGTCCTTAAAGTCGTCGAAAACAGCCGAGTAAAAGCCTCTGACGCTAACCCGCACCCGCGGCCAAGGGCGCCGCGGGGGCGGTTTAGGCAAAAACGTTCCAACTTCTTCTTGGCCGCGGGGGCGGCTCGTCATACCCGCGGGGGCGGGTCCTTGAATGCTCTTGAAACGTCTGACTCTTTAACTTCGTAACGCTTCTGGTGAGAATCCGCAGGGGCGGCCCAGAGTTACCGCGGGGGCGGTGACACTGGATCTTCGGCTTCACAAGGCCGCTGGCATGGCCGCAGGCAAGGGCGTTGGGGCGCCGTCTTCGCTTCGTCAGGCTGGGTCACCGCAGGGGCGGACAGGGTTGGCCGCGGGGGCGGTGACATGTCTCTTTATGGCCGCGGGCGAAGACGCGGCTGCGGCTCTTGGTGGTGGTCTTCATGGTTGACACCGCAGGTGCGGACTGGAGAGTCCGCGGGGGCGGTGACAGGCTTGTCTTGGCCGCGGGCGTTGACGCAGGCAGCGGCACTCATCTGTGTTGTCACCGCGGGGGCGGACAGAGGATGCCGCGGGGGCGGTGTGCACTAGAATCTGAACTTCGATGATTTTCTTCAACTCCTAAGTATTGCTAATACCTTCTTTTGCTTCAATTTGAATCTTTTATCTGGATCACAGTATTAGCAATATAAACTGACTCAAAAACATAAAAACGACTCTAAAAGCTACCTAAAATGATAGTGATTCCATCACCTATCAAACTCCCCCATACTTAGACTCTTTACTCGTCCCGAGTAAACAACACATCAAACAATTCAGCTTACAAGCCTCAGGAAGTATGGCGTAGTATAAAAGATGAGGAACAAAAGAGAAAAAAAATAAGCAAAGAAAATGAGAGAAAAGAAAAAGAAAAGAGAAGGAAATATGAGAAAATGTGAGAAAAACTACCATCCTTATTGCTCCAAGAGTGACCTACCCGGACATCCTCCTTATGACTCCCCTTCTTATGTCGCCAACGCCAGAAGGAGAACCTACACTCGATATCGCTCATTTTGCCAAGGAGCCCTTTCGGGTTTTCACCTTGCCACTCTTTTTTTATTTATTTATTTTTTTTATTGATGATCTCACCAAAAGTCTCACCTCCCTCAAGTCCAATTTTGCACCAACCTAGAGTTGGTCGGACTACCTTCTTTTTACCTAAACCGCCCTTTCGGGTTTTCGGTTTATCCAAGGATTTCCTTGCCTTTTTCTCAATTCTTTTGGCTTTTTCTCTCTTTTTTTTTTTTTTTTTTTCTTTTCTTTGAAATGAATTACAAAGCTGAATTTAAATCAAATTCAAATGACTAGAAAAATTAAACAAACTCAAAAAAAAACATGCATGATAAATACCCTCCCCCATACTTGAAGAACGCTTTGCCCTCAAAGTGTGAAAATGAAAGCAAAGATAATAAATGGAGAAGAGCAAGAGGTGTGGCTCACTAGTGGGATGGTCCGGCTGGACCATCCGGACCGTGCTCCGAAGGATACGGGAAGTGGCTGAAAAAGTGCTCCTGACGCTGGTACAAGCCGTCAAGGCGGGTCTGTTGTGCGTCCATCCTCACCGTGTGAGAGGTCTCAAAGTTGGCTTGCCAAGCCAACTACTGAGCCTCCGTCCTCCGCAGCTGTGCCTCCTTCTGTTGTATTTTCCGCAGGGGCGGTTTTGAAGACCCGCAAGGGCGGTTTTTTTTTTTTTTTTTTTTTTTGGGTAAACCCGCTGGGGCGGGGGCGGTGACAAAGGAAGCGGAGACGCAGAGCTAGCGCCGGGTGCGGCGCTGGAAACGTTCGTCAAGGGCTTAATCCGCTGGTGCGGGGGTCTATCACCGCGGGGGCGGTGACAGCCTTGTGCTTGCGCTGGCTCAGCGCCGGGGGCGGGCTGGGAGCGTAGTGTCACCGCGGGAGCGGTGACTTATGGCCGCAGGTGCGGTTTCCTTGGCAGAACGTCAGAACCTCCTCTTCTTATTTTCTCGGGTTGCCTCCCGAGCAGCGCCTTTGTTTTACGTCGTTGGCTCGACGTAAGACCTACATCACTAAGTTAGTAGCATGGGTTTGAACCATGAAAATGGTCCAAACCAATAATCAATAAAAAAAATACAAATAAAAACTAAATAAAACTCCCCGGCAACGGCGCCAAATTTGACAAGGCTTATTTCCTAAGGTCGTTATTATAAGCTTATCAAGTTAAATCCGAACTTAATACTAACCAATGTATATGATTAACTAAGGGTCGAACCCAAGGGAGTTGAACAAGTTTCTATTCAATTTTAGTTATTGATTTGGTAACAAAGGGGGGGGGGGGGATTTGGATTGTTTAAAACAGGACAAAGACAATTATAATGTTGGTGAAAACAAGATTGATTTAAGAACTACACTAGGTAGGATCTTAGCATACATATAAATTGGTTGGTTCTTTTTAGAAGTATTCAATATTTGTTCTCATCTTGATCGTATTTATGCATTAAGCCAACCGGCATTAACACAACTTAACTAGTTTATTAATCCGTAAACCTACAAGATTAAACCACTAATTAGCATTCTACCAAAGATAAAGAGATACATAAAAGATAAACAACCCGTTAATCTTATTATGTAGTTAAATTCCTTTCCCTTAAATAATCACAACCAGCTTTTACCTAAGGGTTTGCTACTAGATTAAGGACCCGAACCCGGAATCAATTAATCCTAGCCTTTTGCATGCAATTATACAACTTAGGTGATCAAACTAAGTAGAAAATAAACATGCAAACTAAGTTAAATACAAGGAATATAACACAAAATATATTGAATAAAACTTCTATTTAAAAAGAACTTACAACCACTTTATAATGCAGCTTCAATCCACCCAATGTAGCCAAGGGAGTTTAGAAACTCATTACAAAGAACACTATGAATATAGAGGTTTTTGTGTGGAAAATGAGATTCAAATACCTATAGCCAAGGGCTCTATTTATACTACAAAATGCATTAAAAATGAGTAAAGAGGCTGTGCTAACAGCCACCATTAAGGGTGAATTAAAGTGGTTGCAGACAGCCACAATAATGTCCTTAAAGTCGTCGAAAACAGCCGAGTAAAAGCCTCTGACGCTAACCCGCACCCGCGGCCAAGGGCGCCGCGGGGCGGTTTAGGCAAAAACGTTCCAACTTCTTCTTGGCCGCGGGGGCGGCTCGTCATACCCGCGGGGGCGGGTCCTTGAATGCTCTTGAAACGTCTGACTCTTTAACTTCGTAACGCTTCTGGTGAGAATCCGCAGGGGCGGCCCAGAGTTACCGCGGGGGCGGTGACACTGGATCTTCGGCTTCACAAGGCCGCTGGCATGGCCGCAGGCAAGGGCGTTGGGGCGCCGTCTTCGCTTCGTCAGGCTGGGTCACCGCAGGGGCGGACAGGGTTGGCCGCGGGGGCGGTGACATGTCTCTTTATGGCCGCGGGCGAAGACGCGGCTGCGGCTCTTGGTGGTGGTCTTCATGGTTGACACCGCAGGTGCGGACTGGAGAGTCCGCGGGGGCGGTGACAGGCTTGTCTTGGCCGCGGGCGTTGACGCAGGCAGCGGCACTCATCTGTGTTGTCACCGCGGGGGCGGACAGAGGATGCCGCGGGGGCGGTGTGCACTAGAATCTGAACTTCGATGATTTTCTTCAACTCCTAAGTATTGCTAATACCTTCTTTTGCTTCAATTTGAATCTTTTATCTGGATCACAGTATTAGCAATATAAACTGACTCAAAAACATAAAAACGACTCTAAAAGCTACCTAAAATGATAGTGATTCCATCACCTATCAAACTCCCCCATACTTAGACTCTTTACTCGTCCCGAGTAAACAACACATCAAACAATTCAGCTTACAAGCCTCAGGAAGTATGGCGTAGTATAAAAGATGAGGAACAAAAGAGAAAAAAAATAAGCAAAGAAAATGAGAGAAAAGAAAAAGAAAAGAGAAGGAAATATGAGAAAATGTGAGAAAAACTACCATCCTTATTGCTCCAAGAGTGACCTACCCGGACATCCTCCTTATGACTCCCCTTCTTATGTCGCCAACGCCAGAAGGAGAACCTACACTCGATATCGCTCATTTTGCCAAGGAGCCCTTTCGGGTTTTCACCTTGCCACTCTTTTTTTTTATTTTTTTTTATTGATGATCTCACCAAAAGTCTCACCACCTCCCTCAAGTCCAATTTTGCACCAACCTAGAGTTGGTCGGACTACCTTCTTTTTACCTAAACCGCCCTTTCGGGTTTTCGGTTTATCCAAGGATTTCCTTGCCTTTTTCTCAATTCTTTTGGCTTTTTCTCTCTTTTTTTTTTTTTTTTTTTTCTTTTCTTTGAAATGAATTACAAAGCTGAATTTAAATCAAATTCAAATGACTAGAAAAATTAAACAAACTCAAAAAAAAACATGCATGATAAATACCCTCCCCCATACTTGAAGAACGCTTTGCCCTCAAAGTGTGAAAATGAAAGCAAAGATAATAAATGGAGAAGAGCAAGAGGTGTGGCTCACTAGTGGGATGGTCCGGCTGGACCATCCGGACCGTGCTCCGAAGGATACGGGAAGTGGCTGAAAAAGTGCTCCTGACGCTGGTACAAGCCGTCAAGGCGGGTCTGTTGTGCGTCCATCCTCACCGTGTGAGAGGTCTCAAAGTTGGCTTGCCAAGCCAACTACTGAGCCTCCGTCCTCCGCAGCTGTGCCTCCTTCTGTTGTATTTTCCGCAGGGGCGGTTTTGAAGACCCGCAAGGGCGGTTTTTTTTTTTTTTTTTTTTTTTGGGTAAACCCGCTGGGGCGGGGGCGGTGACAAAGGAAGCGGAGACGCAGAGCTAGCGCCGGGTGCGGCGCTGGAAACGTTCGTCAAGGGCTTAATCCGCTGGTGCGGGGGTCTATCACCGCGGGGGCGGTGACAGCCTTGTGCTTGCGCTGGCTCAGCGCCGGGGGCGGGCTGGGAGCGTAGTGTCACCGCGGGAGCGGTGACTTATGGCCGCAGGTGCGGTTTCCTTGGCAGAACGTCAGAACCTCCTCTTCTTATTTTCTCGGGTTGCCTCCCGAGCAGCGCCTTTGTTTTACGTCGTTGGCTCGACGTAAGACCTACATCACTGAGTTAGTAGCATGGGTTTGAACCATGAAAATGGTCCAAACCAATAATCAATAAAAAAATACAAATAAAAACTAAATAAAACTCCCCGGCAACGGCGCCAAATTTGACAAGGCTTATTTCCTAAGGTCGTTATTATAAGCTTATCAAGTTAAATCCGAACTTAATACTAACCAATGTATATGATTAAGTAAGGGTCGAACCCAAGGGAGTTGAACAAGTTTCTATTCAATTTTAGTTATTGATTTGGTAACAAAGGGGGGGGGGGGAATTTGGATTGTTTAAAACAAGACAAAGACAATTATAATGTTGGTGAAAACAAGATTGATTTAAGAACTACACTAGGTAGGATCTTAGCATACATATAAATTGGTTGGTTCTTTTTAGAAGTATTCAATATTTGTTCTCATCTTGATCGTATTTATGCATTAAGCCAACCGGCATTAACACAACTTAACTAGTTTATTAATCCGTAAACCTACAAGATTAAACCACTAATTAGCATTCTACCAAAGATAAAGAGATACATAAAAGATAAACAACCCGTTAATCTTATTATGTAGTTAAATTCCTTTCCCTTAAATAATCACAACCAGCTTTTACCTAAGGGTTTGCTACTAGATTAAGGACCCGAACCCGGAATCAATTAATCCTAGCCTTTTGCATGCAATTATACAACTTAGGTGATCAAACTAAGTAGAAAATAAACATGCAAACTAAGTTAAATACAAGGAATATAACACAAAATATATTGAATAAAACTTCTATTTAAAAAGAACTTACAACCACTTTATAATGCAGCTTCAATCCACCCAATGTAGCCAAGGGAGTTTAGAAACTCATTACAAAGAACACTATGAATATAGAGGTTTTTGTGTGGAAAATGAGATTCAAATACCTATAGCCAAGGGCTCTATTTATACTACAAAATGCATTAAAAAGGAGTAAAGAGGCTGTGCTAACAGCCACCATTAAGGGTGAATTAAAGTGGTTGCAGACAGCCACAATAATGTCCTTAAAGTCGTCGAAAACAGCCGAGTAAAAGCCTCTGACGCTAACCCGCACCCGCGGCCAAGGGCGCCGCGGGGGCGGTTTAGGCAAAAACGTTCCAACTTCTTCTTGGCCGCGGGGGCGGCTCGTCATACCCGCGGGGGCGGGTCCTTGAATGCTCTTGAAACGTCTGACTCTTTAACTTCGTAACGCTTCTGGTGAGAATCCGCAGGGGCGGCCCAGAGTTACCGCGGGGGCGGTGACACTGGATCTTCGGCTTCACAAGGCCGCTGGCATGGCCGCAGGCAAGGGCGTTGGGGCGCCGTCTTCGCTTCGTCAGGCTGGGTCACCGCAGGGGCGGACAGGGTTGGCCGCGGGGGCGGTGACATGTCTCTTTATGGCCGCGGGCGAAGACGCGGCTGCGGCTCTTGGTGGTGGTCTTCATGGTTGACACCGCAGGTGCGGACTGGAGAGTCCGCGGGGGCGGTGACAGGCTTGTCTTGGCCGCGGGCCTTGACGCAGGCAGCGGCACTCATCTGTGTTGTCACCGCGGGGGCGGACAGAGGATGCCGCGGGGCGGTGTGCACCAGAATCTGAACTTCGATGATTTTCTTCAACTCCTAAGTATTGCTAATACCTTCTTTTGCTTCAATTTGAATCTTTTATCTGGATCACAGTATTAGCAATATAAACTGACTCAAAAACATAAAAACGACTCTAAAAGCTACCTAAAATGATAGTGATTCCATCACCTATCAAACTCCCCCATACTTAGACTCTTTACTCGTCCCGAGTAAACAACACATCAAACAATTCACCTTACAAGCCTCAGGAAGTATGGCGTAGTATAAAAGATGAGGAACAAAAGAGGAAAAAAATAAGCAAAGAAAATGAGAGAAAAGAAAAAGAAAAGAGAAGGAAATATGAGAAAATGTGAGAAAAACTACCATCGTTATTGCTCCAAGAGTGACCTACCCGGACATCCTCCTTATGACTCCCCTTTTTATGTCGCCAACGCCAGAAGGAGAACCTACACTCGATATCGCTCATTTTGCCAAGGAGCCCTTTCGGGTTTTCACCTTGCCACTCTTTTTTTTTTATTTTTTTTTTATTGATGATCTCACCAAAAGTCTCACCACCTCCCTCAAGTCCAATTTTGCACCAACCTAGAGTTGGTCGGCCTACCTTCTTTTTACCTAAACCGCCCTTTCGGTCTTTCGGTTTATCCAAGGATTTCCTTGCCTTTTTCTCAATTCTTTTGGCTTTTTCTCTCTTTTTTCTTTTCTTTTTTCTTTTTTTTTTCCTTTGAAATGAATTACAAAGCTGAATTTAAATCAAATTCAAATGACTAGAAAAATTAAACAAACTCAAAAAAAAACATGCATGATAAATACCCTCCCCCATACTTGAAGAACGCTTTGCCCTCAAAGTGTGAAAATGAAAGCAAAGATAATAAATGGAGAAGAGCAAGAGGATGTGGCTCACTAGTGGATGGTCTGGCTGGACCATCCGGACCGTGCTCCGGAAGGGATACGGGAAGTGGCTGAAAAAGTGCTCCTGACGCTGGTACAAGCCGTCAAGGCGGGTCTGTCTGTGCGTCCATCCTCACCGTGTGAAGAGGTCTCAAAGTTGGCTTGCCAAGCCAACTACTGAGCCTCCGTCCTCCCGCAGTCTGTGCCTCCTTCTGTTTTATTTTTCGCAGGGGCGGTTTTGAAGACCCGCAAGGGCGGTTTTTTTTTTTTTTTTTTTGGGTAAACCCTGCCTGGGCGGGGGCTGTCACCGGCGGGGGCCGGTGACAAAGGAAGCGGAAGACGCAAGCTAGCGCCGGGTGCGGCGCTGGGAAACGTTCGTCAAGGCTTAATCCGCTTGTGTCTTGGTCACGGTGGGTCATATCACCGCGGGGCGGTGACAGCCTTTGTGCTTGCCGCTGGCTCAGCCTGGGGCGGGCTGGAGCGTAGTGTCACCGCGGGAGCCGGTGACTTCATGGCCGCAGGTGCGGTTTCCTTGGCAGAACGTCGGAACCTTCCCTCTTCTTATTTCTCGGGTTGCCTCGCCGAGCAGCGCCTTGTTTTACGTCGTTGGCTCGACGTAAAGACCTACATCACTAAGTTAGTAGCATGGGTTTGAACCATGAAAATGGTCCAAACCAATAATCAATAAAAAAATACAAATAAAAACTAAATAAAACTCCCCGGGCAACGGCGCCAAATTTGACAAGGCTTATTTCCTAAGGTCGTTATTATAAGCTTATCAAGTTAAATCCGAACTTAATACTAACCAATGTATATGATTAACTAAGGGTCGAACCCAAGGGAGTTGAACAAGTTTCTATTCAATTTTAGTTATTGATTTGGTAACAAAGGGGGGGGGGGGGGATTTGGATTGTTTAAAACAAGACAAAGACAATTATAATGTTGGTGAAAACAAGATTGATTTAAGAACTACACTAGGTAGGATCTTAGCATACATATAAATTGGTTGGTTCTTTTTAGAAGTATTCAATATTTGTTCTCATCTTGATCGTATTTATGCATTAAGCCAACCGGCATTAACACAACTTAACTAGTTTATTAATCCGTAAACCTACAAGATTAAACCACTAATTAGCATTCTACCAAAGATAAAGAGATACATAAAAGATAAACAACCCGTTAATCTTATTATGTAGTTAAATTCCTTTCCCTTAAATAATCACAACCAGCTTTTACCTAAGGGTTTGCTACTAGATTAAGGACCCGAACCCGGAATCAATTAATCCTAGCCTTTTGCATGCAATTATACAACTTAGGTGATCAAACTAAGTAGAAAATAAACATGCAAACTAAGTTAAATACAAGGAATATAACACAAAATATATTGAATAAAACTTCTATTTAAAAAGAACTTACAACCACTTTATAATGCAGCTTCAATCCACCCAATGTAGCCAAGGGAGTTTAGAAACTCATTACAAAGAACACTATGAATATAGAGGTTTTTGTGTGGAAAATGAGATTCAAAATACCTATAGCCAAGGGCTCTATTTATACTACAAAATGCATTAAAAATGGAGTAAAGAGGCTGTGCTAACAGCCACCATTAAGGGTGAATTAAAGTGGTTGCAGACAGCCACAATAATGTCCTTAAAGTCGTCGAAAACAGCCGAGTAAAAGCCTCTGACGCTAACCCGCACCCGCGGCCAAGGGCGCCGCGGGGGCGGTTTAGGCAAAAACGTTCCAACTTCTTCTTGGCCGCGGGGGCGGCTCGTCATACCCGCGGGGGCGGGTCCTTGAATGCTCTTGAAACGTCTGACTCTTTAACTTCGTAACGCTTCTGGTGAGAATCCGCAGGGGCGGCCCAGAGTTACCGCGGGGGCGGTGACACTGGATCTTCGGCTTCACAAGGCCGCTGGCATGGCCGCAGGCAAGGGCGTTGGGGCGCCGTCTTCGCTTCGTCAAGGCTGGGTCACCGCAGGGGCGGACAGGGTTGGCCGCGGGGGCGGTGACATGTCTCTTTATGGCCGCGGGCGAAGACGCGGCTGCGGCTCTTGGTGGTGGTCTTCATGGTTGACACCGCAGGTGCGGACTGGAGAGTCCGCGGGGGCGGTGACAGGCTTGTCTTGGCCGCGGGCGTTGACGCAGGCAGCGGCACTCATCTGTGTTGTCACCGCGGGGGCGGACAGAGGATGCCGCGGGGGCGGTGTGCACTAGAATCTGAACTTCGATGATTTTCTTCAACTCCTAAGTATTGCTAATACCTTCTTTTTGCTTCAATTTGAATCTTTTATCTGGATCACAGTATTAGCAATATAAACTGACTCAAAAACATAAAAACGACTCTAAAAGCTACCTAAAATGATAGTGATTCCATCACCTATCAAACTCCCCCATACTTAGACTCTTTACTCGTCCCGAGTAAACAACACATCAAACAATTCAGCTTACAAGCCTCAGGAAGTATGGCGTAGTATAAAAGATGAGGAACAAAAGAGAAAAAAAATAAGCAAAGAAAATGAGAGAAAAGAAAAAGAAAAGAGAAGGAAATATGAGAAAATGTGAGAAAAACTACCATCCTTATTGCTCCAAGAGTGACCTACCCGGACATCCTCCTTATGACTCCCCTTCTTATGTCGCCAACGCCAGAAGGAGAACCTACACTCGATATCGCTCATTTTGCCAAGGAGCCCTTTCGGGTTTTCACCTTGCCACTCTTTTTTTTTTTATTTATTTTTTTTATTGATGATCTCACCAAAAGTCTCACCTCCCTCAAGTCCAATTTTGCACCAACCTAGAGTTGGTCGGACTACCTTCTTTTTACCTAAACCACCCTTTCGGGTTTTCGATTTATCCAAGGATTTCCTTGCCTTTTTCTCAATTCTTTTGGCTTTTTCTCTCTTTTTTTTTTTTTTTTTTTCTTTTCTTTGAAATGAATTACAAAGCTGAATTTAAATCAAATTCAAATGACTAGAAAAATTAAACAAACTCAAAAAAAAACATGCATGATAAATACCCTCCCCCATACTTGAAGAACGCTTTGCCCTCAAAGTGTGAAAATGAAAGCAAAGATAATAAATGGAGAAGAGCAAGAGGTGTGGCTCACTAGTGGGATGGTCCGGCTGGACCATCCGGACCGTGCTCCGAAGGATACGGGAAGTGGCTGAAAAAGTGCTCCTGACGCTGGTACAAGCCGTCAAGGCGGGTCTGTTGTGCGTCCATCCTCACCGTGTGAGAGGTCTCAAAGTTGGCTTGCCAAGCCAACTACTGAGCCTCCGTCCTCCGCAGCTGTGCCTCCTTCTGTTGTATTTTCCGCAGGGGCGGTTTTGAAGACCCGCAAGGGCGGTTTTTTTTTTTTTTTTTTTTTTGGGTAAACCCGCTGGGGCGGGGGCGGTGACAAAGGAAGCGGAGACGCAGAGCTAGCGCCGGGTGCGGCGCTGGAAACGTTCGTCAAGGGCTTAATCCGCTGGTGCGGGGGTCTATCACCGCGGGGGCGGTGACAGCCTTGTGCTTGCGCTGGCTCAGCGCCGGGGGCGGGCTGGGAGCGTAGTGTCACCGCGGGAGCGGTGACTTATGGCCGCAGGTGCGGTTTCCTTGGCAGAACGTCAGAACCTCCTCTTCTTATTTTCTCGGGTTGCCTCCCGAGCAGCGCCTTTGTTTTACGTCGTTGGCTCGACGTAAGACCTACATCACTGAGTTAGTAGCATGGGTTTGAACCATGAAAATGGTCCAAACCAATAATCAATAAAAAAAAAACAAATAAAAACTAAATAAAACTCCCCGGCAACGGCGCCAAATTTGACAAGGCTTATTTCCTAAGGTCGTTATTATAAGCTTATCAAGTTAAATCCGAACTTAATACTAACCAATGTATATGATTAAGTAAGGGTCGAACCCAAGGGAGTTGAACAAGTTTCTATTCAATTTTAGTTATTGATTTGGTAACAAAGGGGGGGGGGGGGAATTTGGATTGTTTAAAACAAGACAAAGACAATTATAATGTTGGTGAAACAAGATTGATTTAAGAACTACACTAGGTAGGATCTTAGCATACATATAAATTGGTTGGTTCTTTTTAGAAGTATTCAATATTTGTTCTCATCTTGATCGTATTTATGCATTAAGCCAACCGGCATTAACACAACTTAACTAGTTTATTAATCCGTAAACCTACAAGATTAAACCACTAATTAGCATTCTACCAAAGATAAAGAGATACATAAAAGATAAACAACCCGTTAATCTTATTATGTAGTTAAATTCCTTTCCCTTAAATAATCACAACCAGCTTTTACCTAAGGGTTTGCTACTAGATTAAGGACCCGAACCCGGAATCAATTAATCCTAGCCTTTTGCATGCAATTATACAACTTAGGTGATCAAACTAAGTAGAAAATAAACATGCAAACTAAGTTAAATACAAGGAATATAACACAAAATATATTGAATAAAACTTCTATTTAAAAAGAACTTACAACCACTTTATAATGCAGCTTCAATCCACCCAATGTAGCCAAGGGAGTTTAGAAACTCATTACAAAGAACACTATGAATATAGAGGTTTTTGTGTGGAAAATGAGATTCAAATACCTATAGCCAAGGGCTCTATTTATACTACAAAATGCATTAAAAAGGAGTAAAGAGGTTGTGCTAACAGCCACCATTAAGGGTGAATTAAAGTGGTTGCAGACAGCCACAATAATGTCCTTAAAGTCGTCGAAAACAGCCGAGTAAAAGCCTCTGACGCTAACCCGCACCCGCGGCCAAGGGCGCCGCGGGGGCGGTTTAGGCAAAAACGTTCCAACTTCTTCTTGGCCGCGGGGGCGGCTCGTCATACCCGCGGGGGCGGGTCCTTGAATGCTCTTGAAACGTCTGACTCTTTAACTTCGTAACGCTTCTGGTGAGAATCCGCAGGGGCGGCCCAGAGTTACCGCGGGGCGGTGACACTGGATCTTCGGCTTCACAAGGCCGCTGGCATGGCCGCAGGCAAGGGCGCTGGGGCGCCGTCTTCGCTTCGTCAGGCTGGGTCACCGCAGGGGCGGACAGGGTTGGCCGCGGGGGCGGTGACATGTCTCTTTATGGCCGCGGGCGAAGACGCGGCTGCGGCTCTTGGTGGTGGTCTTCATGGTTGACGCTGCATGTGCGGACTAGAGAGTCCGCGGGGGCGGTGACAGGCTTGTCTTGGCCGCGGGCGTTGACGCAGGCAGCGGCACTCATCTGTGTTGTCACCGCGGGGGCGGACAGAGGATGCCGCGGGGGCGGTGTGCACCAGAATCTGAACTTCGATGATTTTCTTCAACTCCTAAGTATTGCTAATACCTTCTTTTGCTTCAATTTGAATCTTTTATCTGGATCACAGTATTAGCAATATAAACTGACTGAAAAACATAAAAACGACTCTAAAAGCTACCTAAAATGATAGTGATTCCATCACCTATCAAGAGGTTTCAAGAGGTACTCAGACCTCTTGAAAGTATTGTTGGTGGCGGAAAAGAATAATGAGCTCCTAATGAGAAACCACAACCTCAGACCCAAGGGATCAATAGCAGTTCCGGAAGTCAATGCCACTGACAAGGCATCCGAGGAAAAATACAAGAATTACAAAGAAAGTGGGCAACCGTCATGGCACTATATTAGCCGTGGCCGAGGTCGTGGTGATCGTGGCGGTCGTGGTGGCCGCGGTCGTGGCCGTAAGCAAGGCTATAATGATGGTCGTCATTACAATCGAGGTGGTAACTATGGTTACAAGGGAATGATAAGCTAAAGGTCCAGGCGGATCAAAAAGGACCCTCTCACAAGCCAAGAACTGTTTGCTACCGATGTGGCATAGCTGGTCATTGGGCAAAAATATGCCGTACAGCTTCACATTTGGTGGATGCTTATCAGACCGAAAGAAACAAAGAAAAGGCTAGTGAAACCAACTTCGTGGAAAATGAAGGTGTTGGTAGTTCACCCATGAACAGCCTAGATATCTCTCACTTTCTCAATTTTGAGAATGACGATGCATGTGCCTTGGACTAAAGTTTTTTCGGTTTATGAACTTGTGTTTTTTTTCCTTATTGCATAATAATATATAATATGATGTAATGCATTGTAATGTTTTCTTTCAAAGACTATTTAAAATATGGTTATCCTAATATAAAATATGAAGTTTTTTTTTAATGGCTTAATTTATTTATGCTTCTTTCTTTATAGAGTAAACATGGAATCTTCTAAGAAAAGACTCGATGAGAATGAGCAATGTCTTGTGGACAGTGCCACCACAAATACCATCTTGAGAAATAAAGAGTATTTCACGGATTTGAAACCCTTTAAGGGCAATGTGAATACAATATCTGGTGTGGCTAGACTCATCGAAGGCTCGGGAAGAGCTCTTGTTCTACTCCCGAAGGGAACAAAAATAATAATAAATGACGCATTATATTCGAGTAAATCTCGAAGAAATTTATTGAGCTTTAAGGATGTGCGTCAAAATGGGTTTCATATGGAAACCATGAATGAAAATGGGAGAGAATATTTGTGCATCACAACACATGAATGTGATAAGAAAATGATCCTTGAAAAAATGCAAGGACAAGCCTCCGGATTATATGAAACATATATTCATCCGGTTGAGGCTAATGTGATTTCTAACAAACGGTCGGATGACCGAGTTGAATTTACACTATGGCATGACCGATTGGGTCACCCGGGGTCAATGATGATGCACAAAATTATAAAGGGTTCAATTGGACACCCACTAAAGAACATGAAAGTTATGCCGTCAAGTCATATTAAATGTGCGTCTTGCTCACTCGGAAAGCTTCTCATTAGACCTTCTAAAAGTAAGGTTACGAGTGAGACTCCTGCATTTTTGGAAAGGATACAAGGAGATATATGTGGACCAATTGCTCCACCGTGTGGTCCATTTCGATACTTTATGGTATTAATTGACGCATCTACAAGATGGTCACATGTAAGTCTATTATTGACTAGAAATGCGGCAATTGCTAAACTCCTTGCTCAAATAATCCGTTTGAGAGCTCAATTTTCGGATTATACAATAAAGAAAATTCGGTTTGACAATGCAGGAGAATTCACATCCCAAACATTCAATGACTTTTGCATGTCAATTGGGATTGATGTGGAGCATCCAGTAGCTCATGTTCATACACAAAATGGTCTTGCTGAATCATTAATAAAGAGATTACAATTAATCGCTAGACCATTATTGATGAAATCAAAATTACCACCATCTGCTTGGGGGCATGCAATATTGCATGCTGCAGCCTTGATCCGAATAAGACCAAGTGCAAATAATGAACAATACCCATTGCAATTAGTGTTTGGTAAGGAGCCTAATATATCACATCTAAAAATATTTGGATGTGCAGTTTATGTTCTCATTGCTCCACCACAACGTACAAAGAGGTTCAACGAATCATTCACTTACAAAGTGTTGCAAATCAATTACTAGATGCATTTACAGACACTAAGAAGGTGGTAAAATCACATGTTCCTGCATCAAATGCTCCTGCAAGAATTGATGTACCCATTGGACAACCAAAGGTGTCCATTGCAAATGAGTCTATGACTCGTCGAAAACGTGGTAGACCACTCGGTTCAAAAGACTTGAAACCGAGAAAAACAAGGAATCAAAAAGATATAGCAGGAGATGCTATAGTGATTGAATCAAATGAGGAACATGAGAAAGACAAAGAAAATGGGGATGAGAACATTTCAAATGAAGATAATATCCTTGATGATGAAAGAATCGACAATTATGAAATTGCTATAAATTATGTCGACACAAGGATACAATGGAATAGAAAAGACATCATTATTGATGATATATTTGCCTACTCTGTGGCTAATGACATCACAACTGAAGATGACGACATTGAACCAAAAATAGTTAATGAATGTCGTCATAGAAAAGATTGCCCAAAATGGAAAGAGGCAATTCAGACATAATTAAAATCACTTGAAAAACGTGAAGTTTTTGGGCCTGTAGTTCATACACCAAAGGGTGTAAAACCAGTCGGCTATAAATGGGTTTTTCGTGAGAAAACGAAATGAGAAAAATGAAATTATGATATATAAGGGAAGGCTTGTAGCCCAAGGTTTTTCTCAAATTCCAAGAATCGATTATGATGAAACATACTCTCCAGTAATTGATGCAACTACATTTAGATTCCTAATCGGATTGACTGTCTTTGAAAAACTACAGATGCGCCTTATGGATGTCGTGGCTGCATACTTATACGGGTCACTTGATACCGACATCTACATGAAAGTCCCACAAGGACTAAAATTGCCATATGTTAATTCCTTAAAGCCACGAGAAATGTTTTCCATAAAATTGAGAAGATCCTTGTATGGATTAAAACAATCAGGACGAATGTGGTACAACTGTCTTAGTGAATATCTTCTCAAGGGGGATATAAGAACAACATTATATGTCCATGTGTTTTCATCAAGCGATCTCAAAGTGGATTTGCTATAATCGCAGTATATGTTGACGATTTGAATATCGTTGGAACTTTTAACGAGCTTGAAGAAACTGCAAAGTATTTGATGAAAGAATTTGAGATGAAAGATCTCGGAAAGACCAAGCTTTGTCTTGGCCTACAAATTGAGCATTTAAGGGATGGAATATTTATTCATCAATCTAATTACACGAAAAAAATACTAAAGAGATTCTACATGGACAAAGCACACCCTTTAAGCTCACTCATGGTTGTTCGATCCCTTAATGTGGAAAATGATGAGTTCCGTCCTCGCGAAGAGGATGAAGAAATCCTTGGCCCATAAGTGCCATATTTAAGTGCAATTGGTGCCTTAATGTATTTAACTAACAATACAAGACCAGATATTGCTTTTGCTGTAAATTTGTTATCCAGGTACAGTTGTGCACCCACAAGAAGACATTGGAATGGCATCAAACACATATTCCGTTACCTTAGAGGTACACATGACCTTGGTTTGTTTTATCAAAACAAAATAGATGCCATTTTGGTTGGATATGCAGATGTAGGATATTTATCTGACCCACACAAGACCAAATCCCAAAACGGATATGTGTTCACATATGGAGGCACGGCAATTTCATGGAGGTCAACAAAACAAACAATTACCGCCACTTCTTCAAATCACGCAGAGTTGATCACTCTATATGAGGCTGAAAGAGAATGTGTGTCCCTACGATCAATGATCAAGTTCATACAAAAGGAGTGTGGGATCAAACCCATCACTGAAAATCCTACCATCTTGTATGAAGACAATTCAGCATGCATTGCTCAGATGAAGAAAGGGCATATTAAGGGAGATCGTACAAAGCACATATTGCCAAAGTTCTTCTCCACTCGTGAGCTAGAGGAAACTGGGGAAGCTGATATTCAACAGATCCGTTCCAGTGACAATCTTGTTGACTTGTTCACAAAATCATTGAACCCCAAGAAGTTTGAAGAGCTTGTGCGCAAGATTGGAATGTACAGACTCCGAGACATATGTTGAAATCAGGGGGAGCATTATACGCGTTGCACTCTTTTTCCCTTCGATCAAGTTTTTATCCCACTGGGTTTTTCCTGACAAGGTTTTTAATGAGGCAGCATCATCCAAGCGTATAATAACTTTGGAGTCATTAACAAACACTCAAGTTTGATAATAGAAGAAGGTGAATATTCAAGGGGGAGTGTTATGGAATTGGTCAAGAAGTGAAGTAAATTGTAGGTGAATTATTCACCTTCTAACACCCCAATTTACTTTATTAGTAACTCCTCATATTGTAACCCCTTTTATGTTAATGACTTTTCCTAGTTTTTGACCTATAAATAGAGGTCATTCTCATTGTAACAAAATACACCAAGAGCAAGTTAGAAATATAATCTTCTTGTTTTGTCCTCTCTTATAGCTTCATTCTCACTGTTCTTGAACACATTCCACAAAGTTTAAGTAAAGAAAGAAATACAAAACAATTTTTTTATAACAAAACTTATATTTTACACATTTAATGTTTAATATGTAATTTATGCTAAATATATTTATTAATTTCACATACTAAGTGTATCATTTTAAATAAAATAAATGAGTTTGGGCCGTATAATAGTTGAAAGAAAATAGATTTTGAAAATATTCATTTATGATCTTTTAAATATAATAATTTTTTATTTTTGTATTAATAATTGTGTTAATATGTTTCTTATTTAATCAAGTTATCAAATTTGAACAAACCATTATTTTTGTAGAACATCGACTATAAAACACTCAAAATTACTTAAAGTCTTTTTCGTCAATAAAAAGAAAAGAAAGAATAAAAGCTGATTTTTTATTTTTTAAAAAAATTTCAAAAATTTTACGGAAAGAAGTTTATTAAAAGTTTTCTTGTTCTAATATTGTGTAAGTATAATTTATTGTTGGGGAAAATGAGAGACTAAGCTCTTTTTGTAGTGATGAGCACTAAGTAGGCTCCTTTTCATATCAATGGACAAACTATGCCCTATTTACTTATCTTTAAAGATTAAATGAAAGGGCAAATTAGGAATATGAAATTACTTAAGCCCAAACCCAATTGTTTTAATGAAGTTCCAAATGCTTTAATAAAAGTTCAAACTCAATTGTTTTAATGAAAAGCCCAAGTGTTTTAATAAAAGCCCAAGTCCAATTGGTTTAATGAAAGCTCAATGTTTTAATAAAGGTTACGCCCAATACACAAGCTTCGGACAGGGCCCAATACACAAGCTTCGGACAGGGCCCAATACACAAGCCCATTCGAGTTACACAAGTTCAAGCACAATCGAGATAAATTCTCCCATCATCTCAAGTAGTTGAAAAGTGTAAAAAAAAATGTCAATCTATCTCTCCGAGAAAAAATCTAATCCATCGTGGTGACGCAAGCTGCATAATCACAATTGCAGGGCTCTTTGCGGTGTACCCATGATTGAATTTGATGTAATCCACAAGAGTATCTGCATGTATAAAAAGGGTCATGTCTTGTTTTGATGATAATAAGAGAATGATAATGTACGAATATGGTACATTATTATTGTAAGGCTAGCAGCAAAGCCTTACAATAATAATATTACAATGTTTGATTAAGAAAAATATGGCATTGACATCCTCATCATTACGTTTGAATACATACTCACACTTTAGCTCCCTATTAAGCACTTCCTAGTGCTTAAATATTCTTTATATTTGAGTAGTTTGAACTAGAATTAGTTGGCATCTTCTCTCTTACTTACCAAAGCCTTATAATAATTATATTACAATGTAAAGGGAAGTGAGATACCCATTGGGACAACACAATTGAATGCAATCATAGACAACCTAATCAAGATAGGGATATGACTTCAAAATCTTCGACTTTCCAGCAAATTCACCTATCCTCAGATGTGCTATTCATTTGTGTTTGACAAACCAAGATCTACATAACATAGTCATCTGTCTAATTCATTGACTTGAGTAAAAAGATCAAATTCAAACTAGAAGATCTATTCAAATGTGACACAGATGTAAAGAACAGATCACGGTTAAATATCATCAATATCTCGCAATTAGTCTCATTGTGATCAAATATCAATGTTGAAGTTAGTGTCACAAGTTACGGGAAGAGGAGATTAACAATGAAGAAGAATTGATTCCTCTCAAAGTATGAATCATACAATCAACTTCCAAATTAAATAATGAGTGCATAGCATTTTATGGGTATCAAGTTAAAACTATGAATCCCCGATACAAATCAGTATAGAATGTCAATACTGGAAGTTAGAGGGATACAAATCACTATGAATCCCCGATACAAATCTGCCCGGGAGCGGTCCAAGGCGATCAGGTCGGAAGAGGTCCTGCCATGTTGCGAGATGGAGTTTTCGGCGGCGCAAAGGAAAGACGCCGGAATCGTCCCGGTCTGAAGAAGAAGAAGAAGAGGAAGAAGAGAACAAGGAGGAACAAGAAGATGACAAGAAGAACGGCCGGCAGAGAAGTAGACGAGAGAGAACGATAGATTTTAGGGTTGTTTTTTAAAAAATTTCCCCATTATACCCCTCTAGATAACTGATTTTAGATTTAAAACTTTCAGATAAAAATAGGAGGTCCTATTTGAAAAACACAAAAAGCCTCACTACCTCATTTTTCTCTTTATTGTTTGATATTTTTTTTAGTTAAAAAAACATATAAATTAAATTTAATAATATCAACTTATAAATTTAAATTAACAATTTAATATTTTAATTAGCAAATATTATGTAACTATACCTCTATTTAATATTGACAAAACATTAAAATTAAATTACAATTGGGATTATAATATTTTTATAATTTTGTATTTATATAGGTTTCGATAATATCGTAGTTATCGAAGGGCGATGATAGACGTACCGGCCGGAATCGCTAAATGTCACCTAAACTACGCACTTCGCGTGCGTAGTTTCGGTTTTTCACTCCAGATTCTAACTACGCGTTTGGCGTGCGTAGTTGGAGCCGAGGTGAAGCCGGAACGAGATGACATACTACGCTATTGGGGAGCGTAGTTATAATTTTTTTTTTAAAAAAAGAAAAAGAAACTAAAAAAACTAGGAGCGTAGTAGTAGTTGATTTTTTTTTTTAAGAAGGCATAGAAATCGAATTAGGGTTGAAGACTGTTGAATGTTGAAGAACGATGAAGATCTTGCAAAGTAAGTGCAAGTAATCGACTGCTGAAATTAAAATTAGGGTTGAATTCAAAACCTGCTCAAATTGATGAAATTGATAAATCGACGAGGGATAGAGCTCACCTTTCGATTGCAAAACCAAAACTGATGAAATCAATAAGGGTTGAAGACGCTTCTTCCTTGCAGTGACAATGAGAGATAGAGCTCACCTTTTGATATTCAAACGAAGAAGAAGTGACGATGAAGACGGGAATTAGGGTTGCTGCTGAAAAGTTGATTTTCGAACGAAGAAGAAACGAGTCTGAAGACGGCCGAAAAGAACGGAGAACAAAGAAGGGCTCGACGAAGAGGTACACTTTTGGTAAGCGTAGTAGGATTTTTTTTTAAATAATTTTTTGGTTCAGCCACGCTATAGGCATTGTAGTCCTCGGCTTGAGACAGCTTGAATACGGCTCCGACTACGCTCCCCAAAACCTAGCGAAAATCTCAACTACGCATTTTGCGTGCGTAGTTCCGACTCCAGACTGGATCTTTGTTATTTTGACGAAATCTATATCAGGCATGTATTCAGAAAAATCAATTATGTTGCTGACCGATTATTTCATCTGGGATTTTCGACCCCAACACCAATTTTTCTGATGATCCTGAACTCCGTGTTCTCATCCGGATGCTTTAAAACTCTACTAAAATAGTAAGCGAGCGCAAGTAGGCTACGAGGCGAAGACTCGAAGCTATGGTTTAAAACTCTACTGAAATAGTAAGCGAGCGCAAGTAGGCTAAATCTTCAAAGCCTCTCTCCTCGTCAATCACAATCGCACGACAATGGAGGAAGAACAGCGATCCCGTCTCCTCAGTCTATCCTCTCGCTACCCACCTCCCCAAGGTTCCCTTCATTTTCGAAATTCAACATTTCAGATACTCTTTTTATACCCCATTCATGGTGGATTCTACAGTATCTGTTTTACAAACGATCCGCCAATTTTGCAGGGATCAAGCTATCGTATGGAACAGCCGGGTTTCGTGCTGATGCATCGCTCCTTGAAGCGACCGTCTATAGGGTTGCAATCTTGGCGGCTTTGAGATCTATTAAGACTCAATCAGTGATCGGACTTATGATCACGGCCTCCCACAATCAGGTGTCTGATAATGGCGTTAAAATCGCCGATCCTAGCGGTGAGATGTTGAATCAGCTGTGGGAGCCCTTCGCCGATTCCCTCGCCAACGCATCTGATCCCAATCATCTTCTTACGGTCTCTCTCTCTCTCCTTCTAACTTTCTCGCTGGATCGATTTGTTAAGTATGCCATATATTTGGTTGAAACTAGTCTGAGATGTTGAAATTATGGGAGACCTTGTGAATGTTGAAACTCTAGGCCTGAATTTGTGTGCCTTTTGGTGTAAATTCCAAGCAGCTGGTGGATGAATTTGTGAGAAAGGAGGGGATTTCGATTGGTGTTGGGCGCCCTGCTGAGGTCTTATTGGGAAGAGATACAAGGCCTAGTGGAGAATCTCTCCTTGAAGCTGCAAAGCATGTACTCTATTTCTTTTCCATGATTTTAGGGTTATTGTCCAAATACACTTGATTTGTAAGATAAGAGCGATAACCTAGCTGTCTTGATTATTTTTATTGAAGGGAATAAACTCTGTGATTGGAGCAGTAGCCTATGATATGGGAATTATGACCACTCCGCAGTTACACTGGATGGTTCGAGCAAGAAATAAGGGCATAAAGGCAACTGAAAAGGACTACTATGAACAACTTTCTGCATCTTACAGGTGTGTATGCTGTATATTTTTGTTTGTTTCAGCAGTATAATAGCGAAATGAAATTTAGAAGATCCTTATATGTTCTCTGATTCTGTGTCCTGATTGGATTAGGTGTCTGGTTGATTTGATAAATGATAGAAGTAAAATGGACAACATCGGAGGAAAAGTAGTTGTTGATGGGGCAAATGGAGTTGGTGGGGATAAGCTTGAAATGTTGAAAGATTTGTTTGCAGACGGGACGATTGAGATACGTAATTCCAGAAAAAGTGGAGGTATATTAAATGAAGGAGTTGGTGCTGACTTTGTTCAGAAGGAGAAGATTGTACCATCTGGATTCAGTGCAGTTGACAGCGGGCTCAGGTTTGTGGGCGTCCATTTGGTCACCTCCATCTAATTTTATAAATTTTATCATCTGGCTTTCTTTTATTGAAAAGGAAGTTCAGAAAATTAATTTTCCCAATGAAATAGAGATGACTCTAACAATTGTGTTGGCTCTAGTTTTCCAGGTGTGCTAGTCTAGATGGAGATGCTGACCGACTTGTATATTTTTCCGTGCAACCAAACTGCAATAAGACTGATCTTGTTGACGGGGACAAGATTCTATCCTTGTTTGCATTGTATATCAAGGAGCAATTAAGTTTTCTAGATGAAAATGATAACACAAATTCTCATTATCATGCCCGACTTGGTGCAGTACAAACAGCATATGCCAATGGGGCATCCACTGCCTACTTAAAGAGCTTAGGGTTAGATGTTGCCTTAACTCCTACTGGAGTGAAGCACTTGCATGAAGAAGCTGCTAAATATGATATAGGAATATACTTTGAGGCAAATGGACATGGGACAATTTTGTTTTCAGAAAACTACTTATCGTGGCTAGAGGGTAGAGCCAAGGAGTTGTCATCCACATCGAAAGGTGAGTTCCAGTCTGCTAAGTGCTAAATATGTTATTAAAAAGGTTAGGAACAGGGTATTATGGAATGTAGATATTCCAGCCTCCCAAATAGAGAACTGTTATTTCTGTGTTTACTTTTTTCCTTCTTTATTCTCTCTTTCTGTTTTCAGTTCAGTTACTGCTTGTTCCAGGTTCACAGAAGCAGCAGGCAGTTCTTCGGCTACTGGCTGTTAGTAAGCTGATCAACCAGGCAGTTGGTGATGCTTTGAGTGGATTGCTCTTGGTAGAGGCCATTTTACGTCATATGGGTTGGTCGATTGAGAAATGGATTAATATATACCATGATCTTCCTAGCAGGCAGCTTAAGGTTTACTCTCCTAACCCTTTGTGTCTCTACTTAAGAAGAGTACAGATCCTACACATTACCTTCACTTTTTCGACACCTAGCATTCCCCCGTTGATTAGCCTGTCACTTATTGAGTATTTATAGTGTGGGAAAGGACTATCGCATATTGCTTTATATTTGTGCCTTACAGATGACCTCTTTTTAGTGGAAGGAAACACTAATCTAATAAATGACGTTATCTAATATTTGATGAACTAAGTGGCCCTTTTAATCCTTAGGGACCTTGAACTGTGGCTTAGTTGTCTACGCGTTACAAGTTGGTCTTTAAGCTTTTCTTTTCATTTACATGCAGTAAATGTGATGTGTATGCTGAACCCCAAAAGTATGTGGTGCAATTGTGCAAATGGTTTTTATTCTTATATTTCAAATTGCTAAATATTTGTTTCTCAGGCTAAAGTTGTGGATAGAACTGCTGTTGTTACTGCAAATGCAGAAACTGTGGCCATCAAGCCGTCAGGCATACAAGAAGCAATCAATTCTGAAATAGGTACGCATTACCTTCTTTTCTTACATATTTCATATTTGTAGGATGAATGGTTATGGAGATGTGAAATCTTGTTTTGTGTTTCTATTACAAAATCCACACATTACACAAGAAAATGAACCAGGAGTGTATGGTGTTTAATTTTCGACATTCACTTGGTGTCTTTATATGTTTTAATGTTCCTTTAAATGCGGAGATCGGGGTTTCTAAAATTATTGGCATCTGATGCTTATGACTAGGTATTAGTAGGGGTAAGACATAGGCAGCAAGGTTTATGGTTTTGAGGCTTACTATTGTTATGTGCTCAAGATTTACGCTTTAATATTTTTGGCTATACTGTTTTACTTTTACTGCAAATACTTTAGGACTATTGCTACAGAGTTGTAAATTAACGATACAAAATTACTTTTACTGCTACAGAGTTTGAAGGGTGATAAATGTTAAGGACATCGATGAACGTAGAATTTAGAATTGGGTTCATTTCAATTTCATTTGGGTAGCTTTGGTTGTAGAGTTTTGATGACTAAGTTTTGCTCTACATGTCAAACACTAACTATAGCTCTGTGAAAAACAACTCCACAATATTCTAACCAATAAACTATGCCAAAAAAAAAACCTTGGTAATTTTTGGTAGTGTCAAAACTTGGATTGAACTAGGCCAGACCTTATCAGGACATACATGACAACTACTCAATTTCTATTACTTACCTCAATTTGTCACTCACCCTTAAGTATATATGCTTTAAATGTTGCCTTGGTGCAATATTACTAGTGTCATCATCTTAAAAAATATTTTTTTTTATCTTTCGTATCTCTGTTGACCTGTAACGTAATATGTTCCTGCAGGAAAGTATCCTCACGGAAGGTGCTTTATACGGCCTTCTGGCACAGAGGATGTTATCCGAGTTTATGCAGAAGCAGCCACCCAAGAAGCAGCAGACTCCTTAGCAACTGCAGTCTCACGAATTGTGGACGAATTCCTTGGATTTGGCACCAACAAGGAGCATTGAGCCAGTTCAGTTTAATTTTTAGTACAACCTTCCTAACAACCCAATGCGGAAAATTGCTTAGAGATGAATCAGGGATGTGGATAGCGAGTTAGAATGCAACAGGATTATTGCTCATCTGTGTAATGCGACAGGATTATCGCTCATCTGTGTATTTCTTACTGTACCCCCATTTTGGTCTGATTGAGGATGCTGCTATTAGGTTGCAAAACAACTTAGTCTATAAGGCATTAGCTCATACATGCCTTTTATCTGAAAAGTATACTATAAGACAATAGCATTTGCTCCATTTGTTAATCAAAGTTTTGATTTGCCTGCCAATTCTCAAAATTTATGACCCAACAGTGTGAATCAACTAACTGAGGCATACCCCTAGTCTTGTTCATCAGGATAATATACTATCCATTCTAGACGCTTGCATCTGGAATTCACTTACCTGGTTTCCAAAAGAAGCTTTCCATTGCAATGCTGCAGATAATATTCAATCAACCAACTGGGAATTGGGACACAAATAATGAGTTAAAAGAGAATCCCTAAGATGCTGAGCCCTATAAACTTCCTAGTTCTAACACAACCTCGTAATCACTGTCTATCTCATAAACAAATGTCTGTTTTACATTTTCAATCACAACCAAGCAAGATACATCTGAATTCGAAAAGCAGATATATGCATTTCCAGTTCCACATAACATGCCTAAGATTATAATCAGCCAATGATAGAGCAAGTACTACCAAATGGCTATCTAGAAGACATGAGATTTTCATAATTCAGAGGATGTTGTCTACAGTCTACACACCAAGAAGATTCATGTAACATTTCACAAGCAATGCAAGTTTAAACTGTTCGACAAAGCCACATACTGCAAAATCTAAAATTCCATATAGCAAGTACAAAATCCAGCAAGATCTGCAACTCAGGCTAGTTCGCAAGAAGATAAATTTCTCGATAAGCAAAGCGTTGAATACCCAAAACCCTAATTTACGTTTACGTTGTTCATTATTTAATCACCCCTCCAGCTAAGTTTACATGAACAAGAGAACACTAATAAAATTAGGTCAAAATACTATACGGAACTGAGGAGCATTGGAATCATCGGCAGGGAGAATCTCCCAGCGGCAAGGCTCGAGGTCGTCGGACACAGTGCAGTAACCGGCAACGGTGACCTTATCGGTTGAGTTAGCGACGGATCCGAACTCGAAAACCGCCACGTCGGACTGAGGAGGTGGTGGCGGGCGGGGGACCTCGACAGCACCATTCATTCCGGGGACTTGGGAATTCGGGTCGGGTTTGGGGGAAGATTCGGGTTTGGGCTGGGAATTGCTGTTGTTTCTCCACCATAGAAGACCCATGGCCGTGCTCTTCGCTCTATACGTCGGATGAGGGAATTGGGAGAGGACGGAGATTGGGGGTGAAGCACAAGTCTTGCTAGGGATTTGTTGGCTGGACTTTTCACCTATATCGGTATATCCTACTCTAATTTTCATTTGAGGGACATAAATTATATGAAATTTTAAAATAATCTATTTAAATCTTGAATTAGAATTTTAATCCTAATTTTATATCTTTTTCTAATCTCTAATTAGAAATAGTCAAAAAATTCAAAAAAATTAACAATTATTTTTGTTGAATGTGAACATTACGATTGGTTATAACATAATTAATGATAATGCATTGATGACAATGTTACGGTGACAACGTGTTTGATGACGATATCATTGATGACACAACAGTTAATGATTAAAAAAAGTCATTGACAATATAATTTATAACAATTAAATCGATGACAATATTGTCAATAGTTCAATACAATTAAGGTTAAATGGTGCTAAATAGCACAAACTTTAGGTAAAGTTGCGTTCGGTGGCACCAACTTTCAAAAACTCGAATTTAACCATCAATTTTAGGGGGTGGTTGCGTTTTGTAGCATGAGTGTATTCCGGCCATAATGTCTGCCCAATTTTGATGAGTTGACACCGGATATATGATGTGGCAAATTTAATTGATTAATTGACATTTTTTATACTTTTTAAACTAAAAATTTTCTATTATATATGAAGTTTTTTTTTGAAAAAAAATTGTCCAATAATTCAACAAATAAACCATTAATTAAATTTATATATTAAATTCAACCCATCTCCATCTTCATCCCAGTCTCTTTTCTTCTTCGTTCTATCCACTTTCTAATTTTCTCACGAATCGAAAATCGAAACAAGGGAACAAGCATATGAGAACATGGTGGCCCTTGAACACAAAGTTCAGGAGCCAAGACTTCCCGTAAAGTAGTTCCCGTAATCCCAAGGGCTCATAAAAGTTATCCTGAAACCCGAAAAGGGTTTGCGGATCCATCATCGGAGAGAACATATCCACCGTAATTGTCGGCAAATTCAATTCGTCGGTGCCGGGGATAGAATCCCCGGAATTACATCCATGTACGTCCACCATATCCAAAAGCTTCGACTACGCAGTTGCAACCGCCTTCGCCGTATCCCTTTCTCTATCAGGCGGACTTGCCTTGTAGAGCAACGCCAGCCTCGTTTCCGGCAAGATGGGTCCACCGGCGGAGATCTCCGGCGTCATTGACAAAGAACAAAGCCCGGTCAACCGTTGAATGATGGACAAGAAATTAGAAGTTTCGGTAGATGAATTTTCGGCGTGGGTGAATTTTTGGAAGACGACATAGATTTAGGGCCTACTAGCTTTTTTTTGTTAAAATACTTAAGCTTTCAGTTTTTTCTTTAAAATTTAATATAAAAATTACTAACTAATTATTTAAATCGACATCCGCACCTCCGACCCTTTTTTTGGGGAGCTAAATCAGCTTTCCGATGCCCAACTCATCAAAAATAGTCGGAACTATTCATCAGAAATATGTATGTGCTACAAAACGCAACCACCCCCTAAAGTTGATGCTTAAATTCGAGTTTTTGAAAGTTGGTGTCACCGAAGACAACCTTACCTAAATTTTGTGCTATTTAACACCATTTTGCCTACAATAAATGATAGTCTAGTTGATAACAATGTGGTTGATGATAGCCCAATTGATGGCAACATTTTGGTGACATTGTAGTTTGTGACATTATAATTGATGACGCTATTATTAATTACAATATAATTGGTGACCTCATAGTTTTAGACAATATAGTTGTTGATACTATAATTGATGACAATATAGTTGATGATAACATAATCGGTGACAATACAATTGATGGTAGTAGGTTGATGATAACATGATTGATGACATTGAGTTGATGACTATGTGTGGTGATGGTGTTTTGTTGACAACGTAATTGGTGACAATCCATTGACGGCAATACAATTGATGATGGTCCGAGTAATGATAATATGGCTGATGACAGTCTAGTTTATAATAGTACGATTGATGACAATCTAGTCGATAATAGTAAGGTTGACGACATCTAATTGGTAATAGTACAAGATTTCAAAAACCAAAAGATGAAATGTTAGGTCCTCAATTTCATAACTTAAGTGACCATCCTACTAAATTCTTTCTAAATTACATAAATCACCCTCCATTGAATATTGGTCCACAAAAGTAATTAAACTCTAAATTTGTTTTAATAGCGTAAATAAAGGTAGTAACTCCCGTGTTATATTTGTTCGCTGATTTTACCACCTATAAACTCCTATCAAAATAGATAGAAATTCACCGGGTAGCAAAACAAGAAAGGGATAGTTTTAAATTTATAAACTTGTAAATAATTTCCCTGAATAGTAACGAACCCACAATGTATGGATCGTATGAAGTAGGACAAGTATTTCAGGGTCGAACACAAGGACTGAGAGGATTAATCTGCAGCGATGACTAAAGATGGGATATATCTCAAATAAAGACAGGAGGTTGAAAAAGATAAGGGAAAGAAGTCAAAAAGGTTTTGAAAAGAGTTTGATGGATTCGCAATCAATTATCACTATTGATTGAAAATCAAATAAACAAAAAAGGAAAACAAAGATAATCAAATTAAAGGAAAGAAAATGGATTCCAATGGTTAAAGGTCATTATTTATGGCATAAGGTATCAAGACGACTCATAGAGATATATGGTAGAAAAGCAACAAGGATGAACGTTTCTAGACTGATGATCTATTACCGGATAAGTCTCAGGATCATCTAGTTTCAATCCTAACTACTTATTACCGGGTAAGTCTCAAGGTAAAGAGGGTGAAAATTCATTACAAACCAGGTTATCTAACTAAGGATCAAGTAACCATTTACCGGGTAAGTCTTAGGAACTACCCAACTTAGAGAGGAATCAAGCACATTCAAACCAACAAAGGTTTCACCTTTATTACCTATGGTTAATCACTTATGTATCTAAGAGGAATATCACCGGGTAAGTCTCAATTCCAACTTAGGTTGCTAGTTTAATTAGAAGACTCTAACCTAGATTCAAGTCCAAGCTAACCATTAGGATTTTAAGCAATTCAAAGACAATTCAAAGCGCAATCTAATCCATCATAATCCAAGACATAAACAAATCTCTATCAACCTTGGAACCACAAAGTTCTAGCCAATAACAATCATATCAAAAGACAAATAAAGAAATAACAAAAGGGAAAGAAAGAACTTAACTTTCAATGAATAAAAACCTCCAATCTTCTCAATTCTTGAATCCAACAATATCCCTCAACAAATCTGAATGCAAAAGTGCGAATCCAGCACACCTTGGAATGAATCCAAGACTTCCTTTATAACAAAATCCTAGCTAGAAGACATTGGGCCCAAAAGGAAACAACCCGTAAAATAAAATAACGCTCAGGGAAAAATCTCGGTCAAGGATCTCGGCCGAGATTTATCACATTCGGGGCCGAGATTTCGACTTCGTCTTCAGCGTCATGGGCATCTCGGTCAGCGACCGAGATCAGTGACCGAGATCAGCGACCGAGATCAAGCAAATCTCGGTCTGGTCGACCGAGATCAAGACCGAGATGGAGACCGAGATTTTACAACAGTAGCTTCCAACTCAACCAAGATTATGTATCTCGGTCGATCATGACCGAGATCAAGGCCGAGATGGATCTTCTTCGTTCCTTCGTGCCTTTAGCTTGATTCTTAGCCCTTTCCCGTGCACGTACGCTCGCTCCGATGCATCCACTTCGAGGCTTGATCCTCAAATACGTCGTTTTAGCTTCATAATGTGTCAAATCACCTACAAAGCCACAAATAGTGTGTGTAGACATCTATTCTTGCAAAGTAACACTAAACAAGCATAAATGACACAAACTAAGGCTAAAACATGAACACAGAAAGGGAAAATCTAACTAAATGCATGACTGCAACATGTCAATATATCATGTTATCAATATTTGTAGAGAAATTAACTAGGTAGTTGGTCGCTTGACCGAACTGGAATAGTTAACCTCATACACATTTTTTTAGATCGTGAAATTTGTGTTCTCATTCCTAAGATGTTTTAATGGACTAGCTTTAGAGAAACTTATTGCGCATAAACTCTCTCAGAGGAAAATGCGCTTTATTGTTATGAGAAGAAAACCCTCTTTCTGTAACTATGGCCAACAACCGCCAAGTAACTCCCGCCACTCAACTCTACATCAGGTCACTAGCACACCACCAAAGGAAGTTGTAGCAACAACGGTGCTCCGGCGAAAGCTGGTTTTCATTGCATTCGTCGGTGCTCCGTATACGTCGATGAGCGGGGCGGTTGTTAGACCTCAACAAGCGTTTCAATCCTAGTCTCAGGCTTTCCTAATAGCTTTACCCTCGCCTTCAGTTGTGGTCTAGATTAAATCCCAGTCACTGAATCTCAAACACAAACAAAGGAAATGGGAATTAGTATTTCTCTTACTCAACAATCAACCGAAAGAAGACCAACTCACACAACGCGTATTGAAGAATGAGTAGTTTGTGAAGCCATCGGTTTCACCACCTCAGACGGTTAACACAACAACAAATTCTAAACACAAACAGAGGAATTGGGATATGTTCTCAAAGGGTTTGCGCTAGTGTGAAATAATCTAGAAGGAGATCTATAGGTACCCCATGAAAGCGATAAAAAAAAACCCTAAAAAGAGCAATAGAATCTCTCAATCGTTCAAACAAAAAGAAAACCTCCAACTCACCTCTTATGTATATACCCTGAAACACAGGTTAATGGTAAACCTAGTTTTCTTCCAACAATGGGGTCTCCGGTTCACCGCCAACTCAAAATCTGGCGACGTCACCGGCTGGTTTCTCCTCTCCATGCGCATCTCATTTTGTCTTAAAATTTGACGGCGGGTCTAAGTAGGGTTTCTCACTACCCTCCGTCATAAGCCTCTCACTCAAAAAAATTAATCAAATGGTTCCGACCAAATAAAAACTAATCAATTGTGCCTAATGGTCCATATGTCAAATGACTCAAATGTTAAATTCTTTGAATTTGACTAAAACAAGTCCAATTTTTACGTTTACCCAGAGATTTTATCTTCTAACAAAAGAAGGAGCTTTTTGTTTTTTTCAAAAAAAAAAGTAAGAACCACTAATAAACTTGGAAATTCAACTTTATAGTCAATTAAATTCCGATTGTACAACAAAAGTATTATTGTTCATTCAAATTGTGTTCTTAAAACAAGCATAAATTGTTTGTGTTTGGTCCGATGGTATGGGGTATGTCTTGATCTTGTGTGCTCCGCGTGTAAGAAATGTTGAATTTGTTCGTGAGAAGGAGTCGAGGATAGGTGATCGGAATCTGAAGGCTCTAAAGAAGAGTTCAAATCTCAGGTTTCTACCGGTGGTCTCTAGGAGTTGTACTCTGCACTGCTTCTACAAACTTGTTCTCGGTGTTTCTTCCTCGCTTTGCCTTGCGCTTCCTTTGGTGCTCCTCCTTGATCGGCTCGTTGTGCTCGAAGGTCTCTTTTGATGTTTTTTTTCCTTCTTTTTTTTTCTTATGATTTGGTCCCCATGACGATTAGTTTGTCTACCGATTTGCTCGGCATTTGAATCCATTAGACGGTTTGTCGTCTAGTGCATCGAACGGCTTTCCTTTATCCAAAAAAAAGAACTAGCTATAGAAAATAATTCAGCCTAGCCTTTCATATTATAAAAAATACAATAATAAATTTGTGTTGTCGTTTTAAGGGTTTTGAATTTTGTCTTGATATGTATTAAAGAGAAACCTTATTGTTCTCGGTCGTCATCTGGAGATTTGTCTAGGCCTGTTTTTTATCGTACATTAAAGACTTATCTTGGCCTTTGATTATTTATGGCTTGTTTACTTGTAGTTTATATGTTCTTCATCTAATTTATAAACTATGAGTTTAAAATTTGTAAGTGTTTACTTGGGGATAAATTTATTTCTCTTCAAGTTTATTTGGGTTTACAAACCACTCATAAATAAATTTATCAAACCAAGATTATTTTTGCTTGTATGTGTTTATTTTTGTTTAAAACCCGATTTTGGCCTTGTGCTTTTCCATCCCGGTATTCTTTGTTCATCCCTGGATATTCAACGTTATTCTTCAATTTTTTTAGGGGCATGAGTGTTTTTTGAAGTAAAATAACCCAAAATAAACCAAGTAAACAACTTTATATGATTATTTATATAAACTCTTTTGAAAAATAAACCCGAAAATAAACTATAAACTCAAATAAACTCATTTAGTTTATAAACTAGAAAAAAAAAATGCAAATAAACAAACCCTTAAGTAAGTATTTTCTTTCTTAAATAAATTCTTTGATTTCAATTCTTGCAATGTATGAAAATTTCTCTACTTTTAGAATTGTGGTAATCACAAGTTGTGTGTAGGCTAAATTGATTGTAGTTGTCAAATTGATGTTTGAAATATTAGTGGACTCATTCTAGTGAATTTATCTTACATGTCTTAGGCTTGACCCTTTTTTTTGAATTGTGTATCCAGATGTGGTGATTATATATAGGAACTATGATAGGATAGTTTATGGCCGAGTGAGCATTCCATTTCTATTAGACCAATCTAGGCCCAAACCTAAAAATGATCATCTTTTGAGAATTAATAACTATCATGTAAACCCTAGGTTGTATATTAATATGTTTTTCTACGAGAACGTGTCAATTTAGTCCAAGAGCTATTGATTTGGATATGATATGGCTTTTCTATAGGAGCATGATTAGGTGATGTTTAGGCATATAATTGTTACATTGAGAAGTTGTAGTAACGATATTAATATGTTTTTCTATAGGAGCATGATTAGTAACGATATTAGATAATTACCTTCATACATCTCTTTTATATGTCTTGCAACTACATAATTAATGCCTCTTGAACCATTTTTGTGTGAACCTAGATTTAGTTATTTTAATGCTTGGGTTTTAGGAGACGCGAGACGCCACTTGGCTAGGAACAACACAATGAGTCTCATTAGATAGCCTAACATCTAAATCACTTATACGATCTTACAACCAGAAGCACGAAACATTATTAAAACATTCAACATGTTATTTGAAAACACCCACAACAACAACAACGTAGAAACCAAAATAACAACTTAACAATTATACAAACTCATCAATTGTTCTTATAAAACAACATTTACAACGTTGCACATAGGCTAGCACATACATCCGCCAACAAGCGGGTAAACTCAAAAGGGAAATAAACCACACCCGTATGAGATCATTTTCCCGGATAACCACATCTTACAACTAACATTCTCGCAACATCGATATAAGCCGTTAGTTCAAGGTCTTAATTATGTGCACGAGAGATTCTAGTCAGGGAAGACAATTTCACCATTACCCGACGGATACCCGAACACCCGATTCGATGAAAAAAAGTGAAAACTGATAACATTCATTTTAGTGTTATTTTTCACTATCATTATTATCCATCTCTTGAGCATATATTGTAAATTTGCATTACTTTTTGGTATATTTCCTTTCCTTTTGTGTTTTGGAAATCTACTTGTGCATTAATGGAAGTGTAGACCTTCTAAATATTTCTAGAGAAAAATTGGAGATGTATACGAAAGAATGTCCTCAAGATACTAGGTTCTTCCTGCCGCCAAGGAAGTTGAGATCTATAATTAATTGAGATTGAGAGTGAATTTCAAAGACATGCTTGTAGCTTTGGAAGTGATCGACCGACCACAAGGCATCAACCATCCGACTTTCATCATTTGTCCGAGCAACTGAATTGTACCCAACACACCACGCTTCACCTACCACCCACTTTCACCCATCTCTTAACAGAATTATCACCATTTTTGTCAGATCAATTGACCGGGTTAATAAGTTGTTACCGTTAGACTAGTAGTTCTTATTGTTTAGGCGCATGTATTATTCTCTTCCTATATTTCTCAATCTCCCCTCGTGTATAGGTTCCTATGATCTCACCTTGTGTAATATATATATATATATATATATACACACACACACGTGATTACTATTTGATAATAAGATCATCAAGGAGTATTCATCTTTCTATCCTACGTGTTTACATGGTATCAGATCATTAACACTTTTTTCTCAACTTCCATGGCTATTCAAAACACAAACAATCTCTTCTCACGACTGCATATATGTCCTCTTCTAATATACAGTTCCAGGTCCCGCCCTTAAGTATCAAACTCACCAAGGACAACTACTCCCTCTAGTAAACGTCAATGATCTCTACCATCGAAGACACTACCTCTAGTTTCCCCAACCACTAAGCCCAACCCTAATCCCGCGTTCATCCAATGGCGACGTCGTGATCATTTCGTCCTTTGTCCCTTCTCTGTTTGCCCACACGATGGCTCTCTCCTTCTCACACCATCAATACAAAACAACCGTCGTCGTGGCCAACCTCAATCCAAATGTGCAAAAAGCCTAGCCATGAGGCCATTGATTGCTAGTGGCGGAGTAATCAAACTAATTATCCCTTTTGCCTGCCTCATCCTAGAGATACATCAAAACAAGCTCATATGGTTGAGTTCAGTAGCCTCTCAACACATGACCCGACCTGGTACTTCAACTTTGGGACCGCCAATCACATTTCACCCTATCCTCATCACATCTTCAACCTTAAGGAGTACTTTGGCACTGACAAGCTTCAAGTCGGAAATGGTAACCATTTGTTCATTTCTCATATTAGCTTATGTTCTTTACCTAATATTAAGTTGTCCAATGTTCTTGTTGTTCCCCCGACTAACCAAACATCTCATTAGTGTATTTAAGCTTTTGTCGAGATAATAACGTGATGTTAAAATTTTGGCCTCACCTTTGCCGTGTTAAGAACTTTTAGAGTCACACTCTTCTTCAAGGCGACTTTAGTCATGGCATTTATCGCATTCCTTCTACATCATCTTCCACACTGTCTTCTAGCTCTCACCGTCACTCACACCTCTCTCCATCAATCGCACTACCGTCTTGGTCATCCCCATGAGGCTATTCTTCGGCATGTGCTCTCGAATTTTAACCTTGTAGTCATTTGAAACAAGTTCCTATTTGTGTGTGGCTCTTGTCAATTAGGGAAGAGTCATAGGGCATATTCTTGCTTTACATCTAGCTTCTCCACGCCCTTTCGATTTGATTTATCCAGATGCTTGGGGCCCTTACCGATTCTTTCAATTAATGGAAGTAAGTATTTTGTTCTATGTTTGTACGAAGTTTGTGTGGACATACTTCTTGAAAAACAATTCGCATGTCTATAATACTTTTGTACAATTCCATGACATGATCAAAACTGAATTCAATTGTATAATAAAAAAAGCTCCAAACTGACGGGGAGGTGAATTTCAACCCGTCTCAATGCTGCTCACACCCATTGGGATTGAGCATCGTATATCATGCCCCTACACCCAAGAGAATAATAGAGTTGTTAAACATCGCAATCGCGTTACAGTCGAAAAAGGCCTTACTCTTCTCGCCCAATCCTCTCTCCCACAACACTTTTGGAAACACGCCTTTAAAACTTCCACGTATCTACATAATCGTACAATCACACCCACTCTTGCCTATACATCACCGTGTCATAAACAATACAATACAACTCCTCTGGATTTTAACTTTCGAAAGGCTTTTGGTTGCTTGTGTTTTCCTTTTCTTCGACCCTACAATCATTATAATATGGATTTTTGATCTTTTCCGTGTGTGTTTATTGGCTAGAACTCATCTCACAAAGGCTATGTTTGTTTTCACAAACCCACCTCGTGCATTTACATTGCTCGACATGTGGCATTTAAAAAAGACGTTTTCCCGTATTCCATCTTGGCTCCAACCGCTACCTACCACCAACCCCACCACAATCACAACCGACTACCCCTGCTCTACTTAACCTTGTTGCCACACTAACGACTAAACCCACTCCATCTCTAACTAGACCAATAACTCCCCCACCATTACCACTACCCCTCCTACATACCAACATAACAAACACCCCATGCTCACTAGGATTAGCACCAATTCTCTCTGTCATCGGGCCTTAACTAGCACCCTAACCTTGACACATACTAATCCCCCTAAAACAGTCTCCCAAGCCCTTAAACAGGAACATTGACATCTTGCGATGAAGCCAAAATATATGCTCTTATGAAAAACAACACTTGGTAACTCGTTCTTCGCGCCTAACTAAGCACACTAATTTTGTCGGTTGTAAGTGGATTTTCATGATCAAGCAACACGGTTGGCCATTTGACTGACTCCTTTCCTCGGATGGCTCATTTGATGGGTACAAGCTCGGTTGGTGGTCAAAGGGTTCAGTCATGAGGAAGGTTTTTACTTTTTTGAAACCTTTAGTCCGGTTGTCAAGCCAACAACAATCAGAAGTCCTTTCTATAACTCTATCCAATGGGTGTCTACTCAAGCAACTAGATATAAACAATGCATTTCCAAATGGTGATCTATCGAAGGAAGCCTACATGGAGAAACCGAAGGGTTTCGAGGATCTCACTCGCCCATCACAAATTTTCTGGTTACACAAATCTTTGTACGTACTAAACAAGCCCCTCGTACATGTTTAATAAAATCAAGTTCTTTCTTGTTTCTCATGGATTTTGTGCATACAATTTTAACACTTAACTCTTTGTGCATTACTCTCAAAGCCACTACTTATATGCTTGTCTATGTGGATGACCTAATTGTCATAGGAGACAACCCGACATGTATTACCATGTTTGTTGTTGCCCTCAATAATGTATTTGCACCGAAGAATCTTGGTAATCTTCATCATTTATTAGGGTTGCAGATTCCTTGCTCTCTAACAAGTCTCTCACTCTCCCAAAGTAATTATGTATGAGACATTCTATTGCGTTGCAACATGACAAATTCTAATGCAATATCAATACGAGTATACCCTTCCACTCGTCCTCACAAAATATTGAAATCCCTTCAGCAATCCTACCCTCTATCGGCAAACCGTTGACTCTCTTCAGTATGCAACTATAACCCGTCCCGACATCGCCTTTGTTGTCAAATGTGTATGTCAGTACATGCACTCCCCCACCGTGATTCATTGACAAGCAACGAAGCGCATCTTAAGGTATCACAAAGGCAATATTGCCATTGGTCTTCTTTTTTGGTCAACCTCTACATCTCTCTTCTTGCATATATCGATGTCGGCTTGGTATCCCACCTCAACAATTGTAGATACCAAAATGGTTTCGCCATCTTCCATGAGAAAAATCTAATAAGTTGGACCTCTCGCAAACATAATGTGGTGGCTCGATCAAGCGCCGAGGCGGAGTAGCGTGCTTTAGCCTACACATCGGTTGAACTATTGTGGCTTAAACAACTTCCGCGGGATCTTCATGTTACCATCCAACTGCCTCAAACGCTTTGTGTGACAATGTTGGAGCCACCTTTATGTGTAAAAATCCCGTTATAAGCACTTGTTTCAAGAACACTCAACTAGACTTTCATTTTGTTCGAGAACAAGTCAAAGCAGGTGTGCTCAAGGTTGGTTATGTCTCTTTCAATGACTAGTTGACAGCCATCTTCACTAAACCGTTGAGCAAAGATCGCATCTCCCGGTTATGCTCCAAGCCCCAAGCTCCAAGTCCGTCCCGCTCTTGGTCTTGCCGGAGGTAATAAGCCGTTATCATTAGACTAGTAGTTACGATTGATTACAAAGCGGGTATTCGTCGAATACGGATATAATTATCATCGCTACAAATGATGTATCCTTAAAGAATGTTTAAGGCTAGTTTAAAGTTCTATAAGTTCTATATTATCGAGGAAAGTTATTGTTAACCCTAAATTGATTGAAAGATGAAGTGTTCGAAATAATACAGAGGATCCATCACATGATTCACATCTACTCCTGAGTAGACTCTGTCCACTTTGTAGGTCGAGTCGACTTTCATTTTTAACGGGGGCGAACTTTTAATCGGGGCCAATCTTATACGAAAACAACGGGAAACTCCGGTCCATAGTCTCTCCTGACCGTTGCACCATGTCTTCGACGCCTGTAAATCGCCCGAAACGCAGACCCGTCGCCAACCGGAACCGTTTCTCTCCGGAACCACATTCTTCTTCACCTTCTTCCTCCATCACATCTCTCTTGGTCGAACCTCCACCAGACCTCTTCCCTTCCGGATCGGACATTATCAAGCTCGCCTTCGTTATCGCTGTTGCCGTCGCCGTGGCCTCCGGCTGCCGCTTTTTAGCTACCGTCTATAATCGCCAGCCCAATCCCTTCTGTGATAGCGATTTAGAGTTTGATGATTTGTTTTTCGGTGCGTCTCTCTCACTTCCTTCTCCCTTGGGCAAGTGGAACTTCTGTTCATGCGCGCGATGATGAATATCCGGAAGTTAGGCTTTTTTTTACATTATTTCGTTCCCGCAAACTGCTCTTGAACTTTTTGTGTGTAAGGTTGTGGGATCGAATATCAATTTCGACCCGCAGAAGTGAATTATAGGCAAAATTTTGCGTAAGATCGAAATTCTAGTTTTCAGGAAACACAGGCGGCTTTAGGGTTTTGGTTTTAGGAGTTCAGGTATTGTTTTTGCTTTCATCTAATTGAAGTGTTTTTGTATCTAATTATTGTAGATTCATGTGAACCTTGTCCAAGTAATGGCCGTTGTTACGAGGGAAAGTTAAAATGTAACCCAGGATATAAGAAGTATGGAAGGAGATGTGTAGAAGATGCTCATATTGACATGGCACTTAAGATACTTGTATGTCATTCTACTGTCTTCTTTGTTGTGATATACACTGCGTGGCTGGTTGGGACATTTTTAATGTGTGAATGTTTGTGTCAATCTCTGGTTTCCCCTCTGATTACAACTGCAGTTGGAAAGAGTAGAAGATCAGCTGTGCAGAGCATATGTCAAAGCTACGTGTGATGGAATTGGAACACTTTGGGTTTGTAGCCTGTAACCATCAACAATTTAAATTACTCAACATCTAGAAATGCTGGAATATTGTACGAGACTAGAGCTTAATGTTTTATTATCACTTCAATTAGGTTCCTGAAGATGAATTACAGGATACCTTAGATAGTTTTGCATGGGCAGAGAATTCCCGCCTGGACAATGTGGGGTATGAGTATGTCAAAGAAAAAGGAATGAAGAAAATTGACGAGGACTTTGAGATAAGGCTTAATATTAAAGGGTATGTTATTTAAATTGTAAATGTGTATTTCATTTTTAATTCCTCGTCTCTTGGATACGGCATCTAACTTTAGATCTCACATATCCTTCCCCATGCAGGACCAAGGAGTACAAATGCCCTCTTCCTTTGACTGAAAAATACAAACCAATTTTTTGTCGTATTCAGCAATGGATAGCTAAGCATTCTCTAATTCTCATGTCAGTTTGTGCACTGGTATCTATTTCAAGAGGCATCTCCTTAAAACTTAATGCTTGACTTGAGCCTGATAATGGATATTGATGACAGTAATTTTTTCAGCTTGGGGGCTGCACAATTTTACTTTTCAGAGTTCGTAGAAGATTGTATTTATCGAGCAGGGCAGTTCAAATATACGATCAGGTAGGCTAGATCTCTCCTGTCTTTTCCAAAGTAGATAGAGCTTAGAAGAGTATTTTGTTTTTCCCATCTGTTATCATCACTGTTGGAGTGCTACCCTTGTCTTACAATTGACAAATTTTAGTATACGCATAGAAATATTGTTTACACCTTTTTATTATTTTTCGTAATCTTGTCGCTCATTGATCTTTGAAAATACAAAGAAAAATGCTAAATGATCTTAATATCTGTGAAAAGCCTTCTGGACATTAAGAATCACTGTATATGCCCTCAGAAATAGATGAAGCCTTTTGACTTCAACATAGTTTAGCCTGAGAAAGTATTAAAGGTAAGGAAAGGAAAACGAGAATGTAGAAATATGCATTCAAATAATCTCGATCCTTTAGAAAATGCATTCGTCAGAGCTTGCAATAAACTGATCTTCATGATGTAACTTTGTAAGATGGATGTTAAAATGATTGCAATGTTCTTGAAAATCTGTTTACATGTAAGCTAATGTTAATCACGTGTATCTGCAGTTGTTCATATTTGGTAACATGTATCTTTGGATTGCCATAGCATAGATGTAGTGAATTTTAAGTTTCGGTGAGAAATAGCGAACTTGTTGGTTTATGCTTCTGCTCTCATCCAGCTTGGACAAAGTGAGAAAGTTTGATTGACCTTAAGGAGGAAATAGTGGAAAATAAACAACTAAATTTCCATTTAGTTAAATTATCAAGGGGTGGATATGGTTATTTAAAGATCTTTGCAATGTTATTTCACCAAGTTGTCCAATCATGTAAGCGTACTAAATTTTGGTGTGACACTGTACTTTGGGGGTAAGATGTAGGCTCCAGGTAATGCATCAGCTGCCAAGATGCTTCTAATCAAGTGTCTTAATGAAGTATTTTCCGTTGACACACTTAATTTGAAAAGTTTATTTTTAATCATGGTATGCGGTAGAACAACAAAAATTATTGAACAATTATCTGCTTGTAGATGTTTAAAGCAAGACGTGAAGAAATGGTGAAGTATAGGTCTAGTGCCAAATAAAAAACAAGATTTAAAGCACCCAAATTGGTTCATATCATGGGTGCTCTTAGATACCACATAGGAGAGGATTTATTTTCACTAGAACCAAGAAAAACTCATCTTACATACGATGAGTTCTCAAGTGGGGTCCACATTAGTTGTAGGGAAATTTTTTAAAATTAGAATCTACTGTATAATACTAAAACAAAAGATAAGGTCATATGTCATCCTTACTTTAAGCCACCTCGGATTTTCTTACTTAGCATCACCGTATGAAGCCACATAAGATTTTACCGCGTGTCATTCTTCTCACAACAAACTGTACATATGGATAATTTTGATTCTTGAAGATTGTTTCCAGTTTTAACTTGCAAATTCCTTAGTTGCATTTATATTCGATCAAATTTATGTGTTGTACAATTGTACCTAAGTTTTAGATATATATATATATACATAAAAAATGACATTCCTAAATTATATGTTTTTTTTAATTTCATTTTCACATTATTTAGTTGTAATAATTAGTTTATTATTTGCAAATCTTTATATAGATTGTAGACGATGCAGTTTTGATTATTGTTTAATTCTTTTATCTATATAGTCTTACTATGATTTCATTATAAATTCTCAGTTCAATATGTATTTATTCCTTAATTTACATTACGGGTTTTTTTTATTTTTATTGATATCGAGACATTATTTTCAATGATAAAAAATATCATTTCAACTTTTTACAAATCCCGTGCAAGGGTATTAAACTATTAATATACTAAATCTTGTATTCATGAACGTGGTGGTAAAAAGAAAAATGTTATTTTTTAATGTGAAGCGGAGGAGAGAATACTGTAATATAATAAAATATAACTTAAGATTGATCTTAAGAAAATATTGTAGATGCTCTTCATGCGTTGGTGGTGAGGCTATCCTCTCTTCTTACTATATTGCTTTTGGTCTTGAAAAAAGGATGAAGGAGGAGGTAGTTTTATACGGACAAAAGTGAGAGCATTAAGGTTGCTTTGAAAGGGTTGTACTACTTCCTGTTTCTTTTCCTCTTGTTTCTCTTCTGCATGCACACATCTCTTTCTAAGTCTTCTCCTGGAGTTTACGTGATCGTAGATGCTTCCAAAAGGACCAAAAGTACTATAGTCATCCTTTTTTTATGACCCATTTGCACAAACCTGTGCATGTGTATCCATCGTGTTTTCTTTGAAACTTCTCATATATTTACCTCAATTACATGCTAGGTATGTGATGTACTTGAAGAGAATGCACTAGCCTCAAATGGCAGGACTGGTGGAGAGACTTGGGTTGTTGCATCCAGGTTACGAGATCATGTACTTTCACCCATGGAAAGGAAGGACCAACAGTTGTGGAAGAAGGTCTATTTTCTTGTCCATTTTCCCTCTCCATTGACGGTTTGCAAGTTTATTTGTGTTCATCATTCCTTGTACAAAAATAACCTTTGCTATAACCCTCCTGAAAGAAGACAGTCCACTTCCTTACCTCATCCTAATATTTTTAGCATGTATACGAAAGCATCATTCTATCACCTTGGCTTTCAGCCTAAATTTATAAACATTTTAATCAGGAGATCAATGTGTACATGATAGTAAATAATGTCACCTCCAGGAAATAAGAAACAACAATGCACTAATCAGCAAATCTAGCGCTGACCCGAGGCAATGCATGCATCACAATTAAAAAATGTGAGACTTTCTATAAAAATACATCTTCCAATACTGAACAGAAATAAACACTGAATCGAGTAATTTTAGAAAGAATGGCACCACATAACCATATTGTATGCAATTACTGTATTAGTTAGTTCAACTTATCTGCAAATGTTTTTGTCCTTTATACTACAAAGAGGCATAGCCTTGGGATCTTGTGAACATTTCCATGTTCAAATAATTGTATCCATCCATCAATTTGTCTTTGACCACATTTTAGGTCGAGGAGTTAATGACGGAAGATTCTAGAATGGAATGCTATCCAAAGCTTGTGAAGGGCGAATCAAAAGTGGTTTGGGAGTGGCAAGGTATTTAAAGCACATAGTCAATCAATAAAGTAGTCTAATATCTTCTGTTCTGTTTAAGATCGCGTTGTATAGTCTGCTGCATTTGCCAATGATAAATCACTGTGTCCATGTGAACATTCCATTCAGCTTCTCTTTCTGTGTGTTTATATCTTTCCATAAATTGGTTCTGTATCACATCTATGTTCAGTTGAAGGTTCTCTGAGTTCTTCAAGGAAAAAGAGCAAATCTGAGTCGATTCACCAAAATTCATCTGCAGATGCAAAGACATCTGATAAGAAGGAAAGATGGATTTCTTTTGGTGAGTGCTTATATGGCACCCTTATGCCTACAAAAATATATTATTTCGTTTTCAGATCCAAATTGAAGAGTAAATATCTTCTGCCTTTTTCTCCTCTGCAGGAGGGAAGACGTTGTTCAGATAAATGAGAGCCCCCATGAACATCTAAGATCTCTAAATTCTTAATCTGTTCGAGTAGCATCAAAGATACTATGAAGGGACATCGGTCTCGAAGATGTGCTTTGATATAGGTTGCTGCGAAGGGGATATCAAACCATCTTAAGTAATGCTACCCTCCCTGATCTTGATTAAATGTCTTCATGTGTAGGAATTAGGATAGAAAGCCATGAGTGCACCTGTTTTTATGGATATGAGGTTGTTGATAACAGATCATATATTGAAGGGAAATTTGGTGGGGTTGTTTTGGGTTAGTTTTTTCTTGTATTTTTGGTGTTGCTTGTTGAAAGTTTTACCTGTGTAAACTTTACAAGCCTAAGTGTTCAGTTAAATTGAAAAATGTGTGAAACCTTAAAAGTGTCTTTCATGACATGGTCACACTGATTTACTGGTTACCATTATTGTAATTGACTAATTGGTGCAATGGGCTATTTTGAATATCTATCTATATCTATATCTTTAACAATATAAAAAGCCTACAACTTCTAATGAACAACTTCTAATGAATAGTAATAAATAGTAATGAATAGTAATTTTTATGTATTTTACTTTATCATCCTATAAATTAATATTTGTCCACTCTACCTCTAGGTTACAAAATTAATTTTAATTATATAATTCTGTACAAATGAATAATAATTTTTCATTAAATGAATAGTAATTTTAACTATCTAAATCTATAAAGTTTAAAAATCTAATTCAAATAATTTAATTAGATCATTTTATAATAGGGTTTTTTATTTATAAAAACGATATTTTTTTAAGACCAAACAATACAAGTAACATAAAGTTTTACGAGTTTTCGGCTTACGATCCAATAACATAATCGGACCGTAACCCGAATTGAACTGTAATATTAACAAATATACATGTATATGGAACCAAATCAAACCTAAAATAAACTATATACTAAAAGAAACATACGTAAAAGTGAGAAATTTTATTCTTTTGCTAACTAATGTGTAATAAAGTGAGTTGAATCAAAAGAAATATAATTAATCCAGTCTTTACAATCTGGATCGGGACTGGACCATCCATGATCCAGGGTTTTAGAAGTGTATAGTCAGGTCTGGACCGTATGCATATTCCTAAACCAGCATACGGTTCAACCAGATGTAAATAAAGTATGCATACATATATACCTTTGTTTAGCTCCGACTCTATGAGCAAATGAAATATATATATATATATATATATATATATATATAGGGTCAGGATCCGGTAGGAACCACCCTTAGAGTAGGGAATAGGAACCTCTAAGATCCGTTTGATTAAAATTTGAACGGACATGATGGAAGGTACATAATAAGCTTTCATAGGTGAGATTCATATGATTGTTCAATTTTCACAAATAAATCATTAAATAATATACATATTAGGAAAACAAATATCCTATTTTTGGGCTATCCCAAAAATAAACGTTGAATGAATTGATTCCCATTGACTAGTAAATTTTTTTATAGAAGGATGCTCGTTAATTTTATATTATAAGATTGATCGTTAATTTTTTTAGTCGTTAATATGTATAGTACTATAAATTAACGACCAGGTTTTTTTTTAAAAAAAATAACGACCAGAATCAAACACTAATTTTAACGACTGATGATTTTACAAATACTAACGACCAAATTTTTTTTAAAAATATAATAATGACCAGAATCAAAAAAAATTAAAAAAATTAACGACTTAAAAAAATTAACGATCAAAATTTGTGTTTTTTTTATATTTTTTTTGAAGTGTTCCTACATGATCAAAAAAAGTAACGACTAAAAAAAAAATTAACAATCAAAATTTGTGTTTTTTTATTTTTAGTCGTTAATTTTATTTTTTTTGATTCTGGTCATTATTATAATTTTTTTAAAAATTTTGGTCGTTAGTATTTGTAAAATCATCAGTCGTTAAAATTTGTGTTTGATTCTGGTCGTTAATTTTCTTTTTTTAAAAAAAATTCTGGTCGTTAATTTATAGTATTATACATATTAACGACTAAAAAAAATTAACGATCAATCTTATAATATAAAATTAACGAGCATCCTTCTATATAAAAAATTAACGATAATGTAATGACAAAATTAACGATCATCCTTATATATAACAATTTAACGATCACGTAATGATCGTTAGAGAAAAAAGGATATACATTTAATTTTTATTATTTTAGTAATTAATTAAAAATATATAAGTCTATGAAGGAGGAATATACATTTAGTTTTTATTATTTTAGTAATTAATTTAAAAAATATATAAGTCTATTAGAGGAAAAAGAATATCCTATTTTATTTACTAAAATATGCTACCATATATATCTTCAAATCATGTACATTCATGGACTTTAATCTAACGGATAATATTAGTTCATATTCTCTACCCTAAGAAGTGTTCCTACATGATCTTTTTTTTTTCTCTCTATATATATACACATACGTGTGTAGCATTCAACAGATATATGACACTTTACTATAATCTCGAACTAAATTACATACCAAATAGGTAACTGAATAACCTAGTGAGATACAAAGTATACGAAAGTATAATTTTTAGTTATTGATTACCCAAAGTCCCAAACACTATAACGCTAACAATTACCCATTTTTTCCAAAATTACCCAATAAGTAATTCGTACCCAAACAGAATATAAATTACTCAAGTTAAACAATCGTTAACAAAATCTACATTACGAGATACCCATAGTAGTTCATAATTACCTAAGTATTTCAAAACTACACAAGCAAATCGAAAATTTTCAGATTTACATAGCAATTCGGAATCACCCAAGCATTTCATATTACACAAGCAAATTCGAAATTGTGCACATACGCATAACAATTCAAAATTACCCAAGCCTTTCAGAATTACACAAACATATCTGTAATTGTGTAGATTTCCCATAGCAGGAACGTGTAACTTGTGTTGATATGAAATACCCAAACAAATTTAATACATTGTGATTGATAGAAAAATCAATTAATAAATTTTATACATGATTTGGAGATGAAACTTGATTTCCATATTTAAAATACTCAAACGAACTTCCAAACATGATCCGTATAGATGAATACCCAAACTCGATTTATTGTTTCGAAATTTATAGAGAACCAATGTACACGAGATACGAGTTGATGATTATTGTTGTTTATGTTATGTTTATTTCATGGTTACTTATTCATATGTTGTCATAGTTCTTATTATTGTTATTTAAGAAATACATCAAAGTTGTGTGTAGATGATTTATATGTTATAGGTGCTTAATGTTTGAGTCTTGCAATATACGAGAGTTGGTGTCATGGGCGGATCTAGGGTTAGACAGCACTAGGCCGTCACCCAGTCCACGCCCAAAATATTTTTGTCCAATCCAATGCTGCAGTATATATTTGTTCAGTCCAACAATTTTCACTTTAACCAGTAACTAAATTAACGGATGACTTTTTCTATCATGCTTTACTCTACAACCACTGACAAAAATAAAATTTGCTATTTGTTTGTATTGCTTTGAAAAATATGATTTAATATATGATGTCACTAAAAGTCTTCTTGTATCAGTTGGTTAACCTACTTTGGTATGTAAAACTAATATAACAATTATAAAAGTTACATATTTATGGTTTTCTTTTGTGTGTGGAAAGTTACATGTGTTTTGTGAGGTATGAATTACGTAATTACGTCTATACGTACTAATTATATTATTAATTATTGTTTAATAGATATCTATCATCTAGTCGTGTATTAAAACATATATAGTTATATTTAGTTTTTAATTTAGTTTTTGTTATCATATGTATATAACTTTTATATTATTTGACTGAGATATTATGATAGATTTTTGTAGTTCTTTATTTGTGTATTCACTTTTCATAGAAAAAAAATATATATTAAAGTTTTGGATTAATTACGTAATTTTTTTTTTTTTTTTGCATTAGTTTAAATGATTAACTAGTTATATATAATTATTGATAGTTTATTATAAGGTAAATAGTGATCGATTCCTTGTACTTGTACTTTTTAGTGTGTTTAAGTATTTAATATACATATTATGATCATAAGATTTATATAGGTCTGTTTTCTAATTTAAATTTCGCCCATCTATAAAAAAAATTTGGATCCTCTTTTAGTTGACGTGAAATATATTTTAATTTTTTTACAAAGATGCGAGAGACGAGAGTTACATAAGAATGTACTTAATAGTCTAAATAAACGCAATTGATTTAGTAGGATAATAACTTGAGACTCATTGTCTGCAATGTTGTGGTGGTCCTTTTTGGAATTTCTTCCCTATGATATCTCTTCTTTTTGCTTGATTGTAGGTTAGTAAAGATCAAACCTCTAAACCTCATGTTTTCACTCACTATTATTTTCTCTTCACCCTATCGACTAGACAATTATTTGATTGAACGATTAATACTTCTTAACTACTCATATTTCTATTTTATGAGATTTGGACTCTAATCATGAGCTTATCAACTATACAAATATTATTTCTTGTGATATATGCTAGAGATTAATACATAAGGTAGTTGCATGATTTTGGTCAAATATCGATTTAAGCTTTATTTTAATATTTTAGTATAGATAATATATAGTGGCGGAGTCAGAATGGTTTTAAGGGGTCAAAATTTTTAAAAAGTTTTGCACATTAAACTAGAGTTCATTACAAATATTTTTAATTATAAATTAGATAAATTCATCTTATAAGTTCTAAAAAAAAAATTTGAATAATTATTTGATTTTAATTCTTTTTGTAAAATAGTCATAATAAAATTTTATTGTCATTTTCTTTACATATTCTTATTTTACGTAGGAATTACACTTGATTTATAAATTTATTGAATTTTGATATATTTTTATATATATTTTACGATGTGTTAAAAAAAAAATTAATAAAATAAATATATGGTAAAATTAGCAAATATAAAATTTACATTTAATTCATCATGCTAATAAAAGAATTGATAACTAATTTAACTCAGTTTATATGTTAAAAGTGTTGCTATTTGAAAAGTTAAAAAAAAACTGAAGCCATAAGGCTCGATCCAAGACCTCCTCCTTTAAGGGGATTCAATAATCTCTTGGATGTCAACTAGGCAAACGAAAAGCTAGGTCATGTATTCGCATACTAAGTTTATATAGAATTGTCAACAGGGACAACCCCTCCTGTCTACGCCACCACTGATAATATATTTCTGAGTTAAATTAATCCGTTTACATCCTACAACATAATAATTTAAGATTACAAATGATGATTCATAAAGTTTTGAATGATTTTTTTATGAGGCAGAATTATATATAAAATTTTGTTTCAAAATGCATATAATTTGATCGTAATTATCGGATCTAGTTTTATAAAATTCCGTTACTTCAAAAGTTTAATGTCCACTAATGTGAACAATAAACTAGTTTCGAGTCATAACAATCCACATCATTAAACAAGTAGGACTGTTATACGAGTCGAGTGTGACGTTAGTTTAAATTATGGCTTAATTGTGTATGGTACTATGGTTGGTTAGTTTTTTTAGTTTAGAGGGCGACCTTAGTTGAAGGGTAGTTTTGTGTAAATATTTTTGTGTAGGGGTCATTTTGTGCATTTGATTGCTAAAGTTGTTATGTTTATTACGGTGTGTTTTAAGTGTGACTTCAATATTACAGTTAAATTTCCTGACTGTCGGCTGATTGCATACTATAATGACATATATCATGTCAATATTTGTTAATTTGTGGAACATACTCGATTCGTGATGTCTCTGTCATTTCGTTTTTAATGCTACTACTAATGAATGATCCTATTTTCACATTACAATTAAAGCTTAATCACGAAATTCGGCTTGATGAAGTTTAATTGAAAGGAAATAACCCCTTAGCTTGATTAATTAGATATTGATTAGGTTTCCATTTGACACAAAGGATATTATTTGAGGGCAATTTAAAGGAAAGATCAAATTTACTATGAAATAATACAATTTTATAAATAAGTTGGATTTATTAATTATTTGAAAATTATAATCCTCTCAAATAATTCATACAATTCACCAAACGAACCCTATCTACGCTTAATTAAAAATAGATTATTGTCACAATTAGTTTAATTAATAATTTATACGGTTTGTCATAATATAAATATATTTTTATAAATATTTATGATAACTATGGGTGCGGTATATTTGTAAAATTAAATAGATGTTGTTATCATAATATAAATAAAAAGTAATTAAAATAGAAACTCAATAACATTAAATCTTTACGTAATATGTAGACGAAACGTTCACGTTACACATAATCATTATACTTTTATTTTTCTATCTCAATAGGTATATAATAAGTGAATTATACAAGCTTTAACGGTAGAAAATAATAAACCTAGCAATAACCAAATTACATAAATTAAAAATCGCTACTTACATGAATTGTTTGAAATAAAATGTATTTAAAATATCCATAATAATATGAAAAATTAATTATTTGAGAAGTATGGAGAAAAAATCTTTGAAGGTTTAGAATCAATTTCGTTACGCTTATCACAAAGCATACACTTAAACGACTTTTATTTTTTTGCTTTATGCCTTTAATTTGAAATTGGACTATTACATTTTTAAGGACCTATCCGAGGGATTATCCTCTAAGTTGAACAACGATGTTCGAGGTGTAGCGATTTAACGGCTTATCTACTTTTAATCTTCATTATTGTTTACATTTATATTCAGGAAGATTTTTATATTTTTTTTTGATAATAAAAAGCGGTTAGGTTGGCCTACTTCTAGAGGTAGTCCAACCTAAAGCATTTTTGCATATGAGAACACGAAGTTTTGGATCGTTAGAAAAATTGGTGTTGGGGTCGAGATTCCCAGATGGATCAATCAGTCAGCAACACAATTTATTTCTCTGAAAACATGCCTAATACGGACTTCGTCAAAAAAGCGGTCCAGCCTAGAGTCGGATATAATCATCTTGACCTCCCATGGGCAGCTCCACAAACCTTGAAGTGCCTTGATAACACACAAATTGTCACCCTCAATTTCAATCTTTTTAATTTGTAGCCTCAATTTCAATATTTTTAATTTGTAGCCTAATAGCTTATTGTAAACTGGCTTTAAAAGCAAAAGCTTCAGCTTTTTAAAACCGAATTGAAATTATTTTTTAATGCGTTTAGGCTAATAACCTCACCGTTATGATTCCGAATCACAAATCCAACAGATGTGACTACCGAATCGAGTTTTGATCCATCAAAATTAAGTTTAAAGAAACCTGGTTGTGTTTGTCCCATTTAATATTGTGTTTTTTTTCCTGTTGGAGGACATATATTTCTTCAAAGGTTTTTCTATGTTGTATTCGTCCTCGTCGATTATATTAGTTTTCCAGTTTTGGATTTGGTTTTTGATGAATATAATTACCATGTTCACAGGTCCCATAGGTTCGTTGTTAAATATAATTTTGTTCCTAAAAAACCAAATACTCCACCATATAGTTGCGAGGGATGCAAACTTATTTGTCCCAATTTTGTTTTTTTATAATTTCTTGTAGTATTTCATGCGCTTTTTTTTTAATTTTGGGTTTTAATTTTGTTTAGTTCGGTCAAAATTGTTCTGTCAAATTTGTCAATAATTGTTTAGTACGAGAACATTGAAAGAGCAGGTGGAATAAATCCTCAAGGTGATGGTTGCATAGTTTGCTTTTGTTGGGATTCCATTTACCGAAATTTTCCAAATAAATTTTTTATTATTTTGGGTTGGTATCTAGTTTCCAGATCCATTCACACGAATAGTTTGGTTGGATATTGGATTCCTCCTCAATCATATCGGAAGCCGATTTTGTGAAAAATCATCCATTTTTACTACATCTCTAATATAGTCTATCTTGGATTTCGTTTTGGGAAATTATTATTTCCTTAATCTTTTTCCTAATTTATAGGTTTATGATATTTTGTAGCTCGTCATTAATTTTGTTATTATCCCAAATTCTTGAGTTGTTTATAAAGTGATTAACTTTGATACTAATGTCAATTATAATCAGGAAAGGTGTTGATTGCCAATCTTTTCTACCAAAAAAAAATCTATAAAAACAATAAAACATGACGACATTAAATAAATATACTATATGTTTTAAATTAAAAACCAGTCTCTAAAATCTCATTAATCTAACTTAATCTGCCAAAGCAATAAATTTGATTGTTATGTACGTATGTCATGATCACGGAATTAACTCAATGAAGAATTGAAGACTAACCATACAAATATACGATACAACTTGCAAGCACTGGAAAATAAAATAATTATAAAAATGGCCCATCACGTGTTTTCAAGAACATGGACTATGGTCACCGGATCTGTGACCGACACTCCTAAATAATACTACTTTTATGCGTAATCCAATCTTCGTTTTTTATTTTTAGATCCAATCTACCTTCAAAATATCTAATTCTCCATTATTTTTCTTCATTCCCTTTCGCATTTAACTTTCGCAAATTACAAAAACAACCCAAATTTTAAAATAATTGTAGACAATAGCCTAGAAAAATGCAAAAACAACACAATTCTGGTGCTAATTTCTGCAATTTACTCTAATTTACTCTTTACGAAAAAGTTTAGGCTTGCGAGCACAGATTTGACACAATCATGTTTCTCGGGACTATTTTAGTCCTTCCATTCTAATCTCAATTGCCACTGCTCTCTCCACTTTCTGCTTTTCACATTTGTGAGACAAACACCAGTGGCTCCCCAGTGCTTCAATGATTTCTAGCCTTAATAGCTCTATGCTTTGAGATCTAAGTTTGATATCCACCTCTCCCTAAGGTAAGTCTCAATTTCATGTAGATTGTTCTCAGATTCTATAGTGTCTCCGTATGGAAACTTCGTTTCTTTTCTGTTTCAATTCGGACTTTTTAGCATCCGGATTTTAACTGGATTGGAAATCCTTCTGTTCTTCCCTTATTCAACATTTCCGCGTGCGTGTTTGCATATTGATTCTTTTGCAAATAGGGTTATAAGGGTTTTGTGATCGTAAAGGAGAACATTAAGTTGGCTTTAATTGGTTGGTGATTTGTCCTTGAGATCGACTGCAGTCCTTAAAGTAAGTTGAGATCTCTTCTTTTTTAATCCGGATCTTACTCGAGAGATGCATTCACGACGGTTTGATCCTACATTTGAAGTGAAATGGTATTTGGATTGTTAATCTGGGGTTCATATGCACTAGTTTGCTTTATGGATCTGAAGTAAATTGTGTTATTTATGACATTCTTGTTAGTTCTCATGCAAAAAAGGACTTTGTGAAGGATGTAGCTTGGATTTTTTTTACTAATCTTCGATTTTGAAAAGCCCTCTTGTCTTGATTTTTTGGCTATCCAACATAGATTTATTGATATGTTCAATGATGATAAATATGATGCAGGCTATTCCTATTTGGAGTTGTCTGGACTAGGCTCAATTTCAGCCAACCAAGATCATGGGTACTAAGCATAATCCCCCTGGTGGGAGAGCACGTCCGTTTTCAATATTAATTGTTTTGGGGCTCTGCTGTTTCTTTTACCTACTCGGAGCATGGCAGAGAAGTGGATTTGGAAAGGGCGATAGCATTGCAATGGAGATAACTAAGCAAACAGATTGCCCTGTTGTCTCAAACTTGGATTTTGAGCCACATCACAAATTTGTTGGGTCTTTCGGTTCGATAGAGCCTAAAGTCAAGACATTCAAGGCATGTGCTGCCAAGTATTCTGATTATACCCCATGTGAAGAGCAGGATAGAGCTATGAAGTTTCCTAGAGAAGACATGGTTTATAGAGAGAGGCACTGCCCACCAGAAAAAGAGAAGCTACGTTGTCTTGTTCCAGCTCCTAAGGGTTATAGGACTCCGTTTCCATGGCCGAAAAGCCGTGACTATGCATATTATGCTAATGTTCCGCACAAGCATCTGGTTAAGGAAAAGGCTGTTCAACACTGGGTGGAGTATGAAGGTGAAGTCTTGAAATTTCCAGGTGGTGGGACCATGTTCCCTCAAGGTGCTGATGCATATATTGATGAACTTGCTTCTGTGATTCCAATTGCCAATGGCTCTGTCAGAACTGCAATAGATACAGGTTGCGGGGTATGTTATTTTCCTGTTTTTATTGCTTTCAGCTTGTTAGGCAAGATTAATTCCTTAATCTTATTTGCTTTCTGTTTTCTTCTTCATCTATCTGAGAAGACGCGGTAGTAGCCTGATTCACAAGGCAAATTTTTGATGAGATATGTTAGAATCTAATCACATAGGGCAGATGTTTTTCACGATTAAGGACGTTGCACAAGTTATTAATATCATGTCCGACTTTCTATGGTGGTTTGTATCTTGTCTTGCACTGTATCAAAGCATAAAACAATTCCAGGCCTTTGCTAAACATTTTTAAAAGTTATTGGGAAAAGTTAGCTTCATGACACATTACTATAAATTTATGATCTATAGAATATAGTCTCATTTGTGTAGTTATCCCAGTTTATGCCGCATAGTGTATTAAAGCACGGCTTCTAAGCTGTTTCTATCTATTGTGTAATAATATGACCCAATTGTTGGACATCGTTGTAGCACTTAAGCTCTTCAACAGAATTGATGTGCATGTAGTAGTAGGAAGTAGGAACGTTTTTTTATATTGAAATGCTCTTTTGTATTGGAGTCTAGACTAATTGATCAATATTGTTTCATCTCAGTATATTGCTTCTTTATGTTCTTTGTTTAGTGATAGTTTAACAATTTATCCTTCAGCTAATGTACAGGTCCAACTGTTAACAAGCCTGAATGTTATTATGGCACAGGTAGCAAGTTGGGGTGCATATATGCTTAGCAGAAATGTTTTGGCCATGTCATTTGCCCCAAAGGACAATCATGAAGCACAGGTGCAATTTGCATTAGAGCGAGGTGTTCCAGCTGTTATTGGTGTCCTAGGATCAATGCATCTCCCATATCCATCCCGAGCTTTTGATATGGCCCAGTGCTCTCGGTGTCTAATCCCATGGTCTGTAAATGGTGAGTGTTATCATGACCTTAATTGCACATTGGTTTATTCTTGCTAGCATGCCATGCATGCTTGATTTGGCTACAAACAATGTGGTTTGATTCTGTCAAGGATTAGATAACTAAAACTTGGAATTTACAAGATAGTGATCTTTTCTAACAATGTACCACTACTTCACGGGAAAAAAGATAGTGATAATCTGGTTCGTGAATTCTTGATAACTTTTGTGTATCCTTCTCCTTTTTAAAGAAAAAAAATCATTTAAAACATTGAGTACCACATACAATGAAGGGTCCAAAGCAATAAAAATGGTTTAAGTGAGCTAAGGAAAGATGGGATACTTGTTGTTTCACACTTATTGTCAAAAATATAAGTTATATAACTTACAAATTCCCGCACATTTGTATGCAGATGGGAAGTATCTCATGGAAGTTGATCGTGTTCTGAGACCTGGGGGTTATTGGGTGTTGTCTGGCCCTCCAATTAATTGGAAGACGTATTATAAAGTGTGGCAACGGACCAAGGAGGATTGTCAGGCCGAGCAAAGAAGGATTGAAGAACTGGCTGAACAGCTTTGTTGGGAGAAGAAATACGAAAAAGGGGATATTGCCATCTTTAGGAAGAGGGAAAATGACAAATCTTGCAAAAGAGAATTGGCTGATGTTTGTGAATCTGAAGATCCTGATGATGTCTGGTAAGTTGCTTACCCATGTTAAACAGTATGCAGAGGGTTTTTTCTAACTTAATCAAGCTTCCTTATTTTACCCGTTTAAATAGAACTTGCTATTTTCCCCCAAGTGATATGTATGTTTGTGTTTTTTACGTTGTGACAGGTACAAGAAAATGGAAGTTTGTAGAACCCCATACCCCAAAGTTGCAAGTTCAAGCGAAGTTGCAGGGGGGCAGCTGAAGAAGTTCCCCGACAGGCTTTATGCAGTACCTCCCCGAATTTCAGAGGGGTTAATTCCGGGAGTCACAGAGGAGTCTTATGAAGAGGACAATAAGAAGTGGAAGAAACATGTTAATGCTTATAAAAGGATCATCAGATTACTTGGCACTGCAAGATACCGTAACATAATGGATATGAATGCCGGTCTTGGAGGTTTTGCTGCTGCCCTTGAATCATCAAAGCTGTGGGTGATGAATGTTGTACCGACAATTGCAGACAATACGCTAGGAGTAGTATATGAAAGAGGTCTGATCGGCATATACCATGACTGGTAAGTTTCCAATCTCATGCTTTTTATTGTAAATTTAGTAAGTACTCCAAATATTCATAGGATTTGAGGTTCATTCTCTAAAACATCAAATCTTATCTTCAAACTAAAAACCAAATTTCTAGAGAAATGAAGTGACAGGATGACAAATTTTGTCAACGAACATAGCGTTACGAACTATTATGCGTAATGTTTGTGTACATTATCTTTACTTTAGAGAATACATTAAATCATCCCATCGAACACAATTTTGAATGTTATTGTTAAGTTGTTAACAAGGTTGGGCCTCAAGTAGAGGTTCTAGTGTTCTTTAATCTCCACTTTCTACTCATAAGTTTGTTATGTATGTTCTTGCAGGTGTGAGGGCTTCTCTACTTACCCAAGAACGTACGACCTAATTCATGCTAATGGTTTGTTCAGCATGTACCAAGACAAGTAAGCTCTAACTCCTTGTTTAATATCATAATATGTACATTTTATGGCTCTGGAATGATCCAAAACAAATTCAGAGGAGTTATAAACAAAGTTTCTGCTTTTAAATCATCTTCAACGTGTAGTTACGGGCACCCCTAGTGTCTTTTGTTGGCGAATTCTTTTTGGGCAAAAAAAAAAAAAAACAGAGGAAAAGAATGTTGCAAGTCTTACAAATTTATTTCACACAGTTAGAAAACACAAGACCCCCCCTGTTTTTTGTTGGTAAATCCCCTTTATGAGCAAACTGGAGAGCAAAGGAAAAGAAAAAAAAAGAAGAGAGAGATTACCATTTTGGTACTAGATTAGTAGACCCTACTCGGTTGGGTTTGGTGGCTAAAGAATTCTTGTTTACAATGATCTGCTGTCTTGATGAACAATGCATGTTGTAGGTGTAACATTGAAGACATTCTCTTGGAGATGGACCGAATCCTACGTCCTGAAGGGTCAGTCATCTTCAGGGATGAAGTTGATGCCCTGAACAAGGTGAAGCTGATTGCGCGTGGCATGAGATGGGACGTAAAGATGCATGATCACGAGGAGGGCCCGCTTGTACCCGAGAAAATCCTGGTTGCTGTCAAACAGTACTGGACACTTGAAAACAACTCAACAAGCAGCAGTTGAACATGAAACCAAAACAAACAGAGATTTTCTGGGTTGTTGTAAGTGGAGATATCCATTCACGTATAAGCCGATCCAATCGTGAGAGCGAACAGCAGCATCTGAATGAAAGATGTCTGATTAGGGTTGGAGTTGTTAGAATTGATTTTTTTTTCTTCCCTTTTTCTATTTTTTGCCCCTTCCAAGTTGTAGTAAGAGAATGTTGGAGGTGGAAAGGAAACTATGTTGTTATGTTTTTGGTCAGTTCTTGTTAAGTTAATTTCATAGGAAGAATGTTGGTAAGTGAAATTTGCAGATACTGGCAGTAAATCATACTGCTTGCATTGAATTGTAATTTCATGTTATTTTCTTCATCTACATGGAGATAAGCTAGTTTCTCTTATGAATCATGATGTTCAATAGATTTTGGAGTTCTCTACATTACTTCCCCCTGCACATGATTTTCTAACTAGTTAATAGTTTAACTTAGTTTAACTTGTGTAGTGACTTCACGACTTTTCCTTAATTTTTTATTTATTTTTTGTATAAGTAAATCCATATATATAATATAATTTTAATTTAAATAATTAACGGTAAATTCCGGTTGATGTCCTGTGAATTGGTGTTTTTTGGAATTTGTCTAATAGTTTTTTTTTTAAAGTTTAGTTTTTTACCTTTGTGTTTTCATAATTTTTGAATTTCGCTCAAGTCTGCTAAACGTGGTGATACACCGTTAATTTTGTTTGTTTCAAAAAAAAAATTGCGTTAACAACCTTAAAAGTTGCATTAACAACCTTTAATGCAGCAAACAAAATGTTAAAAAGGATTAATACACGTCTTATTAGATCATGTAAAAAAACTTAATTATTAAATTTAATATTAATAATTACAAAAGTCTTAAAAAATCTAGCCTACAAACTTTTCTATTTTAATAAACTTTTCTATGTTTTAAACTTAACTAATATGACTTTTTTATTAACGTAAAATATTAATTTTTTAAAAGATTTTTAGGTTTCGAAAATTCTGGCGCTGACACGTGATAATAAGGATATCTCCTTTAATACTTATATATAAAATAAGATATAAGATATAAGATAAGATATAAAATATAATATAAGATATAAGATATGATGGGTGAATACAAGTTAATCTTTAATTTATATAGGATCTCTCATCTAATACTTATATCTTATATGATAAGAGGGGTGAATACAAGTTAATCTTTAATTTGTATAGGTTGTGATTCAAGAGAGTTTGGATCATCCCTTACCAAAATTTATTGCAGAGCAACCCAGCTCCTAGTTTCTTTTCGGACTGGACCGGACCAAAATCAACCACTTCAATTCTCGGTCCATATATACCGGTCTTTCAGGTCCGGTCCCGTCCAAATCCGGTCAAATCCGGTCGGACCTTTTGTTTTAAATAAAAAAGACCTAGCGCTATTTTGTGAATCATATTTCTCTACTCTCCCTACTCTCAGACCTCAAACCCTATTGGCGACGGCGAGCGCCGAATCTCCGGTTCTCCACCTTAATTCTTCCACCGGCAGCAAGCGGCGAGTCTCCGGCGACAGGTTCTGCAACTTCGGTCATCTTTTATTGGTATGTAAATACTCTCAATATCAAACCCCTTATCTCCGTATCGGTTTTTGGTGCTCTGCAATTTGTTTGCCAACATCATCGGCAAGGGTGTCAATTTCATCGGCAAGGGCCATTTGAGATTGCCCATTGCGAAAATTGATTTGAGTTGGAAGCCATTCAGTTTTCCATGTGCTTCTCTTAACGAGTCCATTTATTATTCATATTTGCAATGGCGTAAGATTGATTTGAATAGAAAGATGGGTTTTGGTGCTAGCAACATGAAGAGCATGGGAGTTTGTCGCATCTACATGAGAGATTAGGCATCATCTGTAGTCTATATATACCAATGCATTTTGTGATTTATCTCTATTCTTGTATGTGTTTTTGTAGCACGAGCAAGTGATTATTTGAAGGGAAAGAGCAACGCATGTTCACAACCTTAAACCAAAATAGCAAGTCTGTTGCACACTAGATATATAGTTTAATGCTATTAAAAAACAAAGCAGTGATTTATATGCTAATATGTTGATTGTTAGAGATGTAAGAGTTATTAGAAGTTCAATTTGTTGTCACAAAAAAAAAGTAATTCAGGTTCAGCTGACAGTAACACAGATTTTCCGGTCCTGGACTGGTTTTGAACTGAATAATTCGGTCCAGGTCCGGACCTATTAACAGTCCTACCTATATATGATAGGACCACTATAAGAGCGGTGGTAACGATAGAACTTACACACAATAGGTTTAGAGGTTCAATATCGATAGGTGGAGGAGCTACCAGCTCTTGACTGCCTTTCTGTATTATATGGTAAAGATTATAACTGAATAATAACAATGTTGGCAAAATGTGCTACCAGCTCTTGATTGCCTTTCTGTATTCTATGGTAAATTTTGAATAATTTTCCATGCATATTAGATGGAGGAGCTAAACATGCAAGAGGAGATAGACAATCAAAGAGAAGAGAAGAAAACGTTTGCGGCCCTTGGTTTATGCAAAGATCTTCTAGATGCATGCGCTAACTTGAATTGGACAGCCCCTACCAAGATACAAGTAGAAGCTATCCCTCAAGCTCTTGCTGGTATTCCTATCTCTTTCTTGTTCTCCCTTCATAATTGATTTATTTGAATTGTATTTGATTATGAACATTACATATAGGGAAGGATATTATTGGTCTTGCACAGACAGGTTCAGGCAAAACTGGTGCTTTTGCTCTTCCTGTACTTGAAGCTCTTTTGAAGTCTCCTCAACCATTTTTTTGTTGTGTTCTGTCCCCTACTCGGTAATACAATGTATTTTTATATCATTTTTAAAGATGGTAGTTAGGTTTGAGCTACTGCTAATATTTTTAATTTATTTGCAACCTAGAGAGCTAGCAATACAAATTGCAGAGCAGTTTGAAGCTTTGGGTTCTGGTATTGGCTTAAAAGCTGCAGTGGTGCGTTTGCTCTTCTAAGAGGTCTCCTTATATAAATAAGAACGCTAGCATATTTAATTGTTGTGCTTTTGATTTTACAGCTCGTTGGTGGAGTAGATATGACCCAACAACAAGCAGCCTTAGGAAAAAGACCACACATCATAGTAAGTAGTCATGTTCAACTATTAATGTAGTTTTGTTTTTTTATAAATATTTTAATGTGTTTACGATATTATATTGCTAAATCATTGCAGCATACCAATTTTTGTATTCAAATCTCAAAGCAAGCATGTGTTTCCTTTCCCACTTGACAAGTATTTGCACACCAAGTCAATTTTCTTTTCTATTTTTTGCAGCATGCTTGCTATAAATAATGAAATGAGATAGTTGAAGTATTTAATTTCGTGTAAATTCTCCTAAACTGTTTTGTTGTAATAAAGTGCTGTTAATTCTCCTAAACTGTTTTGTTTTAATAAAAAGTTGTTAATTCTCCTATATTGTTTGTTTTCTTCGTACCTCTCTACTAAGGTGGCGACTCCCGGCCGTCTCGTGGATCATCTCACAAACACAAAGGGATTCTCTCTCCGTACTCTTAAATTTTTGGTACGTTATACCGTTCTTATTGTAGTGTGAAGATGTTCTGCAGTAACGTTTTGTGGAGGCCTACTAGTATTTTTCTTTAGTAGTTTACGTAAGATAACTATGATTATTTGTTTGATCGAAGTTATAATATCAACATGCTCGTGCATCCAGTCTTCCATTAGTATTTTGGTTTAGCACTTGAGTGTATGTAAGATAAGTACGATAACGCGTTCTATCAAAATTATAACATCAATGTGGTCATGCATCTAGGAATGATGGGTGAATTAACATGTAATGAACACAAGTAAGCACCTAAGCAGCGCTTTTCATTTGGAAAATAAGAGTACAACCCTTGATTAATAGTGCATTATCCTCCACCAGCTTCCTTCTTTAACTCTATGCCACAGAATTATAGATTTAGGAGCCTAGGTTTATTCAGCTGGTTCACTCTTGGCATTGTCTTGACTGGTTTGAAGATTGTTGTCGCCTAATCAATTCCTCCAACTAACCTATTTTATGTTGCACAGGTATTAGATGAAGCTGATAGATTGCTAAACGAAGATTTTGAGAAATCAATCAATGAGATATTACAGGTTATTCCTCGTGAGAGAAGGACTTACCTATTCTCTGCCACCATGACAAAGAAGGTAAGTTGCGTGCTTCATTTGTTTTTCTAGATGCAAATATATATGATATGCATTTGTTTTGTGATTATCTGTTGGATAACTGCTGTAAACCATAAATCTCCATGTTCACGCCATAGTAAGTGCGTTCTCAATAAGTTTTGGACCTTCTTATGATGTGTCATGTTAAACAAAATAAGGTTTTGTAGACATGGCCCATTTTATATTTTGAAGGGACACTATTTAGTCCCCAGTTTCATTGTCTGCTTCTTCCATGAAATTATGAGTTTCTGCCTCTATGAATCTGTACCCTTTATCTCACGGATCCCACAAGCAAGAATGGAAACTTATACCCTTATTTGACTGGAATAGGAAATTGGCTAAATGGCTGTGCTGTGTTACTGTTCAAATTGCAGTATAATGATGGCTGCACTAAAATTATATTCAAGAGGCTGCTTCAAAATTAAAGAGTCAACATGTTTACATAATCAAAGTTGTAGGTAGATTAACATAATACGTTTAATCCATGAAAATTTAAATGTGTAGCAAGATGGTGTGTTTCATGTTAGGTTCATTAAAAAGGATAGTTTGCTAGATCTGGTTGTTTATTTAGGGTAATGACTGTTATTAAAAACGTGTTTATACATTTCATAGATGCAAATCAATGAGGGAACTTATAAAATATTTTCCTTTTTTTGAGAGATATCTTCTCCTGAATCGTCTAGTTGTCTGACAGAAATGTTAATAGATTTCTTTAATGGAAAAATCAGTTGCAGCATGCAAATGCAAACCTGCAACTGTATTGCGACTTACAGGACTAATTGTGAGTTTTATTCATGTTTTTAGGTGAATAAACTCCAACGGGCTTGTCTGAGAAATCCAGCCAAGGTGAGTCATAGTTGTGCCATGTGAACAACCGATGCAGAACTTCCTTGGAAGCTTTCCTTTACATCTTATCTTTTGTTTTTTTTTGACCTTGTTTTCAGATTGAAGCAGCATCAAAATATTCTACTGTGAGTGAACTGAAGCAGCAATATCTTTTTGTTCCTGCCAAGCACAAGGTTCGTCCCACATATATCTTTTGGTAAACATTCTTTATGTTTATTTCATGGGAATAGGAGTGGAAGATAAGTTATTTTTTCCACGAGATTTGAAGGGGATACATTTTTCTTGGATGGGAATAGCAGTGGAAGATAAGTTATCTTTTCCACGAGATTAAAGGAGATTTATCATTAAAATGCGCCTTTATTTATATTCCTTTTGGAATAATATCAACTGAGTGTGGTTGGCCTGATATCACTTATTAGCTTCACTGGGTTTGGAAATCTCATTTATTGAGTGGAAATGGGTTAAGACAAATCTAAAATGAGTTTTATAACTTTATAGCCATCAAAACTTGCATCTTAGTTATATAAGAGATACTGAACACTCGAAGTACAGTTACTGACCTATTTTGAGAACATTTTAAGAATCAAATATACCTTCTTTTTTTACTATACACATCCGTCTTTTCAGTTGAAAACTTAAACAGATCTTTTATTGTTTTTACCAGCATAAAACTGTTATTTGCAGAAACGTGTCTCACCTCTAAAGTAAAAACACTTATTGCCTCGAAATTTATGTAGAAATTTCTATAACATTGACAATAGATATATAGTCCATAGCTGAAGCTCAAGGGACATTTCTCTTATGGATCATATGGATAAGCAAAGCCTGCAGCTTGACATATAGACAACAGTCTACATGGCTAATTGTTTTGTCTTTTTTGACAGGATTGCTATCTTGTGTACCTTTTGACGGAAATGGTTGGTAGTACAACAATGATTTTTATGCGTACATGTGAATCAACAAACCTATTGGCATTGATTCTTCGGAATCTTGGTTTTAGGGCAATTCCTATCAGTGGCCACATGAGTCAGGTGCACAAATGATATATCTTTTTTCTTGCATCAAAGTATTAGTCTTTGACAACAATTCATTTGGTTAAATTCACAATTAATATGTATATCTATTCCATTGTACAGTCAAAGAGGCTAGGAGCATTGAACAAATTTAAAGCAGGAGAGTGTAGTATTCTTGTTTGCACTGATGTCGCTAGTAGAGGGCTTGATATTCCTTCAGTTGACATGGTTATAAATTATGACATCCCACCCAATCCTAAGGTTAGTTTTCTCTTCCTTCACTTTTTGACATCATAGTATACCACAAAAAATAAAAGAATTGGATTTCACTTGCTTCATGTATATCTTTTATTTCACTTGCCCTCAGGATTATGTACACCGTGTTGGAAGAACTGCTCGTGCTGGAAGAACCGGTGTTGCTATTTCATTGGTTAATCAATACGAATTGGAGTGGTATTTGCACATAGAGGCATTTATAAGTGAGGATTTTGGTCTATTTGTTCATTCATATCTACAAGCGCTTATTGCTTTTAGATTAGACTAAAAGCTTTTCAATTCGTTGTACAGAAAAGAAGTTGGCAAAGTATCCAGCTGAAGAAGAGGAAGTTCTGTTGCTACTCGAACGTGTCAAAGAAGCCAAGAGACTGTCCCAAATGGTAATGTTTACTACTCTCGTATGGCATGTCATATTGTGTTTCAACATATGTGACTAATGTTGTATCATTTTCTGCGTAAACTATGCAGAAAATGAAGCAATCCGGAGGGAAGAGAAGGAAGGGCGAAGACGACGATGGCGGCGAAGAAATAGAAAAATATTTAGGTAACAAGAATGGCGGGAAGGGTGGTAAGAATTCTAAGTCGTTTAAAAAGCAGAGAAGGTGAATTTATGGCGAGGATAACTAGAGGAATTTTGCATCTATCCTTTTTCTTTCCTCGACAACGTTGTATTATTTTGATTTCGTTAAATTATTGTTTATATTGATGACACATGTATGTTTCTTCACTTAGATTTGTTGAAAGAAGTGATAAATTATAGTTTGCGGGTCTGGTTTTTGTTTTGGAAGAAAAAGGTGAAAATAATGGTTAAATAAATATAAATAAAATTAATTTAGATTATTTTATCTGTTTTCACTTTTTAACATTAATTAGTATAAGTACAATATAAATTCTATGTTTCACCCATGTATTTTCATCTACACACAACGCATATGTTCAATTCAATGTTGACCTTGTTGTTTTATCTATGGTGAGCACAAGTTTTACAAATGTCGTTTCGGTTCCATCTTGTCCTAAATCTGGCGGGACTTTATTAAAAAATTACAATCCCATCTTATTCCAACAATATTAGGTGAATAAAAAATTACAATCCCATCTTATTCCAACAATATTAGGTTGGGATGGAGAACATCTTGTATGTAATTAAAATTTCAATTGATCCTACTTATAAACATTAATAATCTCAGGCTTTATTTTCTTACCTTAAAATGGCGTTAGAAATTAAATCCCCAACTCTTGTTTCCTTGTAATATTGTTCCTATTATTAAAATAGGGTTACAACGCAGACTTTATTCTCAATTCTTTAATTTTGCTTATTTGATTATTCACAATTGAAATGTAAGTATGATGATTTTATATTGTCATCGTGCTCATTATTCTCACTTTCCACTCGACTTCTCAAAAAAGGTTGTAGGGTTTTTACACTTTTCGTTTCATCAATTTTTTCACAGTCGTGCTAGTAGGGATTGGTCCCGCCCCAATCCCAAACCGAGATGAGGCATGGTGGAATTTAATCTAAAAACTACAAGACCGACCCGATCCCGTCTCATGTAATATGGGCGGGACATGGGATGACTTCAAGCCCGTGTATAACCCTAAAGTGGACTCCCCATCCAATTTTCTCATTTTCATTTATTTAACAAAAACAAGAAAGAAAAATGAATCTCCTCCATAAAACCCTAACTTTTATATTCAATTACAAATCACTCACAAACATTTATTCAAAAACATTATATTGTTCCGATCTTATCGAAAACTTATCACCCCATAATTTTATCAAAAAGTATCATATTATCCGAGTCTTTTCAAAAATTGATCACGTCACATTTTCATAACCAAGCAATATGATCTTTTTTGAAAATCATTTGACAAACTTCGATGTCACTCAAGCTTTTGTTTCTCTACCAATCATCGATGGGATGTTGATGAAGGTTAATGTGAGCCTCATATCTCGCAAATAATTACAAAATTCAATTGTAGTAAGTATAAGAATCGAACTCGAGGAGAATGACATAATAATTTGAGTCATTAACTACAAAGCCGAACATAAATAGAACAAGGATGAAACACAATACAAAAAGTGAACACAAAAGGCATATCAACAAAGAAGACCCATTGGCTGACTACCAAGCCAAGGCCATGTCGGGGAGGGAGGGGAGGAAGGGGGAGAGGGATGCAAATTGTCTGATTAGAACGACCAGTTCATCCGATCTGTAGGGATGGACGTACAAGAGTTCAGTGAAAAGAAATTATATTTTTGTTTACCATTTGAACCATTCACAAACAATCAAGATACAAAACATTCACATAGGTGATTAATAAAGGCATTCCAGAATCTGAATCACCAAAACAATACATAATAGATACTCAATTTATAATCAATCATTCCATGATCATGTTATGAAGAAGACAATTCTACTCGGCTCTCGCATTTTGCAATCAACACTTGGAAGATCAAATTGTATAAAAAAGCAATTTTATGCTCATATCTCGCATTTTGCATAAAAAAAAAAACTCTAGACTACCAAAACATATGAATAAAGACATAGGATAATGGCAAGCATAAACATGATAGAATTATTAATGCAAGTTGGTCTCTTCAAATTCTAGAATGACGAGAAGTACAAAATGATGTTGAGGATCAAGAACAAGCGAGGTAACACTTTTAGGTGTCAAGTATGGATGCTTGGAAGTTCCATTGAATAGCCATGAAGTGAAGAAAAAGGCTTGTGGACACAAAAATGCATAGTGGACACTTTTACGCACTTTCGATAAAACGATGTTATAAGATGCCTCATAATGAATTAGAATACCCACAAATACTCATTGAAAATGTATTTCGAGGGGACACAACTTTGTAGTTTACACCAAGAGATAAATCCTTGACTCATTAAATCGCCCAACAACAGTAGTCAGGGGTCAGGTCCGGCCACAGGGAAAAACCTCAATTCATGGTTGTTTGGCTAAGCATAGACAAGTTTATAATTAGCATCTGTACGATACTATATTATTTATAGAGCATCAAAACAACACTTTTGCTAAAATATAGTATAAATCATAACAATAATTACAAAATGTGTTTGAGGTCCAAACACACCCTTACGTGTGTGTATTGGGAAATAGATTCTTAGAACGTGAGAGCCAACTGTAATTGTTTGAAAACTTTTACGGGAAAGAAACATACAGAAGAGCATAGAACCTGCAAAGGAAAAATATATTAACTGAGAAAGATGGGTTTGATGTTAATAGAATGAGTACACATGCATACACAAATTTGATTGTTTAGTTTCCTACTTAAAGAGTACAAGCTAACATTATATGCAGTAATAATAGATTTCCTAAAAATAAAGTAAACTCAATTAGTATTTTAGGGTGAGTAAGGTTTTACAATCTCAAAACCCACCTCAAATTGGATGAGTTCAACAAAATTCAGAGGAAAACCACCACCAAACTATTTGTTCAAAATCAAAACCTGGTGCACACAAAGCTAAAGCTCTTGGTAAGACAGACTATTTTGACAACAAAGACTAGCGACTTTTCTCTTCTTGTGCTGCACACAGCCACACATAAATGCATGCTAACAAAAACGAAAACACAAACAAAAAAAAAGTAGCTGAAGAAGATGGGGTCATACAGGGTGATAGTACAAGACACATTGATAGTTTTGACACCAGATGGGTTAGAGAGGCTCATTTGAGATGCCCCTCAAAACTCGATAATTATCCACGAAGAAAGAGCACCTGAATCCAGTACAACTTCCTGATCCTTTCTTTTACATGATAGTACAGCGTGCTCTTTCCTCATTCTGCTGCTGTACCGGTTGCTGAGATCGCCCTGGGTCGTTTGGATTGTACGTAAACTCTGAAGTGTCGAGCCCATACTGGTTTCAAAACATAAACAAATAATGATCAGCAGAAACGAACAGCCCGTGGTAATTCAGAAGATCTTTGTGGGAAGATAAGAAATAGTGTATCAGCTTCATCCATGATTCAAATTATGCCAAAACATAAGCAAATAATTATCAGCAGAAACGAACAGTCAGTGATAATTCAGAAGATCTGTTTGGGAAGAAAAGAAATAACGTATCAGCTTCATCCATGATTCAAATTATGCCACAAAAAAGGCCAGGCAGACAATGAAGATCATCTACTCCCCTCCATACTCCACTGGGTGTCACATGAATATAAGTTAGGTCATAAATTGGCACTAAAATATTTTAATATTATAATTAGCTTCTAAATTAACATTAATATATGTCCATTAAATAATTTTTACAAAAATAAATATATTTTAAGATACATAATAGTCACATAGTTCACATTGATTCTCTATAGGAGTGACTTGGAAAATTTCGTGTTTCAATCTTGTGCGGCAGTTATAATATCAATATCTAATTTACAGTAGCTAAATTATAGGAAATTTATATTGATCAAGTGACTTTAGGTATGCGGTCACAAGTTGAGTAAATGTTATTAAGGTATGGTAAAGCTTCAACAAGTTTGAAAAGCACAAGATGCTGGTACTAAACTTAAAGATGCATAGAAATCATTTAGGAGCTCTAAAAATGAATTGTATAAGCAGAACTAGATGATCATTAGAAAGCATCATAAATTATGGACCAAAATGTTACGAAAGCTCAAACCTTTTCTCTCATACGTGCACTCCATGCATCATTCCTGTTAGTGCGTGGGTCCACAGCGGCAGAAACTGGGACTCCTGTTGCAGGAGGAGGTCTACTGATTAATGGCTGCCTAGCGGACTGCCTCGGGTTAATAAATTCTTCATCACTGTCATATTCTGCTGGTGCATTTGCAGCCCTAACAAGAAGTGCTAATAAGAAAAGCACAGCCTGCATAAAAGTAGTAATATAAAATTCGTCAGCATATCCGCTGCTATAATAGAGTTTTGTGGATGGTATTAGGATTTTCGGCTAAACCTTAAGTATACACTATGCTGTTAGCTTTTACGTACTTGGTTCAACCCTTCTTTATGATATATAAAAAAAAAGAACCCAGGAGGAAGCTCATCGGAATATATTTGCATTTTGAGTGCATCAATGAGTCCGTGTTACGTAAAATAAAAGAAAGAGAGATAGATGAATATACAGAGAAGGCATGCACTAACAAACCCTGTACCATTGGAAGAGGTTTTAGCACATCAGAGGGTTCTTAGCAAAACTCTTACAAGATCTGCTGGCGAAAAAGCTAAATAATAAGTTACCAACTATCAACTAACAACTAATACAATCCAGTACCAGCTAAGAAAACTATATATATATCATCTAATTGTCAAACAAGACAAACAAGGACAAATGCTGTCAAAGTCAGATAAATTAAAGGATGAAACTCTTATGAAATTTATTAGGCCTGAGCTGAAGAGTAAGGGAAGTGCAGCATGATACGAACAGAGGTGATGGAAAAAATTTACCAAAAATGCATAATATTGATAGCTCTTGGTCAGGGTGATGATGGCAATATTAAGTTTTCTATATTTATATCAAGGGGCAACAGGAATATCTTTATTTTGATCAGTCGTTTGTGATTATAAAGGTCATTGAACATAAAATGGGAAAACCGGTTGAAAAATGAAACATAGTAAGCAGAGTCCAACTTTAAAGAAAAATCAAGGTTGTCCGAGAAATTACACTCATGCAAGTATTAATGTTCTCCAAGTACAAATCACTTATAGAGAAGTTCACTGCAGCGGATCATCAATCAACATCCCAAAAGATATCTGAAGGTCACTGTAAGTAACTAGTGATGTATCTGAAGTGGGCAGATTCATAACATATCACTTTTCTAAAGCTGCAGAGCAAACTATTACTTTTAGCCTTGTCACAGGACCATAATGTTCAACAGCAGCCTCTAAGTTCGGGAGAAAAAAGATGCACCTCTTCTACTAGTTTCAACTTTTATTCCACAATTTTTATTGTAAGGCCTTCAGAAATAAATGCCTTTCACAGATATCCAAGAGAAGACAAAATAAGAAAGTCTTTCTTACTTCAAAAATAACAATTCCAAGAGCAACCCACTTAGCAATGGTCCAGTGCTCCTTTAGAAAAGCATAGATCTTGTCAAAATCTCCAGTACTGTCAGTTGGGATTTCCTGCACAAGACAAAAGGAGTCGGGCATTAGGCCAATATATCATTCATTAGCATTAAAAAAATCAGCGGTCATGAAACTTACATCTTCCCAGCTGCTGTTGAAGAACATGAAAGCAGCGCATCCGAGCTCTATGAGTATTAATAAGATCACCAATAAAGCATACTAAGTTTTTGTTAAGGTAGACCAGAAGTTACTAAGCAATTACTCATTAAAGTCTCTATTTTGTGCTATGAAAATTTGTAAGAAAAAAGGAACGATAAGAAATAAATGAGCATTTGTGTTGTTGTGGAGTGTCTATTTTCTGTAAAGTAGTTGTAAAGATAATAGATAGAAGTATTGATTATCCCTTGTGTAGAGGTGTAGGTAGTCTTTATTCCTTCCCCTTTTGATATATTTGGACATTAATTTTCCTCAATGAGTTCCAGTAAGGAAATAAATCATCAAGCTCTAATTTAATGTCAGTGGACTCTAGCTCGAAAGGCAAACCATGGACAAGCTTCACTTGTTCATTCAGACATATGACATAGACATCACATTTAAGGATACACAAGTAAGGCAGCAACCATTCCTTGCTGATGCTCCAATACAGCCGAAACATGAGATGATAAAAAGGACAACTCCAACACCAACAAACACACACAAAAACCTGCAGACAGAGAAAGATATAATAAAGATTGGTTAAAAGTTAAAACTAAACCATAATAAAGAAACAACCTACTGGGAATTGCATGTTAATTTTTTTTAACTGTTAAATATATAAACAGGTCATGACAAGAAAATGTTTTCCTCGCAGAAGCATGTGATAAACCACTGCAATAGCATTATAGTCATGTACAAATTCAAATAATATATTCTCTTTAGCTAATTTGGACAAGGTCCATAATTTCCTTCCTCAAGTTTGATATTTCTAAAGGGAAAGGTAATGTAATAAATTTCATGTTGAAAGTGGTAAAATATACTCGAAAACCGAGGGATCTTCTATAATTTCGCACTTGAGGGGTTATTTGCTTTCACCATTTCTAGACAAGGGCACAAAAAGCCAATAAGAAGAGAAAGGTACAAAGCAGAAAATATCAGTTGGCATACTATTATCTTCCATTTATATCAAAGAACAGCATCAAGACTGTCCAAATATCATAACAGTGACACTTGCACAATTCTGTCATCCAGATAAGATAACTATATCATGTTGCTTCACAAATGTAAATTGATAAACCATGAAAGGAACTCCATAAATGATATGCATTAAATACAGGGAGAGGCATTACCAAGCTGAAGATATATCATCCCAAATGCTGCTGGACAGTGACACCGTAGCAAGGAGAGGCCGTCCAAGCCGAATCAGATCATCCTGATTGTTAACAGGTGCCATTGAGGTCAAGTTCAAAGAAGCTGACTGCTGATACTCGACGAATAAGTATATCCCATATCCCACCATGGCTAACCCAGCAAGAGTCATCAGAAAATTGAGCAACTTCAAGATGCATTCCAAAAACCCGCGACATGCCATTTTTCTGTGGTCAGCACACTCAGGTAATCCTGTTGCTTTTAAAACACGTTCAATTTCCTTTAAAACGTCTATATACGACAGAAGTTCGCATCTGCAAAATAAGAAAAGTAAAATCTTATTTCCATGAAAACCATTCAGAAAAGTACAGCGATGACAATCAACGAACATCAGGGAGTATTGCAAGAGAATAGCATTGAAAATCAGATTTAACCTAATCAAGGACAAAATTCGATAAATAGTGCAATGGAACCCTTGACCAATCGGATCGGAACGTAATAATGCCAGAAAATTTCCGGCAACCTTAAACGATGTAATGACTTCACAACATCCAGAATAATATTTGATTCGGCAAAAAGAAAAACTGAGCGATGATCAGAGCTGGATGCTAATATCGTAATTGATGAGAGATGAATCCAAAACAGGATGGGAAATTAGATTAGGAATGCTTACGATGAAAATAAATGAGGAATACTTACAGAATTTGAGGGCGAAAAGAGGGAGGGGAGGATCTTAGATTGCGGTGGCTTGGAGAGGGGAAGAAATTTGTAGAGAGAGAAAAAAGGAATGATAAACGGGGAGAGGTGGAGAGCGATAAAGTTTGACATATGTTTTTGCGAAGAACATGGCCAGCTGGCGAGGGCATGTTTTGCTCGTCACCCCGAACCGTTAAGATTTTACGGCAAAAAGTATTTTTCTTTCTCAACAATTTCTTCTTTGATTTGCACGCAAAGTTAACTATTTATTTCCACAATATTTGAAATTTTATTATGTACAAAAATTTTCATGATTTTTTTTACAGAAATCAAATATAGTAATATATTCCTGACATATAACACTACATCTATTATTCTATTATAGACCAGTAATGAAATTTTTATCTATAATTTTTTTTGTGATGGCAATTAAAAAAAAAAAAAGGCAAAAAAATATCATGTAAGTGATGGTTTTTTAAAAAATTTTAGAGGTTGGAAAAGAAAAAGAAGTTAGAATGAAGCTACCAGCTTCACCCAAGCGAAGAACACTAATAACAGTAAAAAAAATAAAATAAAAATTTTGGATAAATTTTGAATTTACAAGTAAGGCTGTGCATTCGGTCCAGACCCGACCGAACTGAAATTTCCGGTCCCGGTCCGGATCGGTGGACCGAAATTTTTAATAACTTGGATCAGGAACTGGACCGGATCGTTACGGTCCGATTCGTTACGGTCCGGACCGGTTCGGACCGGATTAAAATAAAATAAATTAAAATATATATATTTTTGCAAATAACAAAAAAAATTCAAAAAGTATATATTATTATTAAATACATACAAAAAATATATGATTTTTTTAAATATATAAATTTAAATTAATAAAAATATATATATATAAAAAAATAAATTCCAGACCGGGACCGGAATTTCCTAAAATCCTGGACCGGAGACCGGACCGGAAAAAACAGTCCGGACCGGTCCGGGTCAACTTTGCACAACCCTATTTACAAGTATGTAAAATTATCTTATTCAAGATTTTAAAATAAATGTCCATTTTATATATTAATATATTATTAATAATCCATTTTCTTACATCGAATTAGAAAGTAGGCGGACAACAAGTTGCATTGCTACCCTTTTTGGATAGCAAAACCGATCCCTAAAAACTACGTTTGAAGACATGAGACACATTTACATAGCAAAACCGATCCCCTAAAAACTAGGTTTGAAGACATGAGACACAACATTACCATGTAATTAATTTTCTAAGTTTTTATTTATAGCAATTTTGCCTTTTTAAATATTATAGCTTTATAAGATTTTTTTTCATTTTGAAATATATACATGTACATACTTTAAAAAACGGAGCAACCATTTTTCTAAGTTTTTATTCTTGTAAAACAATTTTTAAAATTTAAAAGCTAAGTATGTGTCATTGAATTATAAACTTATTAGATTATTATCAAATTTGAAGTGGTGGAGTGATTAACGAACGAACAATGAAAAGAAATAGTATTTTCTCTAATGAGTTTGAACGTGTGTTGTGCAATGAAATATTCGTTTTTTTATTTGTTATTTCAACAAATAACCCACGGCATTTTCCATCAAGATAATTTACACCAAGTAAAACAAACAAACGTCCCAACAAGTAAAGGTAACTTGAAGTTTGAGACTCAGGTATGAGTAAATTTGGCTTGAATCAACAGCTGGGTTTCTTCAACGAGCCTTTTTATGACTTCACCTGCGGGCAATATTTCCTTGATGAGTCCAACTCCTTCGCCAGCGTACATCACCATGCTCTCCAAGTCCCCTGTCGTCGTTTTGTTCGGTACTGTCCCTGCAAATCTTCGGATCTCTTTCGCCTGTCAATCAAAGAAGAAACAAGTAAGAACAAAAACTTGTTCATGCATTTGAATTATTAGTTATAGGAGGTTACCACTCCATTGATTGTCGAGTTGCCAATGACAGGTTGGTCCGATTCGTTCATGTGTTCAGGGAGAGATCGCCAAGTGATGAAGAAAGGAGTGCAGAGAACACGCTGTGGTGCTCCAGGCCACCTTGCACGCCCGAATATGGAAGTGTACTCGGTTTTCTGATATTCGACTATCTTCTTCTTGTATGTAGGATGAGCAAAGCTTTCCTCAGTAGCAAGAAACCTGCACCACATGGGATCAACTATAAATATAACTATATAAGATGTGTTTGGTAACACAAGATTTTTCGTTAGTTTAAACTTTTTTGGGTAGTTGTTTGAGTAGTTTATTGAAAAGCTTTGTAAATTTTGAAAACCTAATAAAAAGAATCGTAGGTAGATTTTTAGAATGAAATTAACAAAAGGGTCAAATATAAAAAAATACTTTTATAATATAAGAGACCTAATAAAAATGGTAAAATTGGAAGGAAAAAAAACATTGAAAGCTCCACAGTAATCTACCAAAAGCTCTTCCCATTAGCTTTCTAAAATCACCCAAAGAGCTCATTAAAAATCTAATCTCTTTAAAAAGCTTATGGTATTACACACCAACAAGCTTTCTAAATTTACAAAGCTTAACAAAAATCTACTCAGTAAGCTACGTTGAACACGCCCTTAGGACTCTTTGAAAACACTATGAGCAAAAAACCAACTATGAGTCTACAGTGAGGAAGAGGAAGTATATCATATCAGATCCCTTCATTTGATCAACCCGAGGTACATACAGGCAAAAGGTGGCTCTGCAGAACAATTCCTGTTTTCTCCCCATTTTTAACATGTTTACCAGTAGATGAATGTGAAAATATGCAAGCAGTGCAAGGGGAAAAATGTACTGTTAGATTGTTTGTGTCATATATAGTTTGATACCTAGTTCCCATACAGACACCTTGAGCACCGAGAGCCAGAGCAGCAACATAGCCCCGGGCGTCCACAATGCCTCCTGCAGCGATTACTGGAATGTCTTTGTTTCCTACTAGCTCAACTATTCTAGGCAGTAATGCGATTAGTCCATCCTGAACAAGTGACCAAAACTTATGTTTAATAATCAATTTGGTCAAAAACTCAACACAAAGTAACATACATATAGAAAACCTAATAAAACTGTCATGACTCGTGAATGATCCAGAGTGCTAAAGAACCTTTACCATGAGAATCAGTACAGTGATATGGTATTATCATGAATTTCCAGACTAGGGATTCGATAACATGCCGAAATTACATTTGTATGAATTTATTGACTTCTAACATATGATACCAATATATACAGTTAGGTGTTGAGTTATAACACAAACCTGTCCAATCACATGTCCACCAGCCTCAAGTCCTTGAACAATGATTGCATCAACACCAACACTGATGGCTTTAGCAGCAGCCTCAACAGTACCAACCTTCAAACGAAGAAAAATACATTCTTTGTGTTATGTTTCTTAAAATGAGGAAAGAATCTGAGGAGTTAGATTTACGAGACATATACCAACATGAGAAATCCAGATGGTTCTTATTCCAAACTATATATTATACATAACCTGCCTCCCCAGAATAGGATAAACTTAGAGAAAAATGGCGGCCAAGATGCAGCAAATGCAACTCAAGCTCCAATAATGTAGGTCAACTTAAAGACAACTACTTCCCAACAGCATTGAAAGGACAAATTCACAGAATGTGACAGAATGTATCCCAAGAGCTCAGATCCAAAAGGACCAGAATACAATTTCTAGTATCAGCATAAGTTATCATAAGTACAGTTTCTCCAATTCAAGGCAAAGATTACATGTAAAAGTAAAACAGAACTAAAAAACAGTCCATTTCTTCAGTCAATGACATCAATCTGAATAGAAGCAAATTCACATATTCTGAATAATGAACCTTTGGAAACTTTAACCAAGGGAATAAACACTTACTTGAGGAACAACCTTCACACCAGCATCATGAGCTTTCTGCACAAGTTCCTCTGAGACTTCACCCCAGTATACCTGCAATACTGCCACCTTCTCATCGAGTATCACCTTTAGGTTCTCTTTGTGGGGAAATGCCAAAACAACACCAATGCCGAACCCCTTGTCAGTCAAGGTCCTTGTCTTCCTGATCATCTCTCTTACAAGTTCTGGGGCTTCCTGATAGAACAGTCACAAAAACGTCAAGCTAGTGATTTATTTGTGATTATGTATATTTCACATATATTCATAGAAGGAAGCTACATGTAGAATGTTTCTTTTGGAAATAAAGGTAAAGCATGCTGGTAATTAGTGAATATTCACAGAGTTCGAAGTTCCAATACAACAACGCTAGAACAAACAGAGAAAGTTAATAGATGTCACTTCTAAGAACTTGCAGAAATGGATTCTCATCTATGAAAAAGTCCATCAAGAATGTATAAAGCTCACAACTGAGGAATATATGTAGTATACCATTAATTAATGTTATGCAACTATTGTTAGTCCATTGTTTTTAGGGTGACTTATAATCTTATCTTAAAAAAAGAAACTATTCCAGTAAAACTAAGCAAAAGTAAAAACATAAATGACGCTATTTTGATTTATTTGGTTTGCCATACCTAAAATCAAAAGTTCAAAATACCTAAGAGTTCAAGATTAGGTGTCACTGGTTTTTCTTAAGGCAGTTATATTTGACTGAGCTCAGTGGCTCAGACTGAACTCGAGAAAAGCTATGTTCGGGCTTGTTCACTTGATTAAACAAGCTAAGTATAAGCACATTTTTAAGCTCTTGGTCGGCTAAGATTACATGCTTGAAGCTGATTAATTGAACCAATTTTAGTTTGTTATATGACCCGAGCTACTCGAGCTCGGCTCAGGTCCGTTCATCTAACTAAACAAACCGATTATATAAATAAAAATACAAGCTCAATTAAATGTACGCTCGACTCAATTTTAAACGAGTTGAACGTGAGCATATCAAAGCCCGGCTCGGAAAACCCCATTTTTTTCCTGTACTTCTTCAGGTTTATTACGCACATTTATTTCTTCATTCTTACACCTATGTAGTTTATTGACAGATGAATAAATTCTTTCCCACAAGAATATAAGACTTATTTTCCTTTTAGGCCATTTTAGTGGAGATCAGTTGACATTTACATATCTTCTCCTAGGCCGTAGCTCTACCAATGTGGTCCTCTAAAATCAACTTATATTTGCCTCCTTCGCATACATGAAAACTCTATTTGTTTGGCGGCATAAATAAATAAATTAAATAAGTTTTACCACTAATTCTAATTTAAAAAAAATGCTGAAATCATTCTTATTTTACTTGATGAGATGAAAAAGCGCGAGAAAGAATCTATAGATTAATAATGCATGGATAAGAATATTAAAATAGCAATAATATGACTTTACAACTTTACATAATAAATAAGTTTTACCACTAATTCTAATTTAGAAATGCTGAAATCATTTTGATTTTGCTTGCTGAGATGGAAAGGCGTGAGAAAGAATCTCTGATATATTAATAGTGATTGGATAAGAATATTAAAAATAGCAATAATATAACTTTTACACCTTTACAAAGTAAATAAGTTTTGTACTTGTTTCAATAACATGAAATGAAAGACAAAAACTTTCATTTTTCTAGAAGAGGACCGCAAATTCACTTAATAAAAATCAATATCTTTTGAATTGCAATAATAAAAATCAATATCTCTTGAAAGCAATAATTAAAATTTAAAATCAATATCATATCACTAAGCAGAAGTTAGCGCTACTGCTACATATTTGTAAATATTGATCACGGATAATTACTATTAATACTTCCAAATATAAATTAAAATTACAAAAGCAAGAGATAGTAATCTCAAGAATCCGACAAGTTATGAATTTGCAAGTTTATTCAAGCTATACAAAGAAGCTCGGTTTCCCATCTTCTCCCATTAATTGATTTGTTGCGAGTTTTGAGAACTTATCAGATAATCGAATGCTAGTAAATTCAAAAAAGAAATTGGAGGAAGAAGAAGACTAACAGAATCCGGAGCTCTGAGGAGACCGATACCACCGGCATTAGCGACAGCAGCAACAAGCTCAGGGCCGGAGATGTCCGGACCCAAAGGCGCTTGGACTATTCCATACTCAAACCCTAGAATTCCTCTACACCCCATCTTCCACACGCTCCCAGAAAAATCCTTCCTCTTCTTTATCAATTGCTTGCGCTTTTCTTCGTTGAATCGGACGGAATGAGAACCGCAACATTGGCTTGGATCTTTGTAGCAACTTTTCTCTCTCTGTTTTTTTTTTTTTTAATAATTGAAAGAGGTTTTTGATTTGAGTTTGTCAGGAAAACGTAAGTGACGACGTCTGCGTAATGCGACGCCAAAGATTGCGAATTATTTCGGATTACTCTGTTGGATTACTAAATTCGGACGAAAAAGTATATGGTTTTTTTAAAGTGTTGAAAAGTATGTTAATGTTTACGGAGACTGCATCATACCACCTAGTCATTGTGTCACGGGCCGAGTTCTTCTCCAACTCAGACCGCGCGACTCTTAGCTATAATGTTGCCCTCGACAAGCTAAGATCAGCCTTACTCCTTGACGCTCCTTGACTACGAGCACTTCGTCTGATGTCTAGGCAAACTTGGAGACTTGTCAGTAAACCTTGCCTTTATATTACTCAAAGAGAGCTTTACAAATGAGAGCTTTACAAGAGAGCTATAATGCTTGGTGGATTGTGGGACGATGGAAATGAGGGTTACCTCCCCTATTTATAGCCTTGGCCACCTCCTCTCCGGGAAGGTTCCGGAATCTATCTATCCTAGGCCATTCCGAATCCTTCCTAACTTGATCTTATCCTAAGGACTCTAGAACTTTCCCTAAGACTCTAGCTAAGTCTTCAAGGATCTTTCGGGTTCTAGAAGTATCCGCCATCTTCCGGGGAAATCCGACTCCATCCGGATTGTCCCGCCAACTTCTACATGAGTCTAGAGACTTCCGCCGGTTTCTAGACTTGTCTCGATCCTTCCGAAATCTTCCGGAATATTCTACCATCTTCCGGAACATTCCGCCATGTTCCGGAATCCTCTTGAGCATTTCGGATCCTTCTTGATCGTCCCGGATCTTTCCGGAATACTCCTTGTCTTTCCGGTGTGCCATCTTGACAAGATCTTCGTCTAGCATATCGCTTGGCCTTCTTCCCATGCCATTTCTTGACCTTGTCAAATGGTGTCTTAATGACGTCCCTTGGCAAGTCGTCTTGTCTTGCCGGTCTTGGCATCGTCACGGAAAAGCGGTCCGTGACATACTCCCCCACTTGTATTCGCAACGTCCTCGTTGCGATTCCGTTCCTAAGGTATTTCTCGACCTTGTCAACCTCTTTCCCCAAAGAGGTCTTGTCTTCCGAAGGCAACCGTTGTGTTTCCTCCCGCAATGTGCCAACTTCTTCTCCCGACGGCTCATGTTGCGTCTCCTCCCGCAACGTGCCAACTTCTTCTCCCGATGGATCTTGTTGCGTATCCTCCCGCAACGGGATAGCCTTGTCTTCCACGATGTCTCCAGGCGGCTTGTCGTCCTCACATGCCCCGGATGCTCTAGACTTCTTCTCCGCTGGTCCAGGAGCATTGCATGTCCTCACGGCCCCGAGCCTTACTACCCGTTCACCCGGTTCCTCCTCGGGCGGCGACTCTTTCCTCTTCGCTCTCTCTGGGCAGTCCTGGTTCAAATGATCACCGTCACACCTAAGGCATTTGAATAATCTTGCTCTAGGGGTACTCCTTACCATAGCCCCGAGCCTAAGCGACTCCCTCTTGGGCTCCTCTTGCTCAGTCGAGACTATAGCGGTGAGCTTGTTTTTGGTCGGGCAGTTCCTTACGAGATGCTTCTCTCCACACAAGAAGCAACTCAAGCGGCGTCTTCCCGTTGTCGCGCCCTTGTCCTTGTTGTATATGCCCCTCCGTTCCGACATACCCTCTTCGTCTCGTTGGAACTTCCTCCTTTCCACGGAATTCTCGTCCTTTGTACGAGACCTGCTTCTCCGGTCCATGGATCGTTCGTCATCGCTCCCGATGACTCGTCATCTAAATCCTCTCCCCCACTTTCACCCTTGCTCCTCCAAGGATTACTTCGTTCCACGCTCTTGAACTCAATCAATGAGTCCGCTTCCGTCATGACTTCGGTGAAGGTTTGGACGTTTCTACGTTGCAGCTCAAGCTTAGCCCATGGCTTGAGGCCGTCTAGGAAGGTAAAGAGGGCGTCCTCTTCTCCCATGTTGGAGATCTGAAGCATGATTTCTGAGAATTCCTTCACATACTCACGCACGGTCCCACGTTGCGTGAGCCGACGAAGCTTAGCTCGTGCTTCGTCATTGGCGTAGGTCGGGTAGAATTGTTTCTTCAGTTCCTTCACAAACTCCCTCCAAGTTGTGATAGGGGTACCCCCGACCCTATCACAAGTCCTACGCCTCCACCATAGCAAGGCAACATCGGTAAGGTACATCGATGCGGTACTTACCTTGCGTTCTTCATCCGTGATTTCCACCACACGGAAGTATTGATCCATGCCCCAAAGAAAGTTCTCGATGTCCTTGGCCGACCGGCTCCCCTTGAACTCCTTAGGCTTTGGTGCGTCCATCTTCTGCACGGGAGCGGTCGCCAACATGCCTGCCCCTAAGGCCGCCTTGCATGCCACGAGCTCTTTCTTGAGCACCTCCATCTCCTCGCGCATTTGCGCCACCATTGCCTCCAACATGTCTTCCCGCTTAGACAGAACTCCTTGAGCTTCATTGACGGCACCATGTAACCCGTCCTTGAGGGCGACCATGTCATCCTTGACGTCCTCGACGGCGTCTACCATCTCACCATACTTAAGCTCCATCTTCTCTAAACGGCCTCAAAACTTCCCATCACGTCCTTCGATGGTTCCCTTGACGGGTCCCTGGGAGCCTTCTTGCCCTTCTTGCCTTGGGCGTTAGGGTCGACTATTCCGGACACACCTACTTCGGCCATCGCTTCTCCTTGGAACGTTAATGGCTCTGATACCACTTGTCACGGGCCGAGTTCTTCTCCAACTCAGACCGCGCGGCTCTATGCTATAATGTTGCCCCCGACAAGCTAAGATCAGCCTTACTCCTCGACGCTCCTTGACTACGAGCGCTTCGTCTGATGTCTAGGCAAACTTGGAGACTTGTCGGTAAACCTTGCCTTTATATTACTCAAAGAGAGCTTTACAAATGAGAGCTTTACAAGAGAGCTATAATGCTTGATGGATTGTGGGATGATGGAAATGAGGGGTAGCCTCCCCTATTTATAGCCTTGGCCACCTCCTCCCCGGGAAGGTTCCGGAATCTATCTATCCTAGGCCATTCCGAATCCTTCCTAACTTGATCTTATCCTAAGGACTCTAGAACTTTCCCTAAGACTCTAGCTAAGTCTTCAAGGATCTTTCGGGTTCTAGAAGTATCCGCCATCTTCCGGGGAAATCCGACTCCATCCGGATTGTCCCGCCAACTTCTACATGAGTCTAGAGACTTCCACCGGTTTCTAGACTTGTCTCGATCCTTCCGGTATCTTCCGGATCCTTCCGAATGATTCCGAAATCTTCCGGAATATTCCATAGCCTTCCGGAATATTCTACCATCTTCCGGAACATTCCGCCATGTTCCGGAATCCTCTTGAGCATTCCGGATCCTTCTTGATCGTCCCGGATCTTTCCGGAATACTCCTTGTCTTTCCGGTGTGCCATCTTGACAAGATCTTCGTCTAGCATATCGCTTGGCCTTCTTCCCATGCCATTTCTTGACCTTGTCAAATGGTGTCTTAATGACGTCCCTTGGCAAGTCGTCTTGTCTTGCCGGTCTTGGCATCGTCACGGAAAAGCGGTCCGTGACAATTGCAACCTCTACCGATCTAGAGCAATATCTTAAAACATGGACATCTTAAATATATAGGTATAGAGCAATATCTTAAAACATGGACATCTTAAATATATAGGTATACAAAGCAATAACTTAGAAGGTGAAAAACTTTTTTTCACACTGGAAAAAAGAGTCATGTTAATAAAAGTAAATCTCAACGTCAAAACTAACTACTTTTATGTAGGCATTATTGCTTCCTACGAACATTCATAACGAACTATATATGATTAATAGAAACTTCTACTGGAATAAAGGATCAAATTTTCACCACTTATTAGTTTGGACAAAGTATGTGAACCAAGATCGTTAGGAGGCACGTGAATTAGGAAAGCCGAAGATATGAACAAAGTGCTACAAATGAAGTTTCTATGGAAATTAATAGCGGAACCGGACATCATTTGAGTCAAAATAATAATATAAAAATACCTAAGAGGGGAATGCTATGGAATTACAAATGTGGTAAAATGTACTTCTTGTCAATGGAAGAAACTAGTCAAACTAAGAGACGAATTTGACAAGAGTCTCAAATGGCGAGTAGGAGACATAAAACAATAAAATTCTGAAAAGACATTTGGATAATAGACAAACCTCTGCATGATTTAGTCTCTGATAAAGACCTAATAAACCCCACAGAACTAGTTGGTTCCTACATCTCTGCCAACAAATGGAATCAACAACGGCTAGACCAACTAGATACACTTCTACCAAGTGATATCATCGCCAAAATTAGAAAGTATAATCTCCCCGGAAATGTCATAAGAGATAGAATATATTGGGTTGTCAACTGGTACTTGACAAAATATGCGATGAAAATGATCTAAAAACGGAAATTTGGAGTATCTGTAGACAAATCTTGGATATGGGTGATTAACACTATGCCTAAACTTAAAAACTTTCTATGCAAGATGGCCCTTGATGGCTTAACAACAAAAGATAACCTTGATAAACAAAAAAAATCCCAGTTGTAATGCAATGTGAATTCTGTAAACACCACACTAAGAGTGATAAACACATTTTCTTTGTGTGCCCATTACTCATCAAACTATTGATAATGCTAATATTTTATCAATATTGAACAGTCATGACATAGATAATCGGACCATTATGGATACCCTATCAATGATAAAAGAAAACATATCTACAATAGAGCTGAAACAACTAGTAATGATATGGTGGAATATTTGGTTATCTAGGAACCAAATAAGTTTTTGACAAGAAAAATGCACATTTGAATATGAAATTGAACGCCCTCAAACAAATAAACGACTAGGACATGGGTAACACAAACCTAATAGACAATAAAACCAAGCAACCTGAAACAAGAAGAAAAACTAAAAATATCAAATGAAAAGACCAAAGGAAGGATTTGTCAAACTCAACTTTAATGCTTCAAGGAATTCACTACGAAACAGCTTGGTTGTTCCGATGGCTACAGGGAAAGAAAGATGCAATGCTAATTTTGCTAGAGGCAAAAGCTTTTGCTCTTCGGGCCTTCAAAATGTCGTAAGCTTGAGCGCTACATCCATTGAGACCGAAGGAGATAACTTGATGCTCATTAACTCGATCAACCGGATATGAAAACCCCATGGGAGACGAATATGATCATCTCAGACATCTCATCCTTCATCTTGAGATTCAGGCTGCCGCCCCCGCGGCCACTATCCCTACGCCAGCGTCAGCGCCTGCGCTTGCCTGCGACCCTTGTCACCGCGCCTGCGGCCGAGCGTCGCCGCGCCTGCGGGTTGCCTTGCTCCGCCCCTGCATCCCTCTTGTTACGCATATGCGTCTTGTCTCGGGTCTACCTAGAGTAGGGTAGATCCTTTCCTTTCCTAGTATGAGCGGGTTAGTAGCATGCTAGGTACGTGTATGAGGTTAGAATGATGATGAGTATGATATCGTTTTTATGCCGGTTATGGCTTTGAGGTTTATGAGTTAGGATACGATCCTTATGGATCCCTTGGGTCTAGGTGTGACCCCTTTGATGGATAGGAGTTTGATATCTTGTTATGTCTTGTTATTAGGCAGTGTTGTCCTCCAGATTGGAATGGACCGTGTTTGAGAGTTGATCGTGGTTGAGACTACTACGAGGTTGAGGTAAGTCCATAGGACTTACTTAGCTACCATCCTTATATTGGATGTATGCATGAGTGGTGTGTGGTATATGCTTGATAGCATGCGTTATGGATTATTACCGATCTATGGTATATTGATTGCCCATTGTAGAGCCGTGATAACTTGCCCTTTCATCCCGTCGGGAGTTTGGGAGGTTCTCTGTAGGCAGGCCAGACCTGGTAAACGGTTCGGGCACTCTTCATTCCCATAGGGTACACGGTGAGGTGTTCCAGGCACCACTCCAGCTGGCTATTGGACCCAGAGGCTGGGATTATACATTCCTCGTGTCACATATGTTCATATACATATTTATATATGATTTGATTGTTGGACGTTATAAAGATAATAAATCGGGTAAATGTGTGATAGCATGATGAAGTGTTTATGTTTCCCTGATGTGTGTTTGTGCTTCTGCATCTTCATATATATATATGTGTGTGGTTAGCTAACGGTTTTATACCGTGTTGTAGATCCTTTGCAGGTTAGGAGAGTTGTAGAGTGATCCAGAGGGGTGATCCGCCGAGGGCTCCATACACTGGGTATTATGCGAGGGTTATGGGACATTTCATGTGTACAGTTATATGTTTTGGTTTGTACTCATCGGTTCTTCTGTATTACCTTTTGATATGTATATATCAGTTTTATGTTTTGTTTTAATCTATTTGTTCCTTATTGTAAGATTCAGTGAACTTGTTGTCAGGCTAGGGCTAGGGTCAGGATCCATTGTGAGATCCTAGCCCAGTGGCACCTCGAGTCCTACGGATTTGGGGTGTTACAAAGTTGGTATCAGAGCCCAGGTTGACAACAATGGCACTTGTAATCTGCGATAAATGTCGAATAGATAAATAAACAGAACCCGAAAGGGGCCTGACTTTTCAAAAGGTTTTGATTTTGAAATGAGTACAAATGTTTTGGGATATCGTGTACGTAAGCCATCGCCCCTCTGAAGACCTCGACAATATAGATATATATAGATATTCTGTTGTGATTGATTTGATATATATCTATACATATGGCATATATATAGCCTTCTAAGTTAGGTTTGTGTCCTCTGCAGATGGTTCAGACTAGAGCCTTACCTGCAGCTGGACGGGGTAGGGGTAGACCTTCTCTAGGTAGAGGACGAGGTAGGATTCCCGCTGTTGATCCACGTGCGGTGGAGGAGATTCAGGAAGATGTTGCTGAGAGTGTCGTTCCTGAGACTGGGAACGGGGCAGCTGAGAGGCAGGGATCACAGAGAGTCCAATCAGATGACTCAGATCGTGTCTCCATGGAGGGACCAACCTTCCGCGAGTATATCAGACGAGTGGAGGAGGCTGCCAGAGCAGGTAGACGTGCCCCTGATCTGCCAACGCAGGAGGGATCATCTGAGAGATCTCATACTGTTACTCAGATGTCAGCTGTACAGACACATGCTGTTGAGACTATTCGGGTTCAGGAGGAGTATAGAGGGCCTAGACCAGACACTTGGTTGAAGGCATTTCACTAGATGGGTGTACCCCCTTTCTCTGGGAAGGTGGGGCTCGAGGTTGAGTTGTGGATCGGACATGTAGACTCAACCTTGGAGTCTATTAGACGTCCAGCAGATAGGTATATTGAGTTGGTGCAGACTTTGTTCAAATACTTGGCACAACATTGGTGGAGGTCTGTACGGGGACAGGTTAGCAGTTATGATCAGATGAGGACCATGATCAGAGAGCGTTTCTGCCCTGCCTTGCCGAAGAGGGAGAAACTGCAAGATTTTGTTGAGGCTGACTTCGAGGATGTACCAGTCTCTGAGGCCATTAGGAGATTTCAGGAGGAGCTGACATTGGTGGGATCAGCTGCACCTTCTGTAGATCAACATGTATATCTTTTCTCCCGACGACTGAGGGATACTACCCGGACCTACATGGCGGGATTTCATTGTGAGTCCTTGATGGACTACCAGGACAGAGCTTCCGATTATGAGAGGGAGCGAGCTGGACAGAGGAGAGCTTCTCAGACCGGAGGATCTGAGAAGAGACAGCGGACTGGGCAGACTAGTGGTGCTGGTGGGGCTGCTAGTGCCGGGCGAGGCCAGAGACGCCAGAGTTATCCTTCATTTGCACCGTTGCAGATAAGGGAGTGAGTGCTTCAACTGCAATGAGTATGGGCATATGAGATCAGAGTGTACGAGGCCGCATGTGACTTGCTTCACTTGTGGCAGACCCGGTCATAGAGCTACTTTTTGTAGACGGGGTAGAGCTTCATCACAACAAGATTCTTCTCCTGCTAGTGCAGCAGGAGGTGGGCAGAGGCCACCTTAGCAGCAGCAGATGCAGGGACAGCAGAGAGTCCTAGATCGCCCTACGACTCAAGGATCTGCTCCTGGGCCGAGTAGAGGCAGAGGTCGTGGTGGGAGTACCACAGACACCTAGACCTGGACATCCCCGGACTCGAGCTGGGCTTTTAGGAAGGAAAAAAGGTTACCCGTACTCCGGATCGGACTCAGACCGAGCCCGAATTCTGGGCTTGATGTCTTGTCCGTACCTGCCCCAGCCAGGCTTCTGGCCGGATGGGTACCATTTTATTTATATTTTTTGAAAAAAGAAATCTATATATATTAAATAAAAATTAAAATAAATTATTAATTTTTGTATTTTACATATTTAAATTTAAACGGGCTTAGCGGCCCGAGTTTGCCCCTGTCTAAAACCATCCATCAGTTCTCAACAAATCACCCTTTTAGAAAAAGATTACACCAAACCACCCTTTTTATAGTTAAGTTTTTTACCCTTTCTATAGTTAAGTTTGCAAAAGATACATCCTTCTCTTACAAGTTACATCCCAACCAAACCGTTTCTTTCATCTAGTTTGCACGTTGTCCGTACATATAAGGTTGTCGTATGAATAAAAATACATACAAAATATAGGATCAAAAGCATGAAAATACATACAAACAAGTACATCTAAAAACTTACATAATTTACTGAATACTTCTAATATTTTTTGTCTTAAATTACAGTATTTTATATTTCTTATTATTTCTTATTTAATTATTAAAAAGAAATTAAATTATTTTAAATATATGTAGTGTGGGTGGCTATGGATAAAAAAAATATGTAAATTATGAACTTTAGGGAATTTTAAAAATTAAATTTTCATTTTTTATAATAAAAAAAGCCAAATTAAATTATTCTATATATAGTTAATGTGAATATGTAGTTAGTCTTACACGGGTTTTGCAGTATGCAACTTATGTTTACAAAGTAATAAATGGTTCATGCCCTCTTACAACTAAAGCGTAGAAATAAACTAGTTTAGTATCCGTGTCTTGCACGGGATTTGTTTAAAATGTTAAACAATTAAAGATCATATTTTCTTAAATCACAATATAAAATAAAAGTTTGTATAAAATATGCGTAATGTAAAAAGACAAATAATTACGTTGAATAATTAAAAAAAATTAAAAAAAAAAGTATATAAAATGGTCTAGAGAAACCATAGAAATCGGCAAACATATCATATGTTATTTATGTTTTGAATATAAATGAATGTGGTACACCATCATTTCAACCCTTTCTCCATAATGTGGTACACCATCGTGTTTTTTCGTCATATTTGAGCAGAACTATAACTTAAAATTTTTCAATAAAAGTTGAGAAAATAAATTAGATTTGTACATTAAAGTTGATATCATTTTACAAATTCATTATTTGAACAATTTATATTGATAATGATTTTTTAGTAACATCATCAAAATTATGTATACGTTGGTTAAATGGAATCAAAGAACTTTTTTAAATAAAAAACTAAGTGCCTTTATATACAATTAGACAAATTACCAAAAAGGAAAATTCAATACATACTGAATACGTAAAATGTCTATTTTCTTCTTTCCTCCTTCCATTTACCCTTTCTTTTCTATTTGATCGTCATATGCTTCAACTCTCATCTTTCTTCTTCTTCTTATCTTCAAAATTGTTATTTTCTTCTCCATGCAACGGAAGTGTTGCACAAATCACAACATCAAGAAAGTTGGGCAATGCAACCACGAACACCGGGAGAGTTAGCCCTTTGTCATTTGTGCAATTTTTTTGTACACAAAGATGGTCTTGCTTAGACAAAATAAACATTTTATTATACAAATAATACTAATAAGAGAAACAAAGAAGAGATTAAAAGTATTTACCCGTACCAACAATACAACAAACTATAGTATATTTGTGCGAGGTGTAATACCATAATGAACACATGGTGCAAGAGTAGCAAACTAATGAATCATAAGCTTCGAAAGGACGGAGTATCAATTTTGATCATCTTAACCTAACAAACAATTCATTCTCACAATTACTTTTCAAATACAAATCAAACAAACAATATGAATGAACAATCAGATTAGAAAATGAAATTGTATTTGAAAGATAAACGATGAGTTTTTGATAAGACTGTGAAGTGACATGAATGAATACACGAAATATCATTTATATAGAGAAATCATTTTCTAAATTGACAATAATAAAGATTTTATAGGTTATATCAAACGACATAATCTTTCAAAATATCTTTCATCAATCTTTTTTAAATGAAATGAAATATTTAGTTGCTATTTTCGATTTTGTAGGTTCATCCACATATTCCTAAAATATTGCAAAGTCAAATAAAATAATTTTAAGTCAAAAATATTTTAGTGTATATATTTTTATAAGTTTCCTTAATATCATTCACAATATTTATTAATAATTTTTATTATATTCAAACTGGGTATAAGTCAACAATTTTTTTATAATGATATTATTAATAGTTTACTTGAAAGACAAAACAAAATTATGTAATTGTACAGTTAAAATATTGTAAAGTCAAATAAAGTAATTTTAAGTTAACGATATATTCTCATTCATTAGGAAAAAATGATTCTGATGTAGAATCAATACTTTTAATTTAGGAACCTTGATATTTTATATTTTTTAGTTGTATAGTTATTTCAATAAATATAACAATCTATACAAAAGTTTATTTATTTTAGTTAATCTAAATAGACTTGTAAGAAAATTTGTTTAGTAAGCAATGAATCAACGATACACATTTAATAAACTTTGGGTATATATTTGAATATAAATATATATATATATATATATATATATATATATATATATATATATATATATAAATATATATATATATATATATATATATATAGGGTCAGGATCCGGTAGGAACAATCCTTAGAGTAGGGAATAGGAACTCCTAAGATCCGTTGGATTAAAATTTGTACGTTCATGATGGAAGGTGCATAATAAGCTTCCCAAGGTGAGAATCACATGATTGTTCATTTTTCATTATTCATTCATTAAATAAGATACAAATTAGAAAAACAAATTTCTTATTTTTGGACTGTCCCAAAAATAAACGTTGAAGCAGATCGTTAATATATTTGGTTAATATATTTGGTCGTTAATATATTTTATAGAGAAATTTGATCGTTAAATTTGTTAGGATTGATCGTTAAAATTTGTTTTGGTAGTTAACATACGAAAAAAAACATTTTAACCACCAATTTTTCTCTATGAAATTTTAACGACCAACAAAAATATTTAACATCCAAGATTTAACGACCCACAAAATTTTAACGATGACTATATTATTTATATAAAAAAATATTTTAACGACCAAATTTTCTCTATAAAATATAATAACGACCCAATATGAAAATAATTTAACGATCAAATTTCTTATAAAATATTTAACGACCAAATTTAACTAGCATTTTTTCCATATTACAAATTTTAACGACCAAATAAATAATTTATTTTCGTATTTGGTCGTTATTATATTTTATAGAGAAAATTTAGTCGTTAAAATGTTTTTATCATAATTCTATTAGAGGCAATATAATATTCTCATTAATTATTGAGTTAAATGAGAGAGTATGCCTTTTTTGTATAAATGAGCACTAAGTAGGCTCCTTTTCATATCAATGGACAAATTAGGCCCCATTTACTTATCTTTAAAGATTAAATGAAAGGGTAAATTAGGAATATGAAATTACTTAAGCTCAAGCCCAATTGATTTAATGAAAGCCCAATTATTTTAATGAAGGTCCAAGCCCAATTGGTTTAATGAAGGCTCAAGTGTTATAATAAATTCAAGCCCAATTGGTTTAATGAAAGCCCAATTATTTTAATGAAAGTCCAAATGTTTTAATAAAGTCGAAATATTTTAATAAAGCCCGAGCCAATACACAAGCCTACGCTCAGGTCCAATACACAAGCCTACGTCAGAGCCCAATACACAAACCTACGTCGGGGCCCAATACACAAGCCTCCGCTGGGGCCCAATACACAAGGCTACGTCAAGGCCCAATACACAAGCCTATACCCGGGCCCAATACACAAGCATATGCTCGGGTCCAATACACAAGCCTACATCCGGGCCCAATACACAAGCCTACACTCGGGTCCAATACACAAGCCTACGTCCGGGCCCAATACACAAGCATACGTCAAGGCCCAATACACAAGCCTACGCTTGGGTCCAATACACAATGATAGGACAAAGCTTAATACACAAGCATATGACAGTGCCCAATACACAAGCCTACGACAAGACCCAATACACAAGCCTACGCCCGGGCCCAATACACAAGGATAGGACAGAGCCTAATACACAAGCCTACATCCAACCTAGTTACACAAGCCTAGGACCGGGCCCATTACACAGCATTGATAAATCTTCTAATTATTGGTATTGAACTCTTATACCAACCGGACTAATTGAACTTGTGTATTCCATTATTGTTTTTTGTGATGTTATACTTAAAACCGAATATTAATACACAATGTCAATACACAATTCCGTCGTTTACAAAAGTCCATTGTTTACAAAGGTCGAGTTACACAAGTCTAAGCCAATTCGAGTTACACAAGTCTAAGTTGTTGTTGGTTCATGCCTATTTTGACCCTTGTGGGTCAATCTATTTAACAGCAGAAAGTATCATACATATTACAACTAAGTTGTTGTTGTTGTTTAACAGAAGAAAGAATCATGCAAGTTAATACTATGTTTCTATAAACGTTTTGCTAACTGAATGTTGTTGCTTTAACATTTTGTTATATCTGTCTGGAATTTATTGGAGCACAAACTGAGCAAAGATAAAGAAAAATATCAAGTTTCTAACATTTTGCTTTAATGAAGAAAAATATCAAGTTAATACTATGTTTCTATAAGTTGTTGTTACTATTTAACACAAGGGGCTTTAACATTTTGTTGTATCTTCCTTCAATATAGCTCTATTATGAAAATACTACCTCATGACTGCAACTGCAATAAAGTATTTTATACGTATTTGATATTGCTAGCAGTTGTTCTTGCTTTTTAGTTTACAAAGTGAAGTAGAGGTCATTGTACTAAAAGGAAGGTAAATCAATTTGCTTAATCTTTTCTATACTAAAAGCCTTAAAAGGGGTCAAACCAAGCTATTTAACACCAATATAACTGCCCCACGGTACACATTCCATCATATCTTAGTTAATCATTATATCAAAAGCTTACACAATTTGATAATGTTTCAATCCTCAACTTAAAAAGGCAGTTCAGGAGCTCATAACAATTACAGGGCAGAAGTAAATGCCTCTCCAGGAAATCAAATATTCCTTACAGAATTTCGTCACCTCTCATTGCAAAATTGGTATTCAGAGCTCGCCCATTTCGTAGTGCTACTCTTTTGCTTATGCAAGCACATTTATCAATTTGAAGTGTGAAAATAAATATACACAAGTTGCTCTTATAAATATACACAAGTTTCAATATTCAAATCACAAGTTACTCTCATGAATCAGATTTTTTTTTTCTTTCAGAAACTTGTGAAATCTGCTTCCAAGCAACATGTGCAGATTGTATTTGAACAACATCCCTTGTCACTCAGGCAGTTTCCACTAGATCACCCTGAACCAATAAGAAATTGTATTTAGCTGCAGATTAATATATAAATGTAGACACTGATATGCCACATACCTTCTCTTCCACTTCTCTGATATCATTTGTTTCAGAGCTTATAATAAACTGCTTCATGTCATTATTTATCAAATTGCAGGCTGCATTTCCCGCAGACGAGGTCCCGAGGAGGCGTGAAAGAAGCCGGAGAGGGTTGCCGGCTGGGAAGACCGAGGAGGCGAGGCGAGCCGGCTGTCCGGCGAGGCAAGGAGGCGAGGCGAGTATTGGGGAGAAAAGGAATCGCCGAATCTGGGCTGAATGAGGGGTGAGGGGTGGTGGACCAGTGGTGTGCAAGAGAGAGAGGAAGAGAGTGGTGGGAGAGATGGAGGAAGGAGACGGTGCTTCTTGTTCAACGCAGAGAAGGGAGGCTTTGGAGAAGAAGATTACATTTTAGGGTTTTTAAATTTTATTTTATTTTTTGGTTTTAAAAAGCCAAAATACCGACCTTACCTTCTTTAAAATAAAAAAAACTACAAAATGGCATAGGCTTTTTTAATTAGAAAAATGAGAAAGCCTACTTAGTATCTATAAAACCAAAAAAGCCCTAGTCCCCCATTTTTTTTCTTAATTATTGCCATAAACAATGTTAAATCTTGGACGTTCATTTGTATTAATCCAACGGCTATTATAAGTCCCTATTTCCTACTCTAAGAGAGGTTCCTACATGATCCTAACTCTCTCTCTCTCTATATATATATATATAAGGGTTGCAACTTTTAAATTGAGATATTTTTAATGATTTTGAAGTATATTTGCTTTTATAAATAATTTTGGATGATATAATTTCTCTATATATCATTTCATAATAACAATTATTTGATAAGATTATGTCTATTATGTTAATTAAATATAGATTAGAAATATAATATATATTAATTAATTGGTTAATATTTTGACTAAAATAAATTAGTTATATCTAGTTAATCAATTTGGTAGAAAATGTTAAAACTATTTATATTGTATAAGTTAATATTAGTTTATATATTAATAAATTCATAGTAATTAAATAAATAAAATTAAAATCATATTCCATAATATTAAGATAATATATGGTAAAATTGTAGTCCTAGAAAGGAAAAAAGTTTATATTATCTCTATATATGAAATTTTGTTTTTTAAATGGAACTAAGTTTATATCATTTCCATACATAATTTTTTTTTAAAGTAAAAATGAGGTGGCGCAACCTAGAGATGACACATGGCAAAATCATATGTGGCTTAACGTAGGGAGGACATGTGACAGAATTCGATGTGGCTTAATGTTGGAGCGACATGTGGGATTATTTACTTCTGCTTTAGTATTATATAGTATATGGACATGGGTATTTATGGCTTTTATAAAAAAAGAAGTATAAATATATTATAAATGTAATAAATATATTAAAACCGTTTGTTTTTTTTTATATGATAATATATATTTTTATAAAAAAATATTATCAACTATATAATATATATTTTATATACTATACTAAAACAGCCGTCAAAATGCTGAAGTGATGCTCCCATAATTTTTTTTCCAATAAATTTTACTAAATATTTTTTTAAACCATAAAACTCTTTTAACTAAAATACTTATCTAAATTATTAATTAAATCTTCTACTAAACAAGACTGACAGTGAAAATTAATATTGGTATTTATTTATTTAAAAAATTATTTTTAGCCATCAAATTTTTTATAATTTTAAAACACAATTTTTTTGGATCGATTTCACGTTACTTTTTTGAACGTTGCTATCCCACGTCGATTATAGGTAAGGCTGATAGTTTGAAAACATGTATAAATGTATAATTTTTATAATAATTGATTAATATACTTTACGTGGGTCATTGACCTACTGTTTGAGTCGTTGACCTACTATTTTGTTTTGTGGGTCGTTAAATTTTTATATCCCACATATTCCACATTTGATAGTTTGAGAATTTTTATAAATAGAGGGTTAAACAAGTTTAATTTTTATTCATAATAGATTAATATCCGTTATATGATTGGGTCAACGACCCATTATTTTGTGGGTCGTCATCGATTTTGCTATCCGGCTAACGATTTTGCTATCCGGCTAATAGTTTGAAATAGAGGGTTTGAAGATTAAACAAATTATATATTTTTGGCCTTTGGCTAAGTTTAAGTATAATTTTTATTAATAATGGATTAATATCATATAATGGTCATTGACTTTTTTTGTGTGGATAGTTGACCTATTATTTTGTGGGTTGTTACATATTTTCATTTTCCTATCCCATTTTTATTCATAAAGGATATTCTGTTATATGATTGTTGACCAACGATTTTGCTATCCCACATCAATGATAAGTAAGACTGATAGCTTGAGAACTTATATAAATTGAGGTTTTGAAGATTAAACAAATCATACATTTCTTCATCTTTTTGACTAAATTCAAGTATATTTTTTTATTCATATAACAGAATTTGTTTCAATGTGAAATTAGTAGCATTTCATTTCTCATCGTTCAAAGCCTTGATTCGTGTTTCTTAATCCTTTGCTGATGTGTAGTCAATGATTTTTCATTACGTTTTTGTTTTTCACATGATTTTCTTTGTAGAGTTTTGTAACAATGTTTCAAAAAACATATAGTTAAACAAAATGTCATCTTTAAATTTACTGACTTAAAAGCTTTTTTTTGTACATTTACTTTCTGCACTTCTTTTTGAGTTGATCCAAGCAAAGAAAAAACTAATGGTGGACATTTGATCATCTCTTCCTGTGTATGAAATTGATTTGATGTGTTGGTATGATGATGAAAATTTGGAGAAGGCATTATTTTTTATGAAGAAGCTGCCGATATAATTCAAGGTGAAGGCCTAAATACTTCGGGTCACGATTTGATGTTGAGATTGAGTAAGCTCTGTTAATTTAATCCTATGAAGTTTGCTAATATTTGAGATTGCTTAAGTCAACAATCATATGTACTTTTTTGTTCTCACTTTAAAACATGAATATATTGTTTTACCAATAGGTTCCCTGATTGTAGCTTTGTAAATATTCTGTATTAAAAAAAGCTCTAAAACAAGTCGATATAAATAGTTTAAAACCACATTATGTATTAGAACGTTATGGTATTTTTGTCTTATGATGGATATAATGATCAAGTGACAAGCACAATTCATATACTTTAGGGAGTAATTCCTTTCAATTTGGATCCAGACTCATTATCATCAACTTCTCCGTAATATTGTACTCGATCCACGATAAATCATATCTTTGTACTTGATCAATGATGAATCATATCTCCGTACTCGATTCACGTTGCGCATGCGCAACACGCGAGATGCGCCTAATCCATACAAAAAGTTTGAAATTATGTTGATCACGGGGATAAATGAGAAAAATATTAACCGGTCACCAATATAGTGCTAAAAGAAGAGGGTTAACGGTTCTCTTTGAACTTGGAGTTTTGTGAATTGCAATTCAAATTTTATAGAGCGATTAGAATTTATTTAATTTTTTATTTCCTTTATTTTATCTGAATAATTAAATAAGATTATAGAAAGACTTTTTTTAGGGTTGATTTTTTCCTTAATTGTATCAATTCATTCAATTGTATGGACAACTGAGTTGATTAACAACTAATTATTATTATTATTATTAAAGAATGTGTAACAACTGTCTCGTATTCTCTGTTAATAAATGATTCACCGACAACCTTATTCTGTCCGCAAAGAGGTATCTGTCAAGGAGATCCACTATCCCCGCTCCTTTTTAACCTAGGAGCTGAAATTTCTGCGAGAAATATACAGAAAATAAGTGGAGAAAACCCACGATCAATTGACTTTCCCATAACAAAGAACGGGTCAATAATCCCGTTCTTAGCCTTTGCAGATGATATCATCAATTTCACTAAGGCGACAACTTATGCAAGCAACAAAATCTTGTCGGTTTTGAATGACTATTGTGAAACTTCTGGCCAAGTAATAAACTATCACAAATCTTTCTTTCAAACCTCAAGTAGTGTAGACCTTGCAAACAAAAGAAGAATACTAGCTCATCTTGGGATATCCTCATCCACAAATCTAGAACAATATTTAGGTTGCCCTATCATAAATGGAAGAACCAACAAAGAGCTTTTCAACCCAGTCATCCAAAAATCAAGACAACTCTCGAAATGGAAAGCTTCATCTCTCTCGCAAGAGGGATGAATAACCCTAATTAAAGCAAACCTTAACGCAAAACCAAGTTACCTAATGCAGGCTTTCATGCTACCTACAAGCATTCATAATGAACTAGACAAGATCAATAGAAATTTCTTATGGAATAAATGACCAAACTACCACCCATTAATTTTTAAAATCTATAAACCAAAAGCCCTAGGCGGCACCGGCATAAGAAAGGCCGAGGATATGAATAAGGCATTACAAATGAAACTCATATGGAAAATTATGGCAGAACCATAATATATATGGGTCAAAATTATAGAAGAAAAATATCTCCGTGGGCAACACCTATGGAAGTACGAATGTAGACAAAAAATACATCTTGGCAGTGGAAGAAATTGACCAAATTAAAAAAAAGAATTTAATAAAGGCCTACGCTGGAGAGTAAGGGATGGAAGCACAATCAAATTCTGGGAAGACCGATGGTTGTTGGACGAACCCTATATTCAGTAGTATCTGACCCAACCCTAATTAAAACATCGGAGAAGGTAGATACCTTTATCTTGGATAAAAAGTGGAACGAACAACGTCTAGATCAACTTGAAGGCATTCTTCACGTAAACATCATTAATAAGATAAAGGAGTACAACCTCCCAACAAATGACATAAGAGATAGGATTTATTGGTCAACAAACGATGATGGATGGTATTGTAAGAGTCGTAGTCTTTCGGGCCGAGACCGGACCTTGGCCGAGATTAGCTTTAGCCGAGGTTGGTCTTGCCGCCCCCGCGGTTTCCGGCGGCTGCAGCCGTTTTTGTTGACCTTTGTTGACCTTGCTTTACCCTTTACTTCACCCATTCTTACCTTTGGCTGATCAAGGGTTTCTTCATCCTCTTGCTCCAGATTCTCTCCACGCATCCTTGTTTCCCTTTGCTCCCCTTTGATCTTGTTCTAGCTTGGAAGAGTTTGTGAGAGTTGGAAGTGTGTAGTGCTTGTGTAAGCTGTGGCTTTGGATATGCTGGGCTTGGAAGCCAGCCTTGATAGCAGTTGAGCTCTCTTGCAGCCTTATACCACAAGTGTGGTAAGGTTTCTTCTCCTCTCTTCTTTCTTTCTTGCCTTCCTTCATAGCTTAGGATTAGATGATTGTCTAGGCACGTTTTGATGCTGGTATGTGTATGTATGTGTTTGGGATTGGCTTTGGATGAGAGAAGACGGGAATTGATCACGTGAAGGACCGAGGAGAAACGCAGAATCACGCTCTGCGCAGTCGCCGCCCCCGCGGCGACATTGTCCAGGCGCGAGCGGCGTGCCAGCGGCCGCCCACGTTCCGTGTCACCGCCCCCGCGGCCACATCCCGCCGCGCCCGCGGCCACCTGCTTTCGCCCCTGCGTCCCTTGTGACCCGCAGGTGCGTTTTGTCCCGGATCTACCTAAGGCTAGGTAGATCCTTTTCCTTCCTAGTATGAGTGTTATTAGCATGTTAGGTGCGAGTTGAGGTTAGAATGAGTTGAGTACGGAACTGTTATGCCGGTTACGGCCTTGAGGATTACGAGTTGGAATATGATCTGTATGGATCCCTTGGGTCTAGGTGTGACCCCTTGTATGGATATGTATATGATGTATGCGTTATACCTTGTTTAGGTTGAGTTGATCTCCAGAGCGGAGCTGAGTATTCTGAGTCTGTGACTCCCGAGGTTGAGGTAAGTCCATAGGACTTACTTAGTTGCCCTCCATATATTGGATGTGTGCCTGAGTGGTGGATGTTATGCTTTATAGCCCGTATGATATATTGTATTACCGACCTATGGTCTATTGACTGTACATTGTAGGGCCGTGACAACTTGTTCATTCATCCCGCTGGGAGTCTGGAGGTTCTCTTCGGGCAGGCCCGTATGGCTCAGTGGGCCGGCCACCTGCACCACTCCCATAAGGTACACGGGAGGTGGGACCGGATCCCATTCCAGCTGGCACCATTCCCGAGAGGCGAGGGTTATATTCCTCGTGTCACATACGTTCATATTGAGTTATTATTTATACGCTGTATGCGCCGGACTATTATTATAAGATAATAAAATGGGTAAATGTGTGACAACATGTTTATATGTTTAAGTTCTGACGTGTGCATGTGCTCTAGCATCTTCCTTTGTATGTGTTTGGTTAGCTAACGGTGTAATGCCGTGTTGTAGACTTTGCAGGTTAGGACACTGCAGAGTGATCCAGACGGGGCGATCTGCTGAGGGCTCCGTACACTGGGGTTATACTCGTGGATGGGTATTTTGGATATGTATATATATATGATATGTTTTGTTGTACTCAGCAGTTGTATAAACCTTTTGACATGTTATATATCAGTTTTATGTTTTGGTTTTAATCTGTTTGTGCCTTGTTGTAAGATCGGTGAAATTGTTGTCAGACTAGGGTCAGGATCCATTGTGAGATCCTAGCCCGGTAGCACATCGAGTCCCGCGAATTCGGGGTGTTACAAAGGTGGTATCAGAGCCTAGGTTGACAACAATGGCACTTGTAATCTGCGATAAAGGTCGAATAGATAAATAAACAGAACCCGAAAGGGGTTTGACTTTTCAAAAGGTTTTGGTTTTGAAATGAGTACAAAACGTTTTGGGATATCGTGTACGTGAGCCATCGCCCCTTTGAAGATCTCGACAGTATAGGTATATATATGTATAGATAGATACTATCTGCTGTGATGATGTGTTATATACCTATACATACGGCATATATATTGCCATCTGAGTTGGGTTTATGTCCTCTGCAGATGGTTCAGACTAGAGTCTACCTGCAGCAGGACGGGGTAGAGGCAAACCTCCGTTAGGTAGAGGACGGGGTAAGATCCCTGCTGTTGAGCTGCGTGCAACAGAGGACGTTCAGGCAGAGATTGTTGAGAGTGCCGCCCCTGAGATGGGGGAAGGCACAGTTGGGGGACAGGGTCCACAACGAGTCTAGTCAGCAGACTCGGACCGTGTCTCCATGGAGAGACCAGCCTTCCGTGATTACATCCGGCAGGTTGAGGAGGTTGTCAGGGCAGGTAGACGTGCCCCGGATCTGCCAGCGCAGGAGGGGCCATCTGAGAGGTCCCACACCGTTACACAGGTGCCAGCTGCACCGGCACCTGTTGCTGAGGTCGTTCGAGTACAAGAGGAGAATAGAGGGCCTCGACCAGACAGTTGGTTGAAGGCTTTCCATCAGATGGGAGTACCCCCTTTCTCTGGGAAGGTGGGGTTGGAGGTAGAGCTGTGGATAGGACACGTAGACTCGGCTCTGGAGTCTATTAGGTGTCCAGCTGATAGACAGGTCGGGTTAATGCAGAGCTTGTTCAGGGAGTTAGCGCAGCACTGGTGGAGATCCGTACGAGGTCAGGTCACCAGTTATGAGCAGATGAGGTCTATGATCCGAGAGTGTTTTTGCCCTGCCTCATTGAGGAAAGAGAGACTGAGGGATTTTGTGGAGGCCGGGTTCGAGGATGTGCCAGTTTCTGAGGCCATCCGGAGGTTTCAGGAGGAGCTGACACTGTTAGGACCAGTTGCACCTCCTGCTGATCAGCATGTGTATCTGTTTTCCCGACGGCTGAGGGATGTCACCCGGGCTTATATGGCGGGATTTCATTGTGAGTCCCTGATGGACTACCAGGATCGAACCACTGATTATGAGCGTGAGCGGGTCAGTCAGAGGAGAGCTTCTCAGACCAGGGGGTCTGAGAAGAGGCAGCGTACCGGGCAGACTAGCGGTACGGCTGGAGCTGCTGGGTCAGGGCGAGGTCAGAGTCACCAGAGTCAGCCTTCGCCTACACCGGCTACTGGTAGAGCTCGACAGTGCTATAACTGTGGAGAGCAGGGACATATTAGGCCAGAGTGCCCTAGACAGCCGGTGACTTGCTTCACGTGTGGTGGGCGAGGTCACAGAGCAGTGTTCTGCCGTCAGGGCGGAGCTTCTTCACAGCAGGGTTCTTCACCTGCTGGTGGAGCTGGGGGTGGACAGAGGCCACCTCAGCAGCAGCAGACACAAGGACAGTAGAAGGTCCCAGATCGTCACACGGCTCAGAGATCTGCTCCTGGGCCGAGCAAAGGTAGAGGTCGTGGTGGGAGCACCACTGACACCCGTGGCCCTCAAGGCCGAGTTTTTGAGCTGAGGAGTGCAGAGGAGCCGGCTGCACCTACTGCTACTACAGGTACCATTCTGATTTATGGCTTACCTGTTCGTGTTTTGTTTGACACGGGTGCTACGCACTCATTCATATATGTTGCTTGTGTTTAGCGTTTGGGTCTAGACACTGTAGAGGGGATGCCCTTTATTATAGGGCTACCCAATGGGGGTAGGGTCAGAGGTACCCGTGAGATCCATGACTGTCCCATTTCTGTAGGGACCCGTGTGCTTTTAGTTGACTTCTTTGTCATGCTGCTGGAGCATGAGGAAGTCATCCTTGGTATGGATTGGATGGATAGGCATTCTGCGGTTTTAGATGTGGGTAGAAGGACTGTCACCCTCTCTACCGAGTCTGGTCAGTTAGCGGTTTTCCGAGGTTGGGACCTCGGGAAGGTAGGCATGGTTATCAATGCTATACAGGCAGCTAGGTTGATTGCCCAGGGTTGTGAGGCCTTCTGGTGTTACGCCATGAAGGAGGGGGAGAGTCCAGCCTTAGAGGATATCCCCGTGGTTGATGAGTTTGTGGATGTGTTTGTTGAGCCGTCCAGTTTGCCACCTCAGAGGAGTGTGGACTTTGGGATTGATTTAGAGCCGGGTACGAGACCGATCTCGAAGGCCCCATACCGGATGACGCCTGTCGAGATGTTAGAGCTGAAGAAGCAACTCGAGGAGTTGGCTGAGAAGGGCTTCATTCGCCCTAGCGTATCCCCATGGGGGCACCGGTCCTCTTCGTACGGAAGAAGGACGGATCGTTGAGGTTATGCATAGATTACCGAGAGCTGAATAAGGTGACCATTAAGAACAAGTATCCGTTGCCGCGCATTGATGATTTGCTGGATTAGTTACAGGGAGCTTCAATGTTCTCCAAGATAGACCTGCGCTCAGGATATCACCAGTTGAGGGTGAGAGAGCAGGATGTGCACAGGACGGCATTTCGGACTCGTTATGGACACTACGAGTTTGTAGTGATGCCATTCGGGCTCACGAACGCCCCGACAGTTTTCATGGAGTTGATGAACAGCATCTTCATCGACTTCCTGGATCAGTTTGTGGTGGTCTTTATAGATGACATCCTGGTGTACTCTCGCAGCAGAGAGGAGCATGCAGGACATTTGAGGACGGTACTACAGGTTTTACGGAATAGAGAACTTTATGCGAAGTTCTCTAAGTGCGAGTTTTGGATGCCAGAGGTAGCATTCCTGGGTCATATTGTTTCCACCGAGGGGATCAAGGTTGATCCGGCGAAGATTTCGGCGGTAGTGGCATGGATGACACCGACGAACGTCAAGGAGGTACGTAGCTTCCTTGGCCTAGCCGGTTATTACAGACGCTTTGTGGAGGGATTTTCCGTGATTGCCCGTCCACTGACGAGTTTGCTGAGGAAGACTACCAGATTTGTGTGGTCTGATCAGTGTATGCGGAGTTTTGAGGAGCTGAAGAGACGTTTGACGTCTGCTCCTGTTTTGGCACAGCTAGAGGGTACAGCTGACTTCGTGGTTTACAGTGATGCATCCAAGCTTTGCTTGGGATGTGTGTTGATGCAGCGAGGCAGAGTGATTGCTTATGCATCTCGACAGTTGAAGACGTATGAGGAGAACTACCCGACTCATGATCTGGAGTTGGCCGCGGTAGTTCATGCACTGAAGATTTGGAGACATTACATGTATGGTGCCACATGCCAGATCTTCACCGACCATCAGAGTTTGAAGTATATTTTTACGCAGCGGGAGTTGAATAACCGCCAGCATAGGTGGCTCGAGCTGATTAAGGATTTTGACTTGGAGATTCTGTATCATCCGGGGAAGGCGAACGTTGTCGCCGACGCCCTGAGCCGGAAGACGCCTCGAGAGCAGGCGATCGCGAGACTGACAGTACAGTCTCAGCTGCAGAGAGACCTGAGATGGTTAGAGTTGGACATCCAGTTTCCTGATGAGGATGCCCGACTGATTATCTTAGAGGTTCTACCTGATCTGTTGGGGGAGATCCAACAGAAGCAGGAGACCTGCCCGATGTTGTTGAGGATACGGGAGAGGATGTCTCGAGATGAGGCACCACAGTTCCTTCTGGGGGCAGATGGAGTGTTGAGACGCCGAGGTCGCGTCTGTGTACCTGCTGACGCAGATTTACGTCAGAGGATTCTACAGGAGGCTCACTGTACACCTTACTCGGTACATCCAGGTACGAGTAAGATGTATCAGGATTTGAGACGTATATACTGGTGGGGTGGGCTGAAGCCCGATGTGGCCAGATTTGTGGCACAGTGTGCGACCTGCCAACAGGTCAAGATCGAGCATTTCAGACCTGGGGGCGAGCTTCATCCACTTCCACAGAGGAAGTGGGGAGACGTCACCATCGATTTTGTGACCGGATTGAGATTGAGCCGGGGTTATGATGTTATCTGGGTCATTGTGGACAGATTGAAGACGGCACGTTTTGTTCCGATCAGGGAGACGTGGCCGGTGAGCAGACTGGTTGAGGAGTACACTAGGCAGATAGTGAGACTCCATGGGGTGCCGAGGACGATCGTCTCTGACAGAGATGGGTGATTTACCTCGAGGTTTTGGTAGTAGATTCAGACTGCCCTGGGGACGAGTTTACATTTCACGACGGCGTTTCATCCTCAGACCGATGGTCAGTCAGAGAGGACCATTCAGACGCTGGAGGATATGATGCGAGCTTGTGTGTTGGATTGGGGACAAGTGTGGACGGATCACCTCCCACTAGTTGAGTTCTCATACAACAACAGCTGGCATGCATCTATTGGGATGGCCCCATATGAGGCACTGTATGGACAGAGATGTCGGACTCCGTTATGCTGGGATGAGCAGAGTAGTGTCAGCGGTATAGCCCCTGATCAGATTCAGGATGATATGGCCCAAGTAGCCCTGATTAGAGAGCGACTGCTGACGGCTCAGAGCCGTCAGAAGTCGTATGCAGACAGGAGACGCAGACCTCTAGAGTTCCGAGTTGGAGCCCATGTGTGGCTGAGAGTGTCCCCGACACGAGGTGTGAGGAGATTCGGCATTAAGGGGAAGTTGAGCCCCCGATATGTCGGACCATTCGAGATTCTGGATCGGGTTGGGAGCGCAGCCTACAGATTGGCTTTGCCTCCGAGATTAGAGGGTGTTCACCCTGTGTTCCACGTGTCTCAGCTGAGGGCTGAGGGAGTATATACCAGACCCGAGACACATGGTGAGTTATGATGATTTGGTGGTTGAGCCGGACCACACGGTTGTTGAGCATCCTATTGCAGTCCTAGAGCGAGGTATGAGACGCCTGCGTTCGAAGGACATTCCTATGTTGAGGATACAGAGACGTGGACTTGAGGAGGCTACTTGGGAGACTGAGGATAGTATCCAGAGGAACTATCCAGAGTTCTATGCTGGGATAGAGGTACCAGTGGGATCGCCGGGTAGATCTTAGTATTACCTCGGTGAGTGTTATATGCTTATGTGTTTATGTGCTTATATGCCATACTGTGTTTATTTCGTGCTAGTTGTGATGTGTGTATGATCTGTTACAGATCTTGTTGTGCTAGTACGACCGATAGGTATAACTGGAGATCTTTCTTACCTCCATGCTATCTTGAGATATGTAGGATTGGATGGAGATATCTTCTCCATGCCCCGATGTTGGTTTGGCTAGAGACACTTCTCTCTATGCCCCGGATAGGATTGTGATCTTTTGCGGGAGATGATGTTTCTCCACGCCCGTGTTGAGGTTATAGCGTATGGTTGAGGCCAGGTATGTGTTATGATACCTCTATGATAGAGAGTGTATCCCGGTTTTGAGGTTATGTGCTTTCGAGGTTTATGCAAGTTTCGGGACGAAACTTGTTTTTAGGGGGAAGAGATGTAAGAGCCGTAGTCTTTCGGGCCGAGACCGGACCTTGGCCGAGATTAGCTTTGGCCGAGGTTGGTCTTGCCGCCCCGCGGTGAGTGGCGCCGCCCCTGCGGCTGGCCGCCCTTGCGACTGCTTGGACCGCCCCCGCGGTTTCCGGCGGCTGCAGCCATTTTTGTTGACCTTGCTTTACCCTTTACTTCACCCATTCTTACCTTTGGCTGATCAAGGGTTTCTTCATCCTCTTGCTCCAGATTCTCTCCACGCATCCTTGTTTCCCTTTGCTCCCCTTTGATCTTGTTCTAGCTTGGAAGAGTTTGTGAGAGTTGGAAGTGTGTAGTGCTTGTGTAAGCTGTGGCTTTGGATATGCTGGGCTTGGAAGCCAGCCTTGGTAGCAGTTGAGCTCTCCTGTAGCCTTAGACCACAAGTATGGTAAGGTTTCTTCTCCTCTCTTCTTTCTTTCTTGCCTTCCTTCATAGCTTAGGATTAGATGATTGTCTAGGCACGTTTTGATGCTGGTATGTGTTTGGGATTGACTTTGGATCAGAGAAGACGGGAATTGATCACGTGAAGGACCGAGGAGAAACGCAGAATCACGCTTTGCGCAGTCGCCGCCCCCGCGGCGACATTGTCCAGGCGCCAGCGGCCGCCCACGTTCCGTGTCACCGCGCCCGCGGCCACCTGCTTTCGCCCCTGCGTCCCTTGTGACCCGCAGGTGCGTTTTGTCCCGGATCTACCTAAGGCTAGGTAGATCCTTTTCCTTCCTAGTATGAGTGTTATTAGCATGTTAGGTGCGAGTTGAGGTTAGAATGAGTTGAGTACGGAACTGTTATGCCGGTTACGGCCTTGAGGATTACGAGTTGGAATATGATCTGTATGGATCCCTTGGGTCTAGGTGTGACCCCTTGTATGGATATGTATATGATGTATGCGTTATACCTTGTTTAGGTTGAGTTGATCTCCAGAGCGGAGCTGAGTATTCTGAGTCTGTGACTCCCGAGGTTGAGGTAAGTCCATAGGACTTACTTAGTTGCCCTCCATATATTGGATGTGTGCCTGAGTGGTGGATGTTATGCTTTATAGCCCGTATGATATATTGTATTACCGACCTATGGTCTATTGACTGTACATTGTAGGGCCGTGACAACTTGTTCATTCATCCCGCTGGGAGTCTGGAGGTTCTCTTCGGGCAGGCCCGTATGGCTCAGTGGGCCGGCCACCTGCACCACTCCCATAAGGTACACGGGAGGTGGGACCGGATCCCATTCCAGCTGGCACCATTCCCGAGAGGCGAGGGTTATATTCCTCGTGTCACATACGTTCATATTGAGTTATTATTTATACGTTGTATGCGCCGGACTATTATTATAAGATAATAAAATGGGTAAATGTGTGACCGCATGTTTATATGTTTAAGTTCTGACGTGTGCATGTGCTCTAGCATCTTCCTTTGTATGTGTTTGGTTAGCTAACGGTGTAATGCCGTGTTGTAGACTTTGCAGGTTAAGACACTGCAGAGTGATCCAGACGGGGCGATCTGCTGAGGGCTCCGTACACTGGGGTTATACTCGTGGATGGGTATTTTGGATATGTATATATATATGATATGTTTTGTTGTACTCAGCAGTTGTATAAACCTTTTGCCATGTTTATATATCAGTTTTATGTTTTGGTTTTAATCTGTTTGTGCCTTGTTGTAAGATCGGTGAAATTGTTGTCAGGCTAGGGTCAGGATCCATTGTGAGATCCTAGCCCGGTAGCACATCGAGTCCCGCGGATTCGGGGTGTTACAGGTATTCCACGAAATCTGCAATAAACATGATCCAAAGAAGAAAAGTTGAGGTATCGGAAGAGAAAACCTGGATATGGGGCATGAGCATCATGCCAAAAGTTCAAAATTTCATGTGAAAAATGGCTCTAAATGGCCTTCCAACCAAAGAAAATCTTGACAAACAAAAAGTTCTGGTAGTCATGCACTGCGTATTCTGCAATCACCATACAAAATGCGCAAAACACCTTTTCTTTGAGTGTCAATGCACTCACCTGACCCTGGATAGCACCAAAATATCTACCATCCTCAAGGATATTGACACTTATAATCAATCCATTTATGAGACAATCTTAGTATTGAAGGATAAAATCTCAACACAAGAAGTTAGACAAGTGACAATGATTTGGTGGAATATTTGGCTGGATGGAAATCAAATAATCTTTAACAATAAAAGACCAACACAAAACTTAAAACAAATTGCACTAAAACAAATTGAAGATTGGGAACAAGCAAACATTAACCAATTAACCAAGAACAAAGTAAACAAAATAAACAAAAAACAAAGAAGGAAGACCAAGAAGATCAGCTGACAAAAACCAAAAGTAAACTTCGTTAAGCTTAACTTTGACGCAGCATCAGAAACAACAACCAATTCGCCTTTGGTTTCATCATTCGCAATAACCACGACCTTCGTTTGGCACACGGAAAAGGGAAATGTCATGCAGATTCAGTTCTAGAGGCAGAAGCGTTTGCTCTGCGGGAAGGCCTACAAAAGGCTAAACGGTTAGGAGTTTCGGGCATTGAGATTGAGGGAGACAACCTGATGCTGATCAATTCGATTAACCACGCTTGGAAACCCCCATGGGAGACAGATATGATCATTTCAGACATTTCCGCCAGCATCTCAAGCTTTTCTCAAGCAAGCACCACTCACATCTCCAGGGAAATCAGCACGGTAGCGGACAAGCTCGCAAAACACGAACTTCTGCCACTGAAGACCAGGACGATTTCCCAGACGATGTGGTTGTACTCATCCGTAAGGATGTTGTAGGTCGGTCGGTGTCTAGATATTGACCTATCTATTCTACTTACCTTGTATAAAAATAAAAAAAAGAAGAGAAAATTAGTGGGCCTAGTGTTCGATGCAACTCTTGCGTCACACATTAACAGGGAAATGAGGGGATAACATAATTGAGTTCGAGCCTTTTATTTCTACAGAACATTAATGATTTTCTTTTAACTTCTTCTTGCAGCTGGTGATAATAATAGCTGAATTTGTTTAAAAAAAAATTAAAAATAATCTTACATGTAAATTAAATATTCAACTTATATTGAAATTTTACTTGAAGAAGCGTGATAAGTTCATCCGAATAATGTATTTATTTTTACCGAGATATAGAAATTACGCTTTCATCATCATATTCAACATCATATACATTTTCACATACCAATATTTTTAAACTGAACGTAATATTCGTATTCCAATATTTTTAAACCGAACACAACAATATTAGAGGAAATGAAATATAGGATTTTGGATGTAAATTGGTCTATATTAATCTATAGAATTATTATCATTATTATTATTATTATTATTTATTATTATTATTATTATTATTACAAAACCCAAAGGCTGTAAGTGGTAACAGGTAGTGAGGTATGGGGTATATACATACGTCATTTTAAAAATATAAAAGCCTAAATGCATCTTATTCGATGAGAAGACGTATCCTATACATTATTCTGTGGCATTTGTATAACTTCCTCCCACCTCTCATATAAAGTAAGTGCAGATCTTTACTATATGCTTTCTCGGCTGTCCATATTCTCACATCCACTCTCTACCTCCATTTTTATTCAGGGGCTCTTTTACGATAAAACCCAAATATATATTATAAATATACATTCATGAATCACGACACACTCAACAAAGTTTTTCTTATCATTTTATGCATATATATATATATACACACACATACAGCCAACTGACCGAATATACAACTTGCATGGTCACACCAACAACCACCTCTTTGCGTTTTAACAATCTCATCTTCTCCACTTTTATGTTTTACTTTCTTCTTATACTATTCTTTTTGCATAGTCAAAACCTCTCTTAACTGGCCGGTTTTAGTCCACCACCTTTACCCCTCCGGGCCACATATGGTGTCTTACTATGGCCCACTTTCCGGGTCCTCTTTACTTAGTCAAAAATTGGTTATTTAGTTTGTCACGGTCCGAAGTTATGGTACTACTAAGTTCGAATTTTTGTTCATTTTGTGATAAAATTACAATAATCATATTACTATAGACAAATATATAAGTCTATCTTCTCTATGCGTAGACTTTAAAATTTTATCAATAAATTGGATTGTCGAAAGTAATTTATCTAGTCAACGGTGTGTCGTCTCTTAGTTTTTCTATAAGACCAAGTTCACCCTTTGAGTTAAAATGTCAAAGTTATTAGTTAAAATGTTATTGGGTCCAATATTATTAATTGTCATTAGACATACATTTTCACCCGTTTTGTTTCTTAACCGATTAAATTCAATATAGTTTCATTTATTTATTATTTTTAGTCGTATAATTTGAATGTTTTCCAAAGAAGAAAAAATACCTTTTATTTGTTTTATATAAAAATAAAAATAAAATAATCATAATATAAAAAATTAAAACTAAAATAAGGTGTTTATACAAATAATTTTAAAAAAAAATATTTACTAAAATAAATCATTACAATACATTATAAAAATAATGATAAAAGTACTTGCTTTTAGTAGGATATCTTTAACAGCTATTTTTAAAAAATCAAATCTAAAAAAATGTAATGAATGGGACCATACATATAAATAAAATATTGTTAACAATAAGTTAAAAGAAATTTCACAATAAATATCGATATTTACCCTTTGAAAGTAAAAACATGTACAAACGATGGAGATCGTTTTTCAACAATGACTTTGCTGCAACATTTTATATACGTAACAATCGATAAATCGAATTGGTGAACTTGCTATAACTCAATAATACAGTTTTACAAAGCTCAAGTTGATAACAGTTGAGAGTTAAAAATGAACAATCTGCCGCCCTACCAATACCATCGACAGGCATTCAAATATGTTGATTTCACACATCTTTCCACTTCTTCCTTCCATTTCTTCTTCCTCCTGTTGTATTATTAATAATTTCTTTCTGGAAGCATCTAATTCCGTACAGTATTTTTGCTTGTTTTTAATGTCCTGCGTATCTGAGTGCTTACTTTATATGATTAATTACTTAAATTATCCTCTACATAGTGGTTAATACTACTGTTCCCTTTTGATGCTTACGTTGAATGATCAATCTTTTTTTAATCATTTTTGTTTTTTTTATTAGTCAATGCTGGTATCTAGGTAACCACATTCTGTAATACAGCTGCCAAATCGATCTCAAATGTAATTTGGACGGCCAGATTAGATTAGGGTTTGCTGTGTGTAATCTATCAGTGCCCTTCTCATGCAGACGTGCCCTTATTGTTTTAACTGACTGTTGTAGTTCTGAACTGTAAAAGCTCTGATGAAGAAGATGGAAATATTTTGGTTTATTTTCTTGTTTTGATTGCTGTTGTGACATAGGGGGTGACTTACCAAACCTAATACCCACTTAGTTTTATAAAGGCAATGGTCCTCCCAAGATAATTGATTTCATTTCCTAAGGAACTGTTAATTGTGCATGAAAATGACTTTTTGTTTGTTTTACTGATAATTAGGGTATTTGGTAAGACATTATTTCACTTTCATTTTCAATTTTCATTTATTTATTTCATAATTTTATTATTTTATAATTCTAGGTATCTCTCTTTGCTTACACCTAGATTAGGACCACTGTATAATTTCGTCTGTTGTTTTGCTTGTATTGCAAGTTGGAGTAGGATTTGCTGGTGACCCTTTTTAAAGTTGGATTTGCCTGTTAAGCATTTTAGCCTCAACTTTGCTTGTATGTCTCCTCTTGCTTGTTCTTTCTACTATGACTTCTCATACCATTTGGCGCGAATATGTCCAAATCTTTCCCATACCTTGTTTTGTCCTCTAATGGCCTCTCATTTCACTCTTATATATACTCTTCCTTGCTTTTACCTTCTTTCTCAAACTCTCTCTGTGTAACTTAGAGTTCCTAGAATGAGAGCCAGACGGGTAAAGCGATCAGAGGTATGCGGTTTATTTGAGTCTTGATTAATTTCTTGATGATTGTTATCACGTTGCGTAATCTTGATTATTTTCTTCTTACAGGCCTTTTGGCCGTCTTTAGTGATGAAGAAATGGCTGAACATCAAACCTCAGGTGCATGATTTCAGTGAGGATGATTTTGATACTGAGACCGAGAGTGAAGATGATGGTATCTTCTTTTATTCATGTCGTTTGATTAGTTGAGTTTTTAAAAATGTCTTTATTTTGATTTTTTTGTCTTTAAAACTCGCTTACAGTAAGCTCGGTTAAAGATATTGGATTGCCCATAGATGAAGATCGTCCATGTAGAACTCAGCGAAAGCAATCTCAGTTTGCTACTCAAACATCAGGCAATACAGACAAACCTAATTTTTTTGTTCTTGTTATTTTGTTAAGCAATAAGCAGAAATACTTTATTGATTAACTTTGTATCTGAGTCTTTATGTGTATTATGTCTTGCTTTAAATTTATTTTGTACTTTTTGTATATTGTGTGTGATTTACGTGCGTCTTTCTGCCTGTTGTTCAGATATTCATTCTAGAGGCTGCCAGTTGAGGCATAGAAGAGGCAAATCCGAGACTCTTCGTGTTCAGTACATTAAAAACAAGGATGTGAGGTTAGCTTCTAAGATTTTGCTTTATATTGCAAGTGAACTGTGACTTGTTTGAGATGAATGATCAATGAAGTTCATCGGATTTCACCTTCAGGGTGACAGTGGGCACTTGGAATGTAGCTGGAAAGACTCCAGATGTTAATCTGGATGTAGAAGAGTGGCTTTGCTCGGAAGAACCTTCGGATATTTACGTTCTTGGGTAAATACAATAATCTAATAGTGTTATACCTTAAATTGTGAGAAGTGAGGAGAAATTTTTTTATTTTTTTATTCTATGAGTTCATTTTATTTTGGTATCACTATTCATTTTTTCATATTTAAAAAAAAGTTCGTTTTTTTAGGATAAAATTTGATAAATTTTATTTTTTGACAATTACAAAAATTGAACTCAGTAGTACAAAAAAACAAACAAAATCTTCACTTCACCCGAACCAGCCCTTATATATATATATATATGATTGGTGGTATTTCATCTTAAAACCAATTGACAATACGATAAGTCGATTTTATAATCATGAACTTGCACACATATATATATAAGCATAACCCTTTTGTCTACGTATTTCATTTTCGTATTCTCCAGGTTCCAAGAGGTAGTTCCGTTGAATGCTGGGAATGTATTAGGAGCCGAGGACAACACCCCAATTCGGAAATGGGAGGCAATAATACGTAGGACACTTAACGGAACAATCACACCAGAATCAAATCAGAAAAGCTGTAGTGATCCACCAGCTTCAACAAAAGAGTTTACTACAAAGGAAAGAAAATCAGTGATGAAGATATATGGGATAGACACTGACAGTAGATTAGATTGGCCTGACCACCTCTTAGACACACCTAAAATCCTACCTTCTAACCTGAGATTGCGACGTGTTCTTAGCAGCTCGGGTAGAAGTGGATATGATTGGATGGAGAATCCTCTATTTTCCAGCTCTTCATTTTTATCAGACAAAAGCATAATGAAGAGATCATATGGTAGTTCTGGAAATTTACAGTCATTTTACACTGAACAACAGAAAGTAACAGATCTTTCAGATGAGTCTGATGAATTTTTTGAAGAGGATTCCAAAAACGGTAAAACTCGAGCCAAGTATGTTAGAATCGTTAGTAAGCAGATGGTGGGGATATATGTATCGGTTTGGGTTCGTAGGAAGTTAAGGCGACATATAAATGACTTGAAAGTGTCTCCTGTTGGTGTTGGTCTCATGGGTTACATGGGAAATAAGGTAACATGTTTTGTTTCTCTCATTTATGTTTCTTGACATATATCATTGGAGGTGTAGTATTACAATAGTCCTAAATGTTTGTGTAGGGATCGATTTCCGTGAGTATGTCACTTTATCAATCAAGAATGTGCTTTGTGTGCTCTCACTTAACCTCTGGTCACACAGAGGGAGATGAACAAAGACGGAATGCAGATGTCTATGAAATCCTGAGACGAACTCGTTTCACATCTATGCTTGATACTACTGATCAAGCACGAACGATTCCTTCTCATGAGTAAGCATTAGGCTTCATATACTAAAAATATACTTTTAATTTATGAATTCAAGTCATGACTTAAGTAAGAGAGTAAAAGGTGAATTTTTTTCTTTTGTGTAAACAGTCAGATTTTCTGGCTTGGCGATTTGAATTACCGTCTCAACATGCCAGATGCTGAGATAAGGAAGCTTGTGGCCAGCAGAAACTGGGATGAGCTTATGAAAAGTGATCAGGTAAAATCCATCAACAATTATATCCAATTTTACCATTGATTTTAAACGTCTTAATTTTAACTTTTAAGGGTATGTTTGGTATCCATATCTAGATATTAGATAAGGGTATCGATATAAAAAAATTCATACCTAGTGTTTGGTATATAAGTATATGGATATCAATTTGATATATTGATATACTTCTATTACACTTTTTCTCTCTTTTTGATATACTCCAAAAACTACGATATATCTTATATTTTCACCCCTCTTCTATTTTTTCTTCCCGGAACTATCTCTAGTAGATATCAATACCATACCCATATCTTGATATCAATATAGATAATGATATCTGATATATTGATATCTAGATATGGATGCCAAACATGTCCTAAGAGTTCACTTGTTATGGTTCTTGTCTTTTTATATATTTTGCTTATTCTGAAGGATTTTTACATGGGATATGGTGTGTGTGGCAGCTAATGAAAGAGCTTTGCACAGGGCATGTGTTTGATGGATGGGAAGAAGGTTTTATTAACTTCCCGCCCACTTACAAGTATGAGATAAACTCGGATAGATATGTGGGAGAAGACCCGAAAGAAGGGGAGAAGAAGAGGTCCCCTGCTTGGTGAGTAGATTACCTTTGCAGCCAACTGATCCAAGATAAGGACATGTTACTGAACTGACTTTGTGTTGCAGGTGTGATCGGATACTATGGTCAGGGAAGGGAATAAAGCAACAATTTTACAGAAGAGCGGACATAAGGATGTCGGATCATCGACCAGTTAGTTCGTTGTTCTGTCTTGAGATTGAAGCAGTTGATCAAAGAAAACTGCAGAGAATCATCAACTTAAACAGTGCAGCTGTACATCCTGAGGTTTTTCCTGATGAGTATGGATGCTTGTGAAGTTTGTAAGATAAACTCTATCTTTAATGTTCTTTAAAAATGTTTGATAAAATGTACAATTGAATAGAAGCCTGATTTTAGTACTCTCTCTCCTTACAGGTGATCGGAGATTCATCTGAACAACTGTTGAATGGATCTCACTTTCGTGTAGAATTTTGCAAATATTATACTTTTTGGGGTTGGGCTAGCCAGTGATTGGCGTTTCTTTGAAGTGAACTTGTTACGTAATTGTGAAAAAGAAGGTGCAAAGAACAAGTTATATATATATGTTTGGCTTAATTATGTCAAACATCTCAACCTTTTAGGCAGTTGTGGACTCCAACCTGAACCATCCAAATTTCACTAACTATCTTAGTCTTTTATATAAGTTGTGGAATGATCCTGAAGCTATAAAATAATGAATATTTTAGTCATTATTATTTAAAAAACTATATATAACAGGTCACATTCCACGTCATTGACGGCAAACTTTTTTTTTTTTTTTTTTTTTGAAGATTCAGGATGGCATCCACGACACACTGAAAAATATCGTAATATTTGGTGAAATATGATGCTTAAGGTAGAGATTACATCCACCCTAAAGGTTGGGATATTTTGAGAATAATATCTCTTATAGTTTTTGTTTTTAAACAAAATCTTTATGAGGGTAGTCTCCTGGAAATGGAAGAGGTGTGATTTGCAATACTGTTACTTGTAATCCAAACTAATGCAAAATACTTCACATTTGTTAAATCATGGTTAGCCGATTTTTATACTCTCTACCAAATCAATCTGTAAAATCAGAAACGATGTTGATTTTATGCAAATCAAACATGGTTCCTTAGTAGTATCTTTAATAATACCAGAACAAATATATATATCAGGCTAAGGGGAGAAATAAAAAAATTAAAAAAAAAGATGAGAGAAAACCCTCGAAATAGAGATTCTTTACATGTTAATTTCAATAGAGGTTTGAAGGCATGCCCTTACACACAACCCGTAGTAAAATATCCGGATAAGATAATTTCAAGCATGTTATGGTGTGTCCGTGTAACAATGGCTTCCTATACAATCTGGGTTAGTTACATTTCCAGGTAAGATAGAACCAAAGGTTGGCTCCCTGCTGTCTCTGTGCAATAACTCGTGTCTGTGGGAAAGATCAGCTTATTATCCTGCTGTATTCTGATGATGGAACGAAAACAACAACAAAATGGTCATCTAATGATAACCTTAAATCTTTGCTATTCTAGTGCATGGAAGATGAAAAAAATAAACAAGTGGCTTGTTAAGATTGCAATTCTTACCCTTTTCAAGACATGGATTAACCTCATAAATCATCTAATCTAGTTGAACCCTACGTTTGATGGTTATGTATTACTAGCTTGCATGTGGAAATTGTTTTGTGCTTATAGTATTTCTATACTATGGAATTCATACATTAAGTAGACTGCGGTCCGAAGATAGGAGAAAGATTACTTGAATTTGACTAAAAAAAAAAGATAGTCACTGTGCTTGTCAAGATGGAGTACCTCGCATCATTCGCATGTACCATGGGCTTGAGCTTCAGATAAGGAGTTAAGCTGACTTCTTTCCATGTTGGCAAGCAATTGAATAACTGTTTTCAGACGAGAAACACTGGAAACATTTGAACAATAATAAGCAAACAGTAATTTCATTCACCTCCAGCTAAACACACTATCAAGACAAAGGGCAGCAGACAGAGATGAAGAGTTAAATGCAAAACCTATGCAGCCCATTTTCCATATGAGCATCCAAGGATGATATCACTGAAGGCAGCTCCTCTAATACCTGCATGAACGTCAACTCTCATATTTCAAGATAAAAATATTTTAACAATGGTCAATAGGAGTACTCTTAGTCTCAGACATAAGTTACACACTTGTCCAGTGTTCCTGATAGTTTCTGATTTTTCTATGAGGTTCTTTGAAAGCTTTGCCAAGCGAGCCTGTAGATGAGAAAAATGCATCAGCAATGGCCACAGTAAGCTAAGGCAACAAAGCAAGGTGTTCAAAATGTCACTTCTCTTTTAGCATTTAACATCTATGCTAAAACGAAAACATTATAATCCAGTAAGTCTGAATTTCTTTCCTGGAGTCCTGGACTAAGGCGAACTGTATTCCAAGGGTTTTAGAGTGGAAACTCCAACAGTTAATGCAATAATGTGGATGCTCATTGCACATACAAAGCAAATTAGTCACAACACATGTATATTTACCACCTCCTTTTGCCCATCCATTTGTGGATAAAACTGATGACCGCTGCTGTAAATGACCCTTGAGGAATCCACTATTGAAATCCATACGCAAGGCGAAAAGATAAGGAGTTCAGGGTCGCCTTGAGGAAGGACTAAGAGTATGTTTGGGAGCAAGCTCTTTAAGAAGCTTAATTTGTAGGAAAGGAAAAGAAAATTCACAACAACTAAACCGCTTCTACTGCAGCTTATTGTCCAAAGCTTCAACTTTCAAGCAGTGGCAGACAGATTGTGATGCTGAAAACTTCATACACTAATCGATCAGTGCAATTATGTTGCAAACCCGCCAGATTGTGATGCAGAATACTTCATACTCTAATCGATCAGTGCAATTATTGCGCAAACACGCCACTGTGATATAGGTTTGATCTTTCGCAGTTCAAATAAGCAATAAGTGACGAACGCACTCACAAACCCTAGAATCAAATTTTTAGTGTAGGATTTCTAGCTCTTAATTCAACAGGACTTGTTTGCTTTCCAATTATTGTATTTTTATTACCCTTTCATGTGATGAAAAATAATTTAAATATACTTAAAAGAAACTTATAAGAGCAGATTTTTGTGGCGAATAAGAACAGCTGAATGCAGAGAGGGAGGATATAAGAAAAGAGTTGCCTGAGAAGGGGACGATTGTTGCATAAGATGGAGGAGATTGGATGTTGATTGTATAGCCTGCGATATTTGATCAGACACTGCCGATTTCGCCGTCTCTTCACGGCCGGGGGTTCCTCTTCCAGTCGCCATGGCCGCTCACCCTGCTCGAAGTATATCTCTCTTTGGTCCGCCTCTCGGTTACTCATTTGCAAAATAGGAAGGGGAAAAAAAGTAAAACAAGTCTAAAATTTGTCCGTTTTCTCCAGCAGGTTTCACGCCAAGCCCGGATCTAGGCCATATAAATCTGTTGCGGATATAAATCTGTTGCGGTTGTGGTGGTTGCGGTTTTTGAAATTTGTGGTTTTTCGAAAAACTATTGGATATGTGTTTAGTTGATTAGTTTTGATTTTGTTTAATAACCAAAATATCTCTAAATGTCTTTTCTTTCCATTTAGTCTCTTCTTCTAGAACACGTATATTTGGGAGTCATTCCTGCAATAAAGAAGAAAATTTTGCTCACTCTTCGATCTCTTTGCCTACTTTTTTTATCTCTTCTATTCGATCTTTGTCTTCGATTTTGGTATATTTTCAAGTAATAATTGATCTCTTTGATTTCTGTCCTCTTTGAAAATCTATTCGATCTCGTTGATGTTTTGGTTCAACAGTGGTATCAACAAAGGCAGTATCAACAAAGGCAATTGACTCGAGTTCTTATGAGGGCATGCTCTTCGATTCTCGATCTCTTCGATTCAAAACTTTCAACAATGGTATTTAGCAGAGACGATTATTGGTTCAGTAGTGGTAGGAGTCGATTTTAGGTTTAGCAACGATAGTTGTTGGTTAGCAGAGACACTCCCCGATGCTGGCGATTCGAGCGGAGGATTTGACCCTGAAAGTGAAATTGGGAAGGAAGGATAGAGAGAAGTGAATAAGAGAGGGAGATTTGTCGGCAGAACTACCACCACCTCCCATTTAATCGGCGATGATGCTGAAGTTCAAACACCAACCGGCGCTGTAAACCACAATTATGCTGATATTTCCATAGCTTTCTTCTTCCTTCGTTCTCCTTTTGATTCTCCTTCGTTAGGAAACCTCTCATATGAACAAGAAGATCGGGATGTTGCTTATCATGCCTTCAATTCATAGCCTGAGATAGCTAAGCCTAGCATTGGTCAATTTATTCAATTTCTGGTTGAATTTCAAATTGCAAATCCTGAACTTGACAAGATTGGGGTTGAAGCTTGTTTTCTTGTTCAATTTATAGAACAATTGCAATTTCTTGTGGAGAGCTTTACAAATGAGAAAACAGGGAAGAACTTACCATGGCAAAGGAAAGAGAGAAAGAGAAAACAGAGAAGAACTTAACAATGGGAAATGAGAAGGGGGGAAAAGAGAGGGTATCAGTGGAATACGGTTTCATAAAACATCAACAAATCTCCAAAAACCTTGTCCAATGAGATTCTCATAATGGGGTTTTCACAACCCAAAAACCATCCCAAACAACTACAGTGAAACCTTAAGTTGTAACTAAACACCACATAAATTGAGACCCTTATAACCCTAAACTAAATGAAACCCACTATCCACACAACTAAACACAACCATAGTGTGTACAAGTCCATTTGTTAGACTCATAAAACCCACTCATATGCCTACCAAGTTTGCAATTGTATGAGATTGCATACATACATACAAAGATATTATGGGTCACTACCTTAGATGGGGAGTGTTGAAAGATAATTTTCACGAATATTATGTGTTTGTGAATGAAAATAAAATTAATTTAAAATCATGGATATGATTTTAAAATTAATTGTGAAAAATATATTTTTGGTGTTTTGTATGAAATCAAAATATTATGATGCAATGGTGATTACACTGCCACATTTTCATCGCTCTAATAGTGACGGGTAGTACTATATTATTTAAACACAAAAGTTTATATAATATTGACAAACCAAAAAATATATATATCACAAGCCCAAAAATCACAACGTTGGATTACAACCCATCAAGATAGATGCAGTCCAATAAGTTGAAAACAATGGGCCGTGAGAACATTTGGAAAATGATGGGTTGTTATCTTCTCAACATATTAAAAAGCCCAATACATTTATCAAGGAAAATGGTCAAACAAAAGAAATACAAATTATGCATTTGCAATTTGTATTTTCAACCTTTCAATTAAGGGGATATCAACTTCTCACTTAAAATGGGAAAAAAAGAATATGAGGTGATTATAATTAATTAAATCACTTTAATATGACTTTAAATATTTCCCAATAAATACTATTCCATAGGCTTGTTACTTGCTACCAAATGATGAAATAAGGGTGTTATGGTGACCCTAATTAAGTGCTTTAAATTTGGGATTGACCATCCTTATCCTTGGTCAATGTATTTATGGATGATTTTAATTTACATTAAAATGGAGGGAAGCCAAAAGATAAAAACGGTCATAGAGAATAAATATATTTATTTGCATAATCAATTGCAAATATAAATTTGTCTCTCTCATCTTCCTCTATAAATAGTTTTTGAGACTATGATGTTAGGGGTCTTCAAACAATTTCACAAGCTCAACAAAGAAATATCCACAAATACTTTGCAAAATAGAAAAGAAAGTTGAGAGCAAATACAAAAAGGAGTAAGGGAGAAGTCAAACAAAGTATGGGCAACCCAAGAATCATACAAAGAGTAATGATAATCTCTTCCTTTTTAACTCTCTATTGTGTCTATTTGTTTTAAATTGAGCAGGGAATGAAGACCAAAATTGTAGATGGTGCAAAACAAATAGTTCCTCTACTACACCAAATGGCAATATTTGGATTGGAAACTGAGAGTTGTCACCGCCCCAACCAAACTGTAGTCCGATGATCCAAAAAGGAGTCGATTCATGTGCTACACTATATCTCCAATATGGAAGCTCAAATGGACTCAAGAGACGCACTAACATTGTGGTCGGGAGAATCCAAATGATATGTCAAAGTTCAAAAAGAGAAAGATCCAAAGAAATTGTAGTTGGGAGGATTCTTACATCCAAACGCTACAAAACGAAAAACTTGTTTTGAAAAATTTTCCTTTTAAGTTTCAAATAAAGTTTCTCCTTACATAGTTACATGGACTTTTTAAAATGAAAATCATGAATTTTCATTTATAGGATGGTGAAAAGTTGCTTCTCAAAATATTTTAAAATTGTGCAACTCAAAGTTGTTTCTCAAATATTTTAAAATTGTGACAAGTCAAAGTATGATGAGTTTCTTTTATGACTTTCTAAAAAGGGATAATTTTTTGTTATCATTTTAGTCGGTGACATGAAGTTATCAAGTTATATATTTTTTTCATATCCCTAGGACAAGTGTTTTAGAAGTTGTCAAAGGAATCAAGCCTATACGAATCACCAAGGACATGCGAGGAATGTGCCATGAAGAAGAAGAGGAAGAAAACGTTAGCAAAGTTTCATGGAAAAGGGAGGACGTTGATATAATGCGCCATTCAAAGAAGAGGCATGAAATGTGAGGAAGACACCATGTGAAAAAAGCGGAAGCTAATGTGACAGGATTTGAAAGAGGCAAAAAAAATTTGAAGAAGTGCCATGGAAAGAAGAGGAAGCTAATGGGACGAGATTTGAAGGAGACATAAGAAAGAGTGAGCAAAGCTCCATGGAAAAGGGAGGAAGTTGATATGATGGGCCATTCAAAGAAGAGGCACGAAATGTGAGGAAGAAACCATGTGAAAGAAGCGGAAGCTAATGTGACGAGATTTGAAGGAGACATAAGAGAATGTGAGAAAAGTTCCATGGAAAAGAAGAGGAAGATAATATGAAGGGTGATCCAAAGGAGATGTACAAAAATGTCGATCAATAATAACTCAAGTCAAAAGTCAAGAAGAGTGGGGCCAATCAAACCCAAAACTATCAAATTTCAAGACAAAGGATGGTGCTTTTTCTTCTACAACTTCCAACCGGTCTCGTCAAAGTTCTTTCTTAATGGTGTTTGCACGTGTTAATTAAAAAGGAATTTATAGATCCACATGGATTTAAAGGCAACACTCAAGATACATGGTCGGGTCATGGTTAATTGGACGCAACGGTACTGTGTGAAATGCTTCAAGACAAAAGCGTGGTGCTTTTTCGTCTACAACTTCCAACCGGTCTCGTCAGAGTAATTTTGTCAAAGTTCTATCTTGTGGGTGTTTGCATGTGTTAAAAAGGATTTTATGGAATCCACATGGATTTGAAGACGACACTCAAGATACGTGGTTGGTTCATGTTTCATTGGAGTCAACGGTACTCGGCGAAATGCTTCAAGGTGGAAAAGTCATCACCCAAAAAAAAATTTGTATATGGAAGGATGCAAACAAAAGTACATCCATCACCACAAAATTATAATCGAATGTCAATCATACGAATGAGAGCACTATGGTAAGGTTCTCGCCAAGAGGGTTTCTTTCATTTGTTTCAAGTGGAAGCCGAGAGAACTATTTATATATTGAAGGATGGTCCATGTCAAAATATGTGGTTGAAGATATTCATATGTTTGGTGCATCGAGATGAAAGTAAAAAAATGTTTACTAGTTAAAAAAAAAAAAAAAGACTCGATTCATAGTCAAACCAAAGATACACGTGTGCCAAACCATACAAGGATCGAGCTCAAATAAAAAAGTCATCACCCAAAAAAAAAAGTTTGTTACTTTGTAGTTGGAGTTCAAGTGGTACGGTATCAACAAAACAAATTTATGAAGAAAGAGAAAAGTTATAGAAAATCTGAGATGAAGAATGTGAAGGTCAACTATGTTGCAAAAGTCAAAAGAAGAAAAAAATCAAGAGCAAAGTCGATTGTAACATGGTGTGAAAGCACAATGCGTGTGCATTGAAACCAAGTGATAATAAAATAAAGAAGATTTGCGAACTACGCGCGGTTTGATCCCCGCAAAAAGGGGTACGTAGGAGACTTGACCCAAATTCCAATCAAGTTCAATCGCCAAAAGAACTACGTCGGATTTGATCCCTACAAAAGGGTACGTAGGAAACTTGACCGAGTAAATCGTCGAGTTCAATTGCGGATACCAAGTAAATGATTTTCTAAAGGCATCTCCAGAACTACGTATGATTTGATCCCTATGAAAGGGTACGTAGGAAACTCAATCTCATGACCGTTGAGTTCAATCGCGAATTTCAAGTTGATACCAAAAGAAAGGGTTGAGAACTACGTTTGACTTGATTCCGTCGAAATGGATACGTAGGAAACTCGTCGACTTCAGTCATACCTCATACCCCAAACAAAAGAAGAAAAAAGAGACCGACCATATAAATTCTCATACACAAATGATAGTCGGATAATTTGGAAAACCCTTCATAGAAGGTGGGTTCGAGTGATTCCGGTGATGCATAAAAAGTTGAGAAATATAAGTCATAGTTGGTGCGGATTATGGACGACCTGTCCTAAAAGTTGAGTTCGGTTCTTTTCTATGATGCATGGAAATCGAAGTTTGGAAAAATATTAACTTGAACTACGTAAGGCTTGATCCTTCTTAGGGAAGGTACGTAGGCAACCCGTCGGGTGCAGCCCAAATTCTCAAAAAGAAATTCAAGAGGTCATCCGAAATGTAATCGGTATTGTTTTAGAATCGTGAGGATCGACGAATAAGGGTCGAACCTTATAACATTTTTCAAACAAAATGTGTTAAGTATTTTATTTTCTTGTAGTATTTTTGCTTAACGGGGAGGTTGAGAACTCGATATTTTTAAGACAATCACGGGTCTACAACTTTAAACATTAACAACTGGTCATTGAAACACTATGATCGTTCTCTCATGACATGCTCCTTATCAACCTTGTCTGAAAATTGGAAAAGAAAAAAAAAACATTTTCATTAACGCTTTGATTATCATGTCCTTCTCTAGTCGTCATAATCCCTTGAGGATGAATCTCATGGTGATGTTGTTAATTGATCATTTGGCGCATACCTCACCAATCAGACAAATCTCAAAATTTACCTTATGAAGTGCTTCATTTTCTGATTCAAGAGTCATTGAAGCCGTCCCTCTTCCGCTGGGTTAAGCTGGTTGCATGCTTGTTGGAGACTCTCCATATCGTTTTCTCTAAAAAAACCGCCGGTAAATGAACTTTGAGTTCTCCCGTTAATTTGGAGAGCAAATCGATAAAAAGTGAAAGAAAAAAGTGTGATGAACAAATCAAATGGATTGATAAAGGCACCTAACATTCTTTTGGTTTTCGCATCCTAATTATTATAAGATCCGTATTTTTGGAAATTTGGGAGTTAGTTTTTATACTCAAGAAAGATCATGTAAGATTTCGTTATCGGTTTTAAGTCGGATTTTGTTAGATATCGAGTTGGAGTAATTGTGTAAAATTCACGACTATTTTATTTACTCCTCTTACTTTTACCCACATTTTTCTCTCTATGTAACACCCCAAATACGTAGGACTCGGGGCGCTACTGGGCTAGGATCTCACAATGGATCCTGACCCTAGCCTGACAACAAGTTCACTGGATCTTACAACAAGGCACAAATAGATTAAAACCAAACATCAAACGGTAATATATACATATCAAAAGAGTTTACAAAAGACCGCTGAGTACAAACCAAAACGTATATCCGTACATCATAAAATCACCCATATCCCTCGCATAAACCCAATGTAACCTCAACGGATAACCCCATCTGGATCACTCTGCAGCTCTCCTAACCTGCAAAGGATCTACAACACGGTATTAAACCGTTAGCTAACCATACACATATATATATAGAAGATGCATAAGCACAAACACACTTCAAGAAACCATAAACATAGAATCATGCTGTCACACATTAACCCGGTTAATTATCTTTATATAGTCCAACACTCAAATCGTGTATATATATATATATATATGAATATGAATATATGTGACACGAGGAACATATAATGCTCGCCTCTGAGTGCTATAGCCAGCTGGAGTGGTATGAGCGCACCTTCCCGTATACCATAAGGAGTGGTAAGTGCCCTTCTCGTATACCAGAACTGACCTGACTACAGAGAACCTCTCAGACTCCACTACGGGATGAAAGACAAGTTGTCACAACCACTACAATGGGCAGTCACTAAACCATAGGTCGGTAATAATCAATATTGCATGCTATAAAGCATATAACAAACACCACTCATGCATACATCCAATATAAGGATGGTAGCTAAGTAAGTCCTATGGACTTACCTCAACCTCGGAATATATCTCAGACTCCACTACGAAGACTATACAGAATGTGAACCCCGATCTCCTCTTCGGATCTTCACGTGAAGAATTCACGTCTTTCTTCATTCCACAGCCACATTCATACATATACATACACATATAAGCATCACTATATGCCTAGGAGAACTAACACAAGTTGAACTTGTGGAAATCCTAAGCTAAATGAAGGAAAGGAAAGAAAGAAAGAAAGAAAGAAAGAAAGGAAGAAAGAAGAGAAGGATACTTACCACGGCTGTGATCTCAAGCCCAGAAAAAGCTCAACACAATACTCTCAACTAGCTCCCAAGTTCAGCAACTACACACCACATCAACATCAACAAAGCTCCACTCTTCCAAACCAAGGAGAAAGCAAGAACAAGATCAAGGGGAAGGAGAAGAGAAGAAGAACAACTTGATATGGCTGGAGAAGAAGTGAAGGAAACTCTTGATCCTAAGGTAAGAAGAGGGTAAGGAAGAGAAGGTAAAGCACGGTCCAACCGGTCAACAAAACTGGTTGCAGCCGCAGGAAACCGCAGGGGCGGATAACTGGACGAGCCGCAGGGGCGGCTTCCTAAACCTGCAGAGGCGGCTAAGACCAAAACAGCTCCAAAGACTAAGGCTCTTACACTCTAGTTCTACCCTCATTTTCTCTCTTCTCATTTTTCTTGGTGTAAAAGCATTCACAACCAATAAACTTAGTTAGAGCTTCTTATTTTACATTTGAATTTTCTCTCCCCACAACCTCACTTTAAGGAACATTCATTCATATTTCTCACAATGCAGAAATTAAATTTCTTCATTATAGATTGAGATCTTTAAATTTATCTAAATAATGTAAAATTAAATGTTCTGTTTGTTGAACATATTTTTTCCAACTGTTTTACTTTTACACTACATTTAGAAGAAAATTACGTTGATTGCCAAACACCTCTTTTACGGTCGGGAAAGAAGGGAGAAACATTGGGAGCAAGACCCTTGTAGTTCAACATCGGGTGCACATCGTCAGAGTCGGGAAGCTTGGACTTGTAGTTTTTCAAGATGGTGGTGCCGCCGAGCTTGTTAAAAATGCCGGAAAGGTGCGGGAACGAGCACCGGTAATGTCTTGATGTTGGTTGATGGCGTCGGTACTCTTTGAAATTGTGCACAAAGCCTTGGATGGGTGGCAAGCCGCCGGACATAACAAGGACAAACTCCGGATCAGGAGGCTCGAACTTGTAGTCCCTTATGATGGTGGCTCCTCGAAGTTTGTCTATCACGCCGTCAAAGCTTTTGACAATGTACGTCGGGGGCATGCCGGAAAGAAGAAATGATGAGCCGGAAGCTAAGTTATTTGACAAAACAAGGACAAACCTCGGGTCAGACGACTCAAATTTGTAGTCCAACAACATAATGGTGCCATTGTCGGGATTGATGGCTTATTCACCCTTGATGGTGTCGACTTTGTTGATTATGGCTTCTTCCTTGTCCATGATGGTGTCGACTTTGTTGAAAATGGCTTCTTCTTTGTCCATGATGTTGTCGACTTTGTCGAAAATTGCTTCTTCTTTGTCGGTGATGGTGTCGACTTTTTTGAAGATGACTTCTTCTTTGTCGATGATGGTGTCAACTTTTTTCGAAGATGGCTTCTTCATGTTGGGAGGCCATCAAGATGGCAAGAACTCTCTCCAACTCTTCCTTTCACGCCTTAGAGCATCATTCTTTTACTTGAGCATAACATAGTCATCTTTGGGACATGTGTTCGCTAATTTTACACCCTTATAAACCTTTATCAATAATGATAAAGACCTATAAGTTAGTAAAAATCACGGTATGCTTTAAATTTATAACACTCGCAATAAATACTCAATCGCAACGAACCCACAATGTATGGATCAATTGCAGGATGAACAAGTATTTCAAGGTCGATCTCAGGAACTGGGAGGATTAATTTGCAATAATGATTATAAATAGGATAGATCTAGAATAAGAAAGAGGTTGGAAAAGATAAAGGAAAGAAATCAAAAGGCTCAGCGTCGTCGGTTAAAGGCTCAGCGTCGGGTCATAACATTGTCAACTTCTTCAAGATAAACACGTCGTCGGGGGGCAACATATGTATCCTCAAAATTAGCTTGTTGTTGTCGGTGTGGATTCCGTTGGTGTCCGTATATGGTATGTTTAGGCCTTGGTGGATCGGGAGTAGGCAACCACTCCTCGTCCTCAAAATAGGCACGCCGATGGCTTTGTTAATATCGTCGGTACCCATGTGCGGTTGTCTTGGGCTTTTGTGGGTATGAAGGAGGCAATCGTTCCTCCTCCTCCTCATCAAAGGAATCATCATCGTCGTAGAATGGTGAAGAACGTTAAAGACCAATGAAGAACAATGAAGAACCCTTGATTATTCTTGAAGAACTATGAACAACGATGAAGAATTCTTGAAAAGCACTAAAGAATAGTAAAGAACTCTTGAATAAATCTGAAGAACGATGAAGAGCTCTGAAGAACTCTTGAAGAACAATCGGGAAAAAATAGCAAAGAAACTTAGCCTCGATCCCGAGCTCTAATAACAATTTGATGCGTCTTTGGATGCGTTAAAGGACGAACTCCGGATCTAGATCAATCTAGAGATTCAACTACTCCCTTGTTGATGTGCAAGTTGTAACTTTGATAGAATATGGTTGGTGGAAGCAATTGAGATGGATGCGGAAGCGAATGTTGATTCGATAGAGGGAGATCGAGCAAACTGTTGAAGTGGATAGATTAGTGATTCTTGAGAAGAATCCTTGAATGTATGTTCTTGGATCAAAGACTTAAATCCAATGAACAACTTTAGATGATGGAAGAAGAAATGATGCCCAAAATCAAGAGGAGGATTTTCCCTTCAAATAACTTGATTAAAATTGAACATGTTTTATAACTAAGGCCAAGCATCCGTTATATAAAGGACGTGAGTCAAACCAAAGGTCGAAAAATAAATGACGGAATTAAAAGTCGGAGTTAACTTCCAAAAATGAAAGATCTAAACTATGAAATGTCAGAATTTATGTCCTGGGATTAGGTTCCAGAATTTAAGTTTTGAAATGAAAAGTCTATTACTAAATAGCCGAAATATGATAAATGTGTAAAAAAAAAAACGGGCAAGCATCATGTCATGACAAGGCATGCCGCATGTTGGGCTGTCTTAGCCGGAGACATGGTTGACATTGACATCTGGGGGCGTATCAAAGAATGTGGAAATATGTTTGGTATTTTACAATCACAATTTTGTATTATTAGAGGGGCAGCTTGTGGGTGGCATAAAGAAGTTCGTTACATCATGTTGACATGTATTATATTACATAACATGAGTGTCGAGGACGGGCGACTTGAGGATTGTGATGAAGATTTGGATTCGGATGATGAAGAGGAAAACGATATGAGGCCTAAGTTAACTATTGTTTAGGAAGGACCAACTGGTGATGACTTTGATATTGTTGGTACAGATTGCAAAATTTTCCAAGGATTCATGAACCAATACAATGTCATTACATGTGAGAACACTCACTTAAGTCTTCAAAAAGATCTCATTGTGGAAAATGCAAGGCAACTTGTAGATATAAATCTAGTATGTGTATTGATATGATAGTATTCGAGTTGGGGCTTAGCAGCGTAATATTTATCAACAAAGAGACCTTTTGTATCTTATGTTTTGATTAGGATGATGGATATTTGTTGTTGCACCTTCTACATATTTGTGAAAGTTGTAAACTTTAGCATCCAAATTTAGTTTTGTGTTAAATATGATATGCTGATTATTTTTAGTGAATAATTGTTTTTGTAGATATTGATCGGTAATTGAAAATAATGTATTTTAGTTTTGGGATACGATGATTATCGTGATTGACGTAAAAAAAAAACTTATCAATTTGCTTCATGTATCATCTAATGATCAAGTGAATTAAGAACATTCTAATTAGAGTTCAATGAATAATATTAATCATGTTATTTATGATAAGTCTAAAGAAGATACATAATATCCTGATTTGATGAATGTATACTACACAATTTGTGTGAACTGCCATCACGGATCCTATTGTGCTTGTGAATAATTTTGATTTTGGTTTGTGCATTTGTATGAAGATTCAATATTCATTTAAACCTTCTTTCTATTCATGTGTTGTGAGGAACTAGTTTGTGATGTCCTCCTTGTCCTGCTCAACAAAGAATGCAAATGAAGTAAAATTCAAGGGCAACATGTTTTTCAGGAACTTCAAGCCAGTTTACAAACATTTGTTGTTTTCTTTTTCTTATCATTTTAAGAACTTCAGGAAGCAGTTTACAAACACATTTTTTTCCCTTCTTTATTGAATAATCAAAAATTAAGGCGAAATTCAAGACAACAAATTAAAGCCATGAAAATTGAAGGCAACCAATTAAAGGCATAAAAAATGAGAACATTTATGTGGTTATTAATTCACGGAAGCTGATGACAAATCATGAGAGGAAAAGACGTCACATGACGGAGGATGATAGATGCCCATTATGTAACGACCAAGCTGAAAACGTTATTACATCTCTTCAGAGACTGTGCACACGCGACGGGAATTTGGGAAGGCTTCATTCGATTACAATTGCGGGGGAATTCTTTTCTACGATACACACCAATGGAAAATATAGTTTATTGTCAACCTGCGGTGGTGTTGGAGGTGGAGGATTGAGTGGGTCTTTCAAACGTACTTCCCCCCCCCCCCTCCCCCCCCCCCCCCCCCCCCCCGCAGGAGATGGCCATTTTCAACTCTAACTAGGTTAGCTTCATGGCAAGTTGCAACCGCTAGAAAAATTGCGTAAAGGCAACGATGAATAAAAGACCTGGTCGTGGGTCAAGTGGACGTCTCCTCAAGAAGGATACTACAAACTAAACACGGATGGTGCCGTCAACTCGGAGACCGGTGGTGCTACTGCCGGGGGTTTGGTTAGGGATTGTAATGGCCAGTGGGTTGGTGGATTCGCTCATAACATTGGAACTTGCACCGTTCCTATGGCGGAGTTGTGGGACTATGTTCAAGGCTCTATTTGGCTTGGAATTTGGGATACCGTAACATCTTGGTCGAATTTGACTCCAAGATTGTGGTGTTGTTGGTTAAGAAATTTGTCCCACCAACTCACCATTTATTCAGCCTGGTATCGAGGTATCAAGGCTTCTTCCGTAGAGATTGGAATATCAATTTCGCCACATCTATCGGGAAGCAAATGTTGCGGCCGATTTTTATTGCTTCTTTTGCGTTTTCATTACACTTGGCTATCATTTTCTTAGTGACCCTCCGACAGGCTTTGTTCGATTATTAAGACTAATGCACAAGGTTGGCGAACCTTAGGCTTATTTCTTGTTAGTTTTTCTCATGTTTTATTCGAAATAATTAAGACGGATACTTAGGTATCACCGTCACTTTACCAAAAAAAAAAAAAAAAAGCAATATATAAGCTAGCAAATTAAAGACATGTTTTTTCCTTCTATATGTAGGCAACAAAATTATGGCAATATATGGCAACAATTTAAGGGCAACAAATTAAGGCAATATATGACAACAATTTAGGGGCAAAAAAATTCAAAGCTAGGTTTAACAATATATAGCACCAAAATTCAAGCGGAATTTTAGCAATATATAAGGCAGCAAATTCAAGCTAGATTTTAATTTTTTAAATTTTAGTTGTTTGAGTTTAAGGAGGTAAATACATAAGACAATAGTATTGCAAGCATCATATTCCTTTCATATTCATTTCTAAATCTGTTTAATTTTTTTAAGTTTAAGGCAACAAAATTAAGGCAATATATATTGCAAAATTCATGGCAACATGCATGTTTAGTTTAGTTTTTTTTTTTTTTTTACATATGCAGCAAAATCAAAGAAAACATACATGTTTAGTTGTCTTCATCTTCATCCTCCTATGGAATCGAATTTGTGTTTGAAGGTCATCATCGGGTTGTGGGTTCATGATTTCACCAGGATACTTTCCGTCCATAAATGGTTTTGGGTAATATGCCCATCCCCAAATGAGTTGTATATATGTTCTACACATAGATGGTCGTGGGTAATATGCCACCATCTAGATAGACTCTCCGGCCCTCTTCTCATCTTTCATCTTGTTTCTCAACTATCTTCCTTTGCATATTTTTCCAATTTTTCTTTCTAGTCGGGAGACATGGTAGTTGTATCCTTCTCCATTATTCTTCCCTTTATTTAATTTATGTCCTCCCTCTCTTAAAATAGAAAGGCCTCTTTTCGCAAATCCATTTGTAAACACATGGTAGCTCGTTGATTCTTCTCCTTGAGGCTTTGTGAAAATTTATGATCAAGTTTCTGCCTTAATGCAGTTGCCTCATTTGGTTGCTCACATACTCTCAACTGTAGTTATAAAGTTCAAATCCTTTGCTGCTTTTTTTTCCTCCTTTTTCGAAGTGCATTTTTTTTTGGCACACTTCCTTTCTTCCGGTTTCACCAAAGGTTCTACAATTTCACCTCCATTGAATTGATCTTCATCTTTATCCAAGTCAATTGGTGAATCATCAACAATTGGTTCAATATGTATTACTTGACGGCTCCTTTTCTTCGATGTTTCTTCAATTGTTGTAATATTGTTAGGGTTATTTCTAACTTGAGAAAAAACCCCTTAACAACCTCATTACAAACAAAACTTGAAATGTTGACTTCTTTGGCTTCAGTTTTTTCTTCATTTGGATGTGCCATAGTTTATGTGCTTCTTCAAGCTATGTGACATGTATAATCAAAATTTAATCAATATAATAACTCATTGCTCATCTATCATGTTCAAACATCATCCCAAAACAAATTTAAGTTCCATTACTAACTAGTACATCACAAAAAATTCTGGTGTTATAAACCTACGACAACCAACAACTGCTATTAGAATAAAATCAAAAATAAAATGGATCCCTCAAAACTCAAAACTAACTCTAAAATTGATCATCGTACCTCGTCCATCACATTCGATCCACTCCTTTTCCACTTGCGAGCTTCCCTTAATGCACAATGCCACTCGTAAAGTTCAATCTTTAAACTTTTCCATCTCTCTATGAAACCTGAAGTTGATCGAACAATACCCCTCCAATTAGTGACGTAGTGTTGCTTCACATTTCCCCATAGATTGGTTTTCCTTCGATCTTTACAAGACTTACATAATTGAATATCTTCAGCCTCAATCCATCTTCAGCCTCCGGGTTCACCATAATCATCTTCTTCGGTTCCTTGTTGTCCATTTTATTTGAGTTCTTGTGACACATTCAATCAAACAGAAACGGAGAATATGAAGAATTAACTTAATTTTGTATAGTGCAGGGGAAGAGTTATTTCAGTTTTGTAAAGCACAGAGGAAGTTAACGTTGTTGGATATATATATATATATATATATATATATATATATATATATATATATATATATATATATATATATATATATATATATATATGCTTTTGTACTAAATAATGCTTTTCAAATTTTTAATCTTATTTTCTGATTCAATTTGAAATAAAAGGAGAGAAAGGCCAACCAAAATCCAAGTGACAACTAGTTATCAAATGTCACAAAATATGTCATTTTTTTCCACCTTTGCAATTATAAAGGTTAGCAAATGTAAAAAAAAAAAAAGAGGCTAAAACTAACGGGTGGATATCGTTTTTGAACAATAAATGTCGCCATATCATTTTATCCGAGTGACAACCGCTAAAATGTAACATGTGAACTAGATATGTCTTTCCCCGTTTTTTTTTTAACTAGTTAAAACTAATGTTGTTTCATGTATTTTATTTTTGTAGTGACATAATTTGAAGTTTTGTGAAAGAAAAAACACCTTTTATTATATTATAAATAAACAAAAATATAATTATATTAGAAAAGTAAAATAAAATAGGTGTTTATACAAATACTGTTTTTTTTTAAAAAATTATTTATGACAATAAAATAATAACAAGATATTTTAATAATAATGAAATAATACTCATTTCAAATTGATTAAGTAGGTATATTTTGGTCAAATAATCTATAAATGTAAAAAATTGAAGTTTTTTTATATGATGTTTCAATTCGTGAGTAATTTAAGGGTGACATATTTTATAAATTATTTTTATGGTTTAATAATAAATAAAAGGTAAAAATAAGATTTGCGTATATGATGTTTAAGTTTTAACTGAGGTAAACATATTTTATATTATTTCATGGTTTTTAAATAAATATAATTTAAATCATAAAATTACGAATATATTTGTTAATAACATTGTAAAAAATTATAATATTAATTATTTTGTCGTCAAACTTTAAAAAACAAAGCGCATAATGTGAGAATATTATACTATTTATATTGTATGATGTGGTTTTACTTAAAAAAATTAATAAAAAAGTTGATTTCTTAAAAAAACAGTTTTACAAGGTATTTTCAAAAAATATAATAAAATGGGTCCACATATGAATATAATATTGTTGATAGATGATTAAGAAATGTTAAATGTAAGATTTTAGCATTTTTAAATTTTAAAGGTTACTAAATGTCAAATAAAAACCAATTAAACCAAATGGGTGGTGACCATTTTTACAATAATGGATGACGTCATATCCTTTAACTATACGACAACCGTTTAAAACCGAAAATATGAACTTGATCTAAGAGGGTAGGTATAGGCACCGGCAAACAAGGGCAAGCCGGGTCCGCCTGTCCGGGCCGAAGCCCGGCTCATGCGGTTGCGGACAAGACAATAGGCCCGGATTCCGGGCTTGACCTGAGTCCGGCCCGGGTCCGGGGATGCCTAAGTCCTATGTACTTGACCATTCTCTTGCTTCAGCTATGATTTACGAACACTTCTAGAAGGTAGAGTGTCCCGTGTCCTGCCGTGTCGAACACGGAGACACGTCAGGACACGGTTCGGACACTGTCAAATATGACCCGACACGGTCAATACACGTTTCAGAGGTAGGACACGGAGATGACACGAATTTTGTCCGGTCAAGACAAGGTCAACAAAAGTTTTCACTATTTTTTAAAGGCTAAACCTAGCCCCCATATGATCACCTGTGAGATTGTGGTTGCCGGAAGCAAGACATTGATCTTCTTTTTCTTCGGTTCCAATGTTGAAATGATGTTGTTCCGCCTTCCGACTTTTTCTGTCCATTTTCTTCCATTCTTGTTATGATTTCATAAATTAATTTTGAACATTTGATTACTAGTTTATTGTGTAATCTTTTATTTGTTGAATGTTGAACGTGTTTTTCCAATTCTTTCACTTTTTTTATTTATAAATTTTTTATTATTGTTTTTCTTGATTGATTATGTTGTTCGGTTGTTGTTGATTTACAAAATGGTTGATTCGTTCTTCAATTTTGAGAATAACCTGTTCGGCACCGCAAGCTTTTACGTTAGCTTAAGCTTTTTTGGTAATTCAAGCTTTGTAAAATTTGCAAAGCTAACGAAAAATCTAATTGATGTTTGGTAAAAGTAGATTTTTTTATAGATATATTGATAACTTTACCAAAAAGGACAAATATTAAAGTATTTTTATAATATAAGAGAGATGACACAAGGGGTAAAATTGGAAGAAATAAGTGAAAGCTACACAATAATCTCCACAAAGCTATCAAAACTAACTTTTTAAAATTCCTCCAAAAATCTCATCAAAAGGCTTTCTAAAAATCTAATCTCCACAAAAAGCTTGTGTGTCAAACACTAACAAGTTTTTTAAAAACACAAATCTCTAGTAAAATCTACACAAAAAGCTTTAACGAACACAAGTATGTTTATTTGAGATTATAAGACTAAGACCCTGTTCTTAGAGCTTTTTCGCTAGATTATTGGAGAGCTTTGAGAATATTGAAAGCTAATAGGTGTTTGGTGAGAGAAGATTTTTGTAGAGATTAGAGTTTTAGGCCCTGTTCGTTAGAGCTTTTTCGCTAGATTATTGGAGAGCTTTGAGAATTTTGAAAGCTAGTAGGTGTTTGGTGGGAGGAGATTTTTGTGGAGATTAGAGTTTTAGTAGCTTTTCGTGTAGTTTTTTGGGTAGCTTTTTGAAACCTTTGTGAAAGAGCTTTTTCATTAGCTTTCTATAATGTTGGTCCAATTTACCCTCAAATATATATATGCATGTTTTATTATTATTTATAATGCTTATCCTTTTTAGTAATTTCACCACAAAAATCTACCCTTAAATCTCCACATACCAAACACTTTTTAGCTTTTTCGTTAGATTTTCATATTTTACAAAGCTACCCAATACTCTACCCAAAAATCCACCGAAAAAGCTTAAACTACACAAAAAGCTCAAACTACCGAAAAATCTCGCTCCACCGAACAAGCCCTTAAGTAGATTTTTAGGTAGCTTTTTTGGTAGGTTTTTGAAACACTTGTGAGAAAGCTTTTTCATTAGCTTACTATAATTTTTGTCCAATTTACCCTCAAATATATTTGCATGTTTTTATTATTATTTTTAATACTTATCATTTTTCGTAATTTCACCACAAAAATCTACCTATAAATCTCTACATACCAAACACTTTTTAGCTTTTTCGTTAGATTTTAATATTTTACAAAGCTACTCAATACTCTACCCAAAAATCTACCAAAAATTAAACTACCCAAAATGCTTAAACTACCGAAAAATCTCGCTTCACCGAACAAGTCCTAAGTTTAGTTATATATTTTGTAATACTGAAAATGTTTATTTTTAAGATTTTGTTTTTTATATCTTGTTGTCATGTTGACGACTTTATCTACTCACGTATCATTGATTTTTCATATATATATATATATATATAAAATTATGATATATGAATTTTATTTTTAAATAACTTTAAAATGATATATTATTTATTTTCATCGTCGTGTCCGTTTTTCGTGTATTGTTCTACGTAAAAAAAAAAAAAAAGCGGAACCTCCTTGCCCTCGAGGGCTCTTACTACATAATCTCCAATTTTGCCCTAAAAATTACACGAATCAAGACATAGCTGGTCAAAACTCAAAGCCCTTGTAGGCCCCATAACGTTCTCCGTCCTCGCTTTTTCCGCCCTCATATATAAACCCCTCCAAAGATCTCTCATTTCCTTTCGTCTATTTTCCTTCCTCAGGATCTCCGCCACCACTGCGTGCCCGTCGATCTGTGAATCCAAGCAATCTACATTCTAGATTAATCTAGCGACGACAAAGCTAGCAAGTGGAAATGGCGACAAATACAATGAACCTCTCAACGATGCACATGTCTGCGTTGAAGTCCGAAACTGTTAAGCCCTCTGATTGTCTGTTTTCGGCTAGGAACTTCAACGATCTGCGCTTGCTGTATACCGTCAAAAGCAGCTGCACCAGGAGTCGCTGTCTTTCCAAGGACGCTTTCACCGTCCGATCTGTCAAGATTAGCGAGCCGAGCCGAAATGCTAGTTTCACTCCTTCCAATGGAGCTCTTCATGCTGTGAGTTTTTCTGTGTACTTTGTCTCTATTTATCGGGTCCAAGGATCTTGTTGTTTGATTTCTATTTGACTGATCAATTAATGCTGCCGTCTTTCCCAAATCTGGCATTTCTGTCATTGCAAAGCGTTTGCGAGATGGTTATATTGATAGTGGGGGTGAATAGACGACATGTCGACATCTATTAAATGCTGTTGGATGCTAATTTAAAAAAAATTAAATAAACGGCGTTTGGTTACTTTGGAGCGTATATGAGGTTATTAGAAGGAAATTCAGTCAAATAAACGTTAATTCAAGTTGGATATATGCAGAACATGAGAAGCGATTTAAATAATTTCAAAATTGTAAAATTGTCTTCTTGAGAAGCTGGACATATTTCCCTTAGTTTTTCTGTGGTAATTGTAATATTTCTTGATGTTTTAGCTACTATCTGTTGATGATGACTTATATAGATAGAGGTTCGAGTTAACAAGTACAGCTTTTCAAAGTTTGTTCTGTCAAGGAATAAGCATTTTAGTTGCAATGGGAAACAGGTTAGATGAGATTCCTCTGTTAAATCAATGGGATAAAAGTACGGGGAGTCATGTCTTCTGCTCTCTGCCGTGGATTTTCAAGTATTACACATGCTGCAAGGTTCCATGCAACGTGTTGGTATATTTTACTAGACACTTTTGTCAACTGGTTTGTTTAACAGTTGTTTACTTGGTTCTCTTCGAAGAGCCAAGGTTGATTTAGCATTTAAATGAATGCTGAAAATTAAAGTTTGTATGTAGATAATTTGTCATTCCAAATGAAATTAAGATGGTACCTTTTCTTTCCCTAAAAGTAATGGAGGTATAACTGAATACAGAAAAGTAGAACTACATATGATTGTTTGAGCACATTCATTAAATCCTTTGTGTTTCTAAATTCCTAAATGATGCTTAAGCTGTATGTGTTGCTGACTTGCTACTGCTGAGCATTTGACTTTGGTAGTATTTTTCAAGAACTATATGACGTCAAGACTTATTTTGGCCATTTTTGAGAATCTTCTTCAAAATGTTAAATTTGTATTCAATCTCTTATCAGAGTTATTTCTGAAAATTTATTTTCTGGAGGGAACTTGAGTTGGGATTTGTGTTTTAGTACTGCCTATGTTTATATTGGTCAAGTAATTGTAAAACACTTGGTCAACATGGTTTATAGGATGTTGTTTATACAGTTTTAATTTTTTTCGTTTGCTATAGTAATTATTTTTGAGCTGGATCTTAAAATGATTACTTTGGTTCAGTGCGTATAGAAAGCAAAAATGATACTTGATTGATCTGATGACTTCCATGCATCAATTGGTGCATGAATGAGTCTTTTCATTGGATCTTTACAGAGATAAAATGTTGTCATGATTGTTTAGAAATGCTGCCATTCTGTGTATCCAGTAATATGAATGTAGAATCCCTTGTTTGTTTTGCATCTTACTGTTTTTTCTATTTAGGTTCCTTTTGAACTGCAATCCAATGATTGTGATGTAGAACAACCAAGAGCAGAATCAGCTACTCAGAGGAAAACGAAAATAGTCTGCACAATTGGTCCTTCTACAAGCACACGTGAAATGATATGGAAACTCGCTGAATGTGGGATGAACGTTGCACGTTTAAATATGTCCCATGGTGATCATGCATCTCATCAGAAGACCGTTGACTTAGTTAAAGAGTATAATGCTCAGTTTGAGGATAAAGTCATAGCCATTATGCTGGATACTAAGGTATATCCATGTTTTAATAATGTTATACTTTTACTTCATGTTTATTTCGTACTATTTCCTTAATCATTAGGGTTTTGATATTCAAAATTTATTAGCTTCTTTGATAGAGGTGGTATGGAACTTAGTATTAAGAGATAATGCTCCAATAATTTCTCATCACCGAACTTTTTATTGTTTGTTTTAGCTATCCGTTTGGATGATTCATTGATTCTTGATGAAACTACTCTATCCATGATCATTGCCGAGAATGCTGTTTTCTTATTTACCCCCCTCTGTTCAACATGGAAAATTTGCACTAACCGTTCTAGAACATAATATCTACTATTTTGTGATACCTATATGTCTTGCGATCATTCAAAGTTGTGATTACAATGGCAGTGCAAAAGGTGACAGACAGGCACAATTACCTGTTTTTGAGAAAGATAAACCACTCTAAGGTGTATAATTGACTCTGTCTTGTTGTTAAGTAAAGCTAGGTAAGTTTTTTGCCATTTCTTTGCTGTATCCTTATTGTAAACCCATTTCCCGAACAAAATTTGAATGGACTTCAGATCAGTTAGTCGCTCACAAAAGGCACACCACTTAGCTAGTAGGATTTTGAGCAAAGCTCTCCGGTTTTGTCAATCTAGTTGCTCATATGGATGCACTTACATCATTTTGATGGGGCATACAGAGTCCTATCAACTAATCGCTCTAATCATTGTGAGAACTGGTAACGACTCATATCTCTCTTATCATCTGGTCAACCCATGTCCTTTGTTGGATGACTGCTACTAGTGGTTAAATATGGCTCCACATTCCAACGAAATCTACTCTATTCTTCCATTATGAACCGTGTCATGCCTTACTGGGATCATATAATGCTGAACCTACCTGTTGAGCAGAAGTTCTCTTTCAAATTATCCATATAAGTTACACGGACAGGTGTAAGGAATAGGGAAACTGAAACGATACGGACACGGGGAAAGGTCATAGTTGCCATAAGTTTCCTTGTTTCCGTGTGTTCCTAGGAAATAGGAATTGCGGCACCTTTGAAATTTCCATGGAACATAGCTATCTATCAGTGACTAAGTTTTAATTGTCTGGAAACTAATTTATTTGCATCATATTGTCTACTGAAGCTTTTTAAGGCTGCTTGCTGACTGCAACAGCCTTTTATCTCATAGAGTAGCCTTAACCAAATCCTAGAGGTGGGATGCAAATTGTTATGTCCAGTTTTATCAATATGTCAAATTGGTTTCTTATGCCATGTGGAAAAACTTTTTTATTTCTTAACATCCCAATTTATCTCCTCCTGAAAATGAGATTCCATCATGATGATTTGCCAGGAAGGTATTAAGATCTAACCAGTAGTTCACACATTGTGCACTTCTTTTATCTTTTCTACTACCCTTAGAAGAGATGCCAGTTACTTTGAAATATCTCTTCTAATCTTATTACGTGGTTCATGTGTGTGAACATCTTTTTATTGATATGTGAAATTTGGCATTTTTTTGCCCTGTGTAAATGCTTCTACTTCTTATCAAAATTTTCGTCTTCCTGAAATGAAGTACCGTAATGAGGGATTGTGAGGACGATATCGAGATCTAACCAGTAGTTCATACACTTTTGTCTCTGAGAATTTACTAAGCTCTATTAACGTAAGAAGAGACATCAGTTGCTTCGAAACCATCTTATTCTGATAAAATTACATGGCTGGCTTGACTTACAAACTTCTTTTTATTGTAGCTTATCTTTGTATTCTATTCTATTTTTTTTAATTCCTCCAACCTCTAGGATATTATTATAAGCGTATGTCATGTAGGGTCCAGAGGTAAGGAGTGGAGATGTACCTCAACCCATCTTACTGAATGAAGGACAAGAATTCAATTTTACTATCATTAGAGGAGTAAGCACAGAGGACACTGTTAGTGTAAATTACGATGACTTTGTGAATGACGTGGAGGCTGGAGACATGCTGCTTGTTGATGGTATGTATAACATTATATGGTGATTTTTTTCCAGCATCTTGCTAATGTTGAGCTAAAAGGAAGACATGGAATTATAAAATGTGACTTCACATTATAGTAAAGCCCAAAACGTGATGGTAATAGTGGAGAACAATTTCAACAATGTTTATAACTCAGCTGTAATTATCATTATGTAGCTTTCCATCCTCAATCTCCACAAAGAGGTGGACAAGTATGTGCCTTTTTCAATAATAATTGTTCTTGTTATATGTGAGAGAGTGCTAGACCTTCAGATAGAATGGTAATAAGCATTTTCCGGCATTTGTTTATGTTGTCGTCGATCAAGTGTACTAGTTGAGCTGTTTATTTACCACACGTTGCATATTGAAGAGGGAAAAACGTTGTCTCCATACATCTCTAGAAGTGCTGCTTCAGCAGGCAGCAACTTGCTCTCAGTTGGTTTTTGTCTTTTCTTCTTTTTTTCTACTTTCAACATTCTTTGTGTTTATACACACATGAAAATTTGGCCATGATGGACATTGGCTGGCACTACCTGAGATTTGTTACTGAAAAATGCTGGCCAAGATGGGGCCGATCTTTGGAATTGTGAGTGTGTAGCTACTGATATAGAGTTGGCTTCTTTTGAGTCTTCTATGAGCAGTACTATATTTCAACCTTCCTTTGCAATTCTTGCCACTTAGAATATAATAAGGCAATAAAATGGAAAATCGAAGGAAAGATGAAATGAAAATAGTAAGTTGAATTTGGCTTTACACTATTACAGACAGAAATTCCATAACTTTCATTGAACTATTGATCTGTAAAGTTCAGGTAACGAGTCATCTTTGTGGTAGTAGTGAAGGCCCTTCCCTTTGGCATGTAAATGAGGAACACCTGTTGTTTTTACTAAATTGAGGATGAAGATTGGAGATGCAATAATAAAGCCATTCTAGGAGGAATGAATGCTGTACATTGACATTTAAATATACCAGTCTTTAGTCTCAGAGAATAGAAGGTTGAGGCTATTCCACAATTGATCTTAAAAGTGGAAGGAAAAATCCAGAGCTGCTCACATTTTCACACATAATGATAGTATATTTGGAATGAATGGTGATGAATACAAAATAGGAGTATTCTTTTGAGTTTGGTGGACGGCTGTCATAGTTTTGAACTAATAGAAGTGATAACTAAGTTCATCTGTATTTTCGTTTGTTCAGGTGGTATGATGTCTCTGACTGTGAAATCCAAGACAACAGATACTGTTAAGTGTGTGGTTGTTGATGGAGGAGAATTAAAATCAAGACGTCATTTAAATGTTCGTGGGAAGAGCGCAACTCTTCCATCCATAACTGGTTAGTTATTATATGGCAGTTTAGACACTCATTCCTTAGGTTATCTTTTCTTATTTTCCTCAAAATTTCACATTGTGCATGCTTTCTCCTTTTTTAATTTCAACAGACAAAGACTGGGATGATATCAAGTTTGGTGTAGACAATGAGGTTGATTTTTATGCTGTTTCCTTTGTAAAGGATGCTAAAGTTATCCATGAATTAAAAAATTATCTGAAAGGTAAAACTACTCGTTCATGATCTCTTATCCGTTGAAGCTTTGTTTTCTTTTATGTCTGTCTCACTTTGTCTTTTTCTATTTGAATTAATTTTCACAGGATGCAATGCAGACATACACGTTATTCCCAAAATTGAAAGTGCAGATTCTATACCAAATCTCCAGTCAATAATTTCGGCATCTGACGGGGTTTGATTCTGAATTCTTATTTTTTTCTAATTTCCATAAATATGCATTATAACATTCAACAGATTTACAAAACCTCTTTTTCTAGAATTTTCTTATGATATATTGCTTAAGCAAGTTGTGTGAATATTTGTAATGAATACGGTGGCACCAGAAAATATCGTTATTATGTGACTTAACGGTACACAGTTGGACAGTTGTAAGTTCTTAGATTTCCCATTAAGTTTTCCATTTGTTATACTAGCTGCTATGGTAGTGGGATGTTTAATCATCATATATGGATTGGGTAAAGATAGTACCCAAAATTCGTTTCACATTAATTTGATTGTTTCATCATGTCTTCACAATAAGCTGTCTGCTGTCTGCATAAACTTGACACTACTTGTAGATGTACTGTATTTAATCATATTTTGTTCTTGTTTGAATGTAGGTCATAAAGTGTTAATAATTTTAACCATTCTATGTAATTTATCGTTTATCTGAGTATGGTTTGTAAATGAAGATCGAATTGCTATACAAGAGTGTTTTTTTCAGAAGCGATTTCAGCTTTCACTTTTTGTTCCTTCCCCTTAAAATTCAATCAACTATAGCTCCAAGTTTTCCAAAGTGAGTACTGAGTACTTGAGTAGCTTCGTGTGCAGTGCAACATCTGCCCTACTTTTTAGTGGGCTGCTTGGCCTCACTTGGGTGGTTGTATAGTATATTGCAAATCAAAGCCTCTTAGTAGGTTGGAGGGACTCATTGACTGTTTGAATTATTGATCTTGATCTTACACTGTCTTGTCATGTTATATTGCCTGTCTCGTGTTGATTGTGTTTTTCCGGTCCCATTTTTTCTTCATCAGGCAATGGTGGCACGTGGGGATCTTGGAGCTGAGCTTCCTATTGAGGATGTGCCTCTATTGCAGGTAATGTATTTAAAACTGTTTCTAGCAACATTAATTTCCTCATTGATATAAAAGAAGACTTTATTTTTGTCATCAAGTGAATTGAATCTATGATTTCATTTGGAGGATAAGTGGTAAGAAAATGGGCACCATATTTGATTTGTGAACATTTATTCTCTCTTGATTTGCATTATAATGCATAGGGGGTGGCCAAGAAAACTGATACAGACTTAAGTTTTTTTAAGTATGGGTTGGTTAGCCAAACTAACTATTTTTTAAGATGTGTCATTTCTCACGAGTTTGGGTGTGCTTAACCGAAAAACCATAATCAAACAGATATTTATGCTTGTGTTTTTTCAATTCACCATAAACCAAACTGGCAGGTAACCCAGGGGTTACTGTGTGGTTTTGGTCCACATTTTTCACTAGCCGAATGCATGGCTAACAACTTAACAGGCATTTTCGGTTTTGGACACCTCTACTTAATTGTGACTCTAAATTATTATATAGCAGGACGGCAGTCTTTCTTTTTGATCTTAGATTTCCTTTCCGCTGAAGTCTCTGATTTCTTTATATGTATTGGACGACGGCTGCCAGAAACCTTATTCTGAAAGGATCACTAATTCCAGACTACAGAGATTATTACTCACAAATCACAAGGAACAACTAATCGAGGAACCAAAAACTTAGAAAAGTGGGGTTTTGGGGGATATGCACAATGTAAATTCACTGCCCACTCTGCAGTGGTGATATAGATATAGTCAACATGAGTACATGCCTCAAGTGCCAAATATTAGGCAATCTCTTTTGCTTTATCATCATAAATGGTGACGGCGACTGAAATTTCTATTTGTGTTTCTAATTAGCAGTCAGTCACTTCCCTTGTTATTTTACATGTTCAATTATGTGATTCTTGCAGGAGGAAATCATTAGACAATGTCAAAGTATGCAGAAACCAGTGATTGTGGCAACTAATATGCTTGAAAGTATGATTGATCATCCAACTCCTACTAGGGCAGAAGTTTCTGACATTGCTATTGCAGTTAGAGAGGGTTCTGATGCAATCATGCTCTCTGGCGAAACTGCTCATGGGAAGTAAGTAAACTGCTCATGGGAAGTAAGTAAACGGTGATGTGATGACATAATATCAGCACATCATTTATGTAGAGCATCAGAATGATGTGAAGATGTCTTTCTTCTTCCAGTGAAACTGACATTCTCTGGGTGAAAAGTGACATGGCTCCTGCATTAGTTCTTTTTAACTTTGATATTATCTGTAAAATGGAAATTGTGAATCTTGATATTAACCAACATGATTTTAGATGTCAATAATTCAAGAAAACATCATTGTGTGTCCATAAAATATTCTTTGTACATTTATTCAATTTTAGACAACCTCTTCAATAGTCTGCGTTCTAAGATCAATATATTAGGAACCAAAACCTTCCCATATGATCATACCTATTGTTGTAAAAATGTTTTTCTATATATATTTCCTTCCTACCACTACCATGCCCGTTTTGCCACTCACATGTCATCAATCAAACTCTTGCTCATTGCCGTTACCAGTTTGCACTGTTGTTTCTTTGCGCCCACTGCTGACACCTGTTATTTGTTAACTACCACAGCAATTGTCATGTTTCCACTGCTTGCATCAATTATGCATATTGCAATATGAATTGACAAATAGTTGATAGTGAGAACAACTTTGTCCATAAAAAAACACTATAACTCATTGCTTTAGGTGGGATAACCTTGCCCCTTTTATGCTTATAATCTCTAGATAAGAGATCTGCTAGAAATTTGAACACGAGAGCTTGATTTGCAATGCTGATATTATGCCATCTCAGCACGATCTCCTGTATTTGCTTTATTTTTTGTTATTCTTGTATAGTGTAAAACATGTATCAAATGTGGCTCATGTTGCTAATGATGTCTTGATTTATGATTTGCTTTAGATATCCTCTGAAAGCTGTCAAAGTGATGCATACTGTCGCACTTAGAACCGAATCAAGTTTAAAGCCAACAAATACAAGTCCTCCAGTACATTCTGCTGCATATAAGGTATACAATTTGTTGGTTGTAAATTCTTTCGTTGTACGAGTATGTTGTAGATAAGTGATGGTAAGGGCGTATTCAACTTGATATGAGTTCTGCTATTTATGAGACCTTTTATGTTTTTAAACTGACACATATATCTGCTTCAGAGCTACATGGGTATAATGTTTGCATTCCATGCAACTACAATGGCCAACACTCTTGATACTCCCATCATTGTCTTCACAAGAACCGGTTCCATGGCTGTCCTTCTAAGCCATTACCGGCCATCTTCAACTATATTCGCATTCACCAATGAGTAAGTGGGGAACGTAACTTGTTTCTTATTTATCAACTTCTAGAGTACTTCCCTTATGATATGCTATAAAGATTTACAACCTATGCATCCTATAAGCAACCCTAGGGCACAGGAATTAGAATTAGTCACTTTCCTTTTTTCACTTGTTTAGAATATACTTTTCATAGAAGAAACTAGATAAAATTCTGTAAAGCTCACAAATTGCATCTGGTCTAGGATAGGCAAGCTTTAAAAGCTTTATATGTTGTTGAAACAGAACATTCATCGTGTTCATTGATATACTACTACTGCATATTTGATTTCATAAGCTTTATCATGTTGTCTTTCTGTATCTAATTCAAGCTTTTTGTGCACACTAGGCCAAGGGTGAAGCAAAGATTGGCTCTTTACCAGGGAGTAACACCCATATACATGGAGTTTTCAGATGATGCCGAGGAAACGTTTTCTCGTTCTCTGAAGCTATTAATGGTTAGTATTCTTATGAAGTTCAAACATTAGTCCCCCAGTGATTCCCTCTGATCTGTTTACATTTGACATGCTTCAGGATAAGAATCTGTTAAAAGATGGAGAACACGTAACGCTTGTCCAAAGCGGGGCGCAGCCAATCTGGCGTAAAAAATCGACTCATCATATACAAGTGCGCAAGGTGCAAGCCTAGTTCATCTCATCTCATGTCCTCAACTTGGAGGTGTTTTGAGATGGATTATTTCTTCTTATTGGTGTCACGGGTTGCCTTATCTTCATAATTTGGTAGTCTATTTATTGGTTTCGCCGAGTAGCCCCACGATTCTTGTCATTCTTTGGTGTCGAGGTGAGTGACTGGATATTTTTTTTCACCCCGTTAATTATGTTTGGTCAATCAAGTTATGCTATGCATAGCATAGTTGCCAACTGCCAAGTATCCTATTTTACGTTGTTACACTATTCTTAAACTAGTAGAGTTTCTTCTTCTTTACCTAATTATCTTGTTAAAAACAAAAGAAAATTCGAACTTTCTTCTCCTATCAGCATCCACATTTTGAAGAACTCGGAACTTTCCTCTCCTGAAAATAATTAAAAGCAAAAGAAAATTCGAACTATAAAAGTCAGGTTTTGTTGCAATGTTTTATATTACGAGAAATGATTTTTACTGGAAGAGCAAATTCTGACATCAAAATCTCTTTTTGTATCAGATTTTGAATTTATTAGACTCAGATAGTCGGATTATTGTAACTTTATTTTTTTAATATAAAATATAAGAAATTTGATTGAAATTTAACAAATTTGTATGAATTGACGGTTGAATTTGTTTGTATTAGATTTGGTTAACGAGTGATTAAAATTATTGAATTCGTGTTATTTTTGTTTGATAGTTGTCGCTAGCTCTTGGCGTAGACAGACTTAGTTTTTGTATCTTCCTTACATCATTGCTCAAGTTATTCTAAATGCGGCTTCAGACTACCACTATAATTCCTAACCTCGGTACTTGAGAACTGATTAGAAAGTCTACTGTTTTTAATTTGATAAACAAGGCTTGAAACAACAATTTTTATGAACAATTGTCGTTCCAAACACTCGATTTTTATGAACAATACCATTGGCTGTGCCGCAAACGCCGATTCCACCGGTTCCCCCTTACCCGTTGACAACTAAGGTTTCTTGAAAAGATGTGGGCGGGGAGATACCGGACAGTTAGGCACCGTATTAAACAAAGAGCTCATTGATGGAAAGATAGTTGTTACTTTCTCTAATGGGGATGATGGGGATCCAGTGGTTACTGTTACTGATAGTAACCACTGATGAGGTTTCCGCTGCACTTGCTAAGGTTTGGAAATAATCGATTGTGGTGAAAGCAAAAGGATTTCCATTTGCTTTTCCAGCTATGGCACTCGGATGTAGATGATCGATTTCTCCAATGATTATTTTTTGGCTAGATTTGATGATGAGTCGGAGATGATGGCAATTCTTACTGGAGGAACATGATATGTGTTCGGTCGGTGTATCCATGCAATGTTGGTCTCTGGTTTTTAGGCCTTCAATGGAAGTTAAGTCATCCCAATTTGGGTTCGTTTGACATATGTTCCAACACATTTTTATGAGGAATTGGTTCTTTGGAAGATGACTCGTGGTATTGGAAATCCTGTTGTTATTGATTCAAAGACGTTTTTTTACTAATCAGGGTAAGTTTGCAGGACTATGTGTTGAAATTGATTTGGGGCGTCCCCTAGAGAAAGTTGTGGTTGTTGATGACATCCGATGTCTGATAGAATATGAGGGAATTACAAACAATTTGCTTCCGAAAGTGGTCGTTAGGAGCATTTGGCATTGGAGTGTAAGTTTATAGTGAAAAAGACGTTCCCCCCAAATCAACCAACAATGGGATCAAACGTAGCATCAACCTCCAAAACTACAACTCCGATCTTGAAAGCGGCGATTGCACCATTTGTTCCAAGATCGACTACTACCGAGGAGGATACATATGGTCCCTGGATGATTTGTGGGTACCCTCGATCTAAGTCAACAACACGAGGTAAAGAAATGTGTGAGCCGTTGGGTACTAAAATTATCTACGGTAAGAATTGTGGGAATGTGTCACAAGGAAAGGTACATACTTTCAGTCATAAGCTTAAAGGTAATAATCCTCCAGGGAAGTTGTACATCATAATTCACGTACTCCATGTCGACCCAAAGTTATTCCGGGGTATTATCAAAAAGTGTTGGAAAGGCATATGATCCTCATGTTACTAAGTTGGTGATAATAAAAGATCAACATTCTATGGAACAAACGACGGTAAACCCTAAATTTACGGCGTCAACGACGTGCTCACAAGGCAGGAAAGGAAAAAGTTGTAGGGAAACCCTAGAGGCAGCTCATGTAGCAAAATTAAAAGCCCAAGCGGTACAACAAAGAAATATAAATCAAAAGCGTAACCCAAGTAGGAAAGCGGCCTTGGCTAAGTTAATTATAACGGAACATTCGATGCCAATGGTTTCCAATTCTCCTTCTAAACTAGGGAAGAAAACACGTCAGGATGAGGATGCATCTGTAGACGTTACTCCGGAGTCGTCTCATGAGAGAGTTGATGTACAATATGTAGAGGACATGCATGGAATTCAACATGGCAACTTGGATGCGGAAGTTTCAGTTCCGGTAGTTTCATCACTACTGCCCGTGCTAAATGTTGAGGTTGGTCCAACGGAAGGATACACTGATGCTTCTAATGACGCGAATGGTACAAAGAGGATGGTTGTGGAGGAAATGATGGGAGGTTGAATCTTAGTCACACCGGTTGAGGTGTCTTCTTAAGGTTCGGCATTCTTGCTTTCTATAGTTTCAATGAGTTGCTTACTATGAAACGTTTCCGGAGCCCGCAAGAGTGGATTTTGACGTGCGATTAAATATCTTAATAAACAGCATAATATCAATATTTTGGCCATCTATGAACCTAGAGTTTCTGGTGTTACAACTCAACGTATATGTGATGGAATGAGGTTCACTAGTTGTTTTAATTCGTGTTGAAGCCGAGGGTTTTGAAGGTGGCATTTATATCCTTTGTTATGCTGAAAGATGTTTTGTTACCATCCTTAATCATACTCCTTTTTGTATACACGCGAAGGTGAACTAGAGAGGATCTTCCTTTAATTTTATAGTTGTTTATGCACCAACGACTGTTTCTAGAAGAAAAGATTTATGGCCTTAATTTGCTAGATAGTGAGGTGAGTTGAGTGAAGGGACCTCTTTTATTAAGGGGTGATTTCATCTGCATTTTACATGATTATGAACGTTAAGATGGAGTTGTGGGCAATCACAAGGATACGGATGTTTTTGGTTCCTTAGTTCTTCAACACGCGCTTATTGATTTGAGTTTTACGGGTCCTAAGTTTACTTGGGACAACAGACAACAACTCCCTTGGACAATTTTGAAGCGTCTTGATACGGTGATGGTACTATGTGTTGCTCGGATGCTTCTGTAAGGCATTTGGCTCGCTTTCTGACCATTATCCATTGCTATTACAGATGACTCCTTCTTTTGTGACTAATAGGGATGGTTGACCTCTTCGTATGGAAGTTGCTTGGATCACTCATCCAGATTTCATTTCATGAGTGCAAAAACATTGTAATTCCCACGACGAGGTTAGTTCATCTCTCTCTTCTGTTAAATTAATTTTGCTAACTTAGAATAGCAAGGTTTTTGGAATGCATTTTGCAAGAAATTAAGCAAACCTTGTTTCACGTTTGGAGGATCTTCAGAAGACGACTAATACTGCATGTTCTCCAACGATATGTGAGGTGGAGACTCAAGTGCAAAAGGAATTATATTTGATATTGGCTCCAGAATAATTATTATGGATGCAAAAATCATGGGAAATATGGTTAAAAGCGGGTGACCGGAACATATCCTTCTTCCACATGTCTACCCTCATTCGATGACGTCGTAATCGTGTTGATGGTCTATATTACGAACATGGAGATTGGGTCGAAAATGGGCCGACTATGGAGTCTATTGCGGTTAATTACTTTTAGCAATTGTATGCGCTTGTTGATTTTGCTGCTGTAAATTTGTCTACCACGACTACTTACCATGGTTTCCCTGAGGTGGATGACGATATTTGGAATCGTCTTAGTTGGGTGTCTCAGTGGAGGAGGTGTGGAAGGTTGTTCGTAGTATGAGAGTTTACAAATATCCGGGACTAGATGGATTTTAACCGTTTTTCGATCATAAATGTTAGGGTATTGTTAGTAATTCGGTCCTAAGTGAAGTGTTGCGAAGGTTTTTCGACATTGGTCATTTGCCCTTAGGTATTAATGACACACTGGTATGTTTACTAACGAAAGTGAGGAAGCCAAAGTATAATCATCAGTTCAGGCCTATTGCGTTATGTAATGTGATTTATAAAATCATATTAAAGGTTATGATATGTCGGATGCAGGAATCTTTAAAGGTTCTGATTAGTCCAACCCAAGGAAGTTTTATTCTTGCAGGTATATACAAGATAATATTTTATTGATGCAGGAGGTTGTCCACTCAGTTTTAAGGTACCGTGTAGATAAGAAGTGGATGATTTTGAAATTGGATCTTGAGAAGGCATATGTTCGTCTTAATTGAGCGTCGATTGATGAATCTATTAGTGTGGTTGGGTATCCATTTGAATTTCGGGAAATGCTCAAGGCTTGTGTTACTACCTCTCACATGCAAATCATATGGAATGGTGAAGTTACTCGACAGTTTATCCCTGAACGAGGAATCTAGCAAGGGGATCTCCTCTCGCCTTATTTATTTGTTCTTTGTGTTGAACGATTGAGTCATATGATTATGGATCTTATGGAAGTGGGAGATGGAAACCCTATTCGTCTTTTCCAAAATGGTCCTCCCCGTTTACATATTTTCTTTGCTGATGATATTTCATTATTTGTTGAGACTTCAGGTGCTCAATTACATGTGATAATGGAGTGTTTGTAAATATTTTTTCGTCTCTTAGGGATGAAGATTAACACGATTAAATCCAAGATATATTTATTTCCTAATATAACTCTTGATGTTATTATTCGTTTACTGAACTTTGGAGATATAAACGTCACTAAAGATTTGGGTAATTATCTTGGTATGTGATAACATGATTTATCCACCTATTCCTGATACAGGGATAAGCCGCGAGGGTTTCCCAATCTTTCAAGACCAAGAACAAGGACAGAGAGATGATGGAGATAGGTGTGGAGATGGACCAAGACGTGGGGATGGGTGGTTGATCCGATGGTGGAAGATGGATCGTCGCCGGATAGACTGGGTGTAAGAGCCTTAGTCTTTTGGACCGAGTTTGCCTTAGCCGAGATTTGGCTTAGGCCGAGTTTTGATCTTTTCCGCCCCCGCGGGCTTGTGTGCCGCCCCAGCGGGTTTCCGCTCCCGCGGCCCAGGGAACCGCCCCTGCGGTTTCTTGTGGCTGCAGCCGGTTTTGTTGACCTCTTGACCGTGCTTTACCCTCTTTCCCTTACTTCTTTCTTACCTTGCTGAGCAAGGGTTTCACCTTATCTCACTCTTTCCCAGCCTCCCTACGTCCTCCTTGCTTCTCCCTCTTGCTCCTTGATCTTCTTCTTGGTTTTCCTTTGATCTTGGAAGAGTTTGGTGTGGTTTTGATGCTTGATGTTGATGTTGATGCTAGTGGTTGTGGATGCTGAGCTTGAGAGCCTGTGATAGTGTGTGGTTGATCTTTCTCTTGCTGCTTAGGACCACAAGTGTGGTAAGCTTCTTGCTTTTCCTTCCTCTCTTCTTCCTTGTTCTTCTTCCTAGCTTAGGATTAGATGCACATTAGGGTATACTGATGTTGGTATATGTATGTGCTTGGTTTTGGATGAGAGAAGATGTGATTTGATCACGTGAAGAGCCGAAGAAGAATCGCGGGATCATCTTCTACACTGTCGCCGCCCCCGCGGTCCAGAGAAGCCGCCCTTGTGGGAACCTTGTCGCCGCACCCGCGCTTGGAAGCCGCCGCCCCTGCGGGAGCCGTGTCACAGCGTCTGCGCCCGTGCCTGCGTTTGCCAGCGGCCGCTGTCACCGCGCCTGCGGCCGAGTCTTGCCGCGCCTGCGAGTTGCCAGTTCCGCCCCAGCGTCTTTCCGTCACGCAGGTGCGTCTTGTCCCGAGTCTACCTAGAGTTGGGTAGATCCTTTCCTTTCCTAGTATGAGCGGGTTAGTAGCATGCTAGGTACGTGTATGAGGTTAGAATGATGATGAGTACGTTATCGTGAATGCCGGTTACGACTTTGAGGTTTATGAGTTAGGATATGATCCTTATGGATCTCTTGGGTCTAGGTGTGACCCCTTGATGGATATGAGTTTGATATATGTTGTCATGCCTTGTTTAGGTAGTGTTGATCTCCAGAGTTGGAGCCGTTTGAGTAGAGACTACTTCCGAGGTTGAGGTAAGTCCATAGGACTTACTTAGCTACCATCCATATATTGGATGTGTGCATGAGTGGTGTGTGTGTTATATGATTGATAGCATGAGTTGTGATGACTACCTACCTATGGTTTAGTGACTGCCCATTGTAGGGTTGTGACAACTTGTCCTTTCATCCCGCCGGGAGTCTGGAGGTTCTCTTCGGGCAGGCCAGTCTGGCTCAGTGGGCCGGCCACCTGCACCACTCCCATAGGGTACAGAGAGGTGGGACCGGATCACCGCTCCAGCTGGCACCATTCCTGAGAGGCGAGGGTTATATTCCTCGTGTCACATATATTCATATTGATATATATATATATATATATATATATATATATATATATATATATATATATATATATATATATATATATATATATGCTGAGTGACTGGACGTTATTAAGATAATAACCGGGTAAATGTGTGATAGCATGATGATGTGTTTAGTATTCATTGGTGTGTGATTGTGCTTATGCATCTTCTTATATATGTGTATGGTTAGCTAACGGCTTTATACCGTGTTGTAGATCCTTTGTAGTTTAGGAGAGCTACAGAGTGATCCAGATGGGTGATCTGCTGAGGGCTCCGTACACTGGGTCGTCCTCGTGGGATATGGGATCTTTTGATTATGTATATATGTATGTTTTATTGTACTCAGCAGTACTTGTATAAACCTTTTGATACTTTTATATCAGTTTGATGTTTTGTATTTAATCTATTGGTGCCTTGTTGTACGATTCAATGAACTTGTTGTCAAGCTAGGGTCAGGATCCATTGTGAGATCATAGTCCAGTAGCACCTCGAGTCCTACGGATTCGGGGGTGTTACACTGGTCAAGTCTCCCCTTCGCAGTTTGACTCTTCCGCTATAATCTTAGTCTTAGGGGAAAGACGAGATAGTTCCCAAAAGCATAAGAAGTTGTTTGGATATTGAAGAGAGATCGCTCCAAGCTTCGCACCGGGATGAACGGCTCTTCTAGCTACCAAACGAAGACTGGACGTGCTTCACACCTAATCAAGACTCGAATCATTCGAGAGGAAATACTGAAAAGTATTGAATGTATATTAATCTGAATGAAGAAAAACAACGTCCAGCTTGGCCTTATATAGGCAAGATGGGACGTCCAAAGTGCTTACATGGGTTGCGGGCTTGATCCAAGATCGAGCCCAAACTTATTAAAAGAAAGGAAATAAAATGTGAAAGGATAAAATCGATCTTTAAGAGATAAGACCTTCTAGCAAACGGATAAGATCAAATCTGTAAGAGATAAGACCTTCTAGAAGACATACAAACAAATAAAATAAAATGGCAAAACCCAATATTAAAATGTCTAAATAATGGGCTGAAATAAAATAGAAACTGAGCCTAATTTAGCCACTTAAATTAGTCCGAGATTGTAAGATATATCGATCTTCTTCATCTAGTCCTTTCCTTCAATTGCACGTGGTTCATATGGGCTGGCAGACTCCCGGTCTAGTCCATCTTCATTCCGAACACTATTTCCTTGATATTTATCCAGCCAATCTTGAACTTTATTTCCCCGAGTCTCACTTTCATATCTAGTGGAATTACTATCTCTCTCACAGCTAGCATCCTGACTAGTATCTTGGCTGCCCAAAGTCACACTTAGATCCTTGCTTCCCTTTGTCTCTTCATCTGATTCTAATCCATCCTCATCCTCAAGTCGTCTCTTCTTTGCAGGCATCTTCGTTCTACATGTTGAAATGAAACTCCCGAATGCTCCCGCATCAGTTGCACTCATGCATTTAGTTACATTTTCCCTTTCCGCATTCATGTTTTAACCTTAGTTGTGTCATTTATGCTTGTTTAGTTCTACTTTGCAAGAATAGATGTCTACACACGCTATTTTTGGTTTTGTAGGTGATTTGACAAACTTTGGAGCTAAAACGATGTATTTGAGGATCAAGCCTCGAAGTGGATGCATTGAACCGAGCGTACGTGCACGGGAAAGGGCTAGGAATCAAGCTAAAGGCACGAAGGAACGAAGAAGAGCCATCTCGGCCTTGATCTCGGTCGACCATGACCGAGATTTGGGTGATCTCGGACCGAGATCCATGATTTTGGTTGAGTTGGAAGCTACTGTTGTAAAATCTTGGTCTCCATCTTGGTCGACCAGACCGAGATTTTCCTGATCTCGGTCGCTGATCTCGGTCACTGATCTCGGTCGCCGACCAAGATGCCCATGACGCTGAAGACGAATTCGAAATCTCGGCCCCGACTGTCACCATCTCGGCCGAGATTCATGACCGATATTCTTCCCTGAGCGTTGTATTTTATTTACGGGTTGTTTCCTTTTGGGCCCAATGTCTTTTAGCTAGGTTTGTGTATAAAAGAAAGTCTTGGATTCATTCCAAGGTGTGTTGGGAGTCGCCCAGAGTTTAACCTAGAGGGGGGAGCCATCTCCTTCCCTTCTCTTTCCTTCTTCTCCACCATTGTTCTTCATTAGTTTAGATTCAAGATTCAGACTTTTGCATTGAGATTTGTTTGGAAGAGATTGTGGATTTGAGATTTGAGGAGATTGCAAGTTTTCATTCATTAAAAGTTAAGTTCTTTCCTTTCCCTTTTGCTATTTATTTATTTTCCTTTTGATATGATTGTTATTGGCTAGAACCTTGTGGTTCCAAGGTTGACAGGGATTTGTTTATGCCTTGGATTATAATGGAATAGTTTGAGTTTATGTTTGATTTGTTTAGCCTTGAAATCCTAGTGGTTAGTTTGGACTTGAACCTAGTTAGAATCCTTCTAGCTAGTAACCTAAGTTGGAATTGAGACTTACCCGGTGATATCCCTTCTTAGATACCTTAGAGAATTGATCCTAAATAATATAGGTTTATCCTTTATTGGTTGAATGTGCCTTGATTCCGTGCTAAGTTAGGTAATTCCTGAGACTTACCCGGTAAAGGTTTACCTGATTCTTAGTTTGTAATCTGGTTTGTTTAGAATTTTCTACCTCTTTACCTTGAGACTTACTAAGTAATAGGTAGTTGGGTTTGTAACTAGATGGTCTTGAGACTTACCCGGTAATAGACCATTAGCTTAGAAATGTTCATCCATGTGCTTGCCAATCATAGATGCCTTATGAGTTTTCCTAAGTCCATATGTATAAACAATGATCTTGAATCCTTGGAATCCATTTTCTTTCTTATAATTTGATTATCTTTTCTTTTAATTGCTTTTATAAAATTGTTTTCAATTGAAGTGACATTCGATTGCGAATGCCAATAACCTTTCCTAAAAACATTTGATTTCTCTTTCCCTTATCTTTTCCAACCTTCTTTCTTATTCTAGATCTATCCTATCCTTAATCATTGCTGCAAATTAATCCTCCCAGTCCTTGTGTTCGACCCTGGAATACTTGTCCTACTTTGTACGATCCATACACTGTGGGTTCATTGCTATTTAGGGGAATTATTTACAGGTTATAAATTTAAAACTATCCTTCCTTGTTTTACTAACCTGTGAGTTTCTATCATTATTGATAGAGATTTATAGGGTGTAAAACCAGCGAACAGTATTCCTATCATTCAGGGTAGAGTGAAAAAGTATATGTTTTTGCCTATTCTAGATAAGATGAATGCTCGGTTGAATGGTTAGAATAGAAATTCGTTGAGCATGGCCGGACGGGTTACTTTAACTAAGTTTGTTTTGGCTTCTCTTCCTATTTATTCGATGTTTGATATGCTTCTCCCAAAAGGTTTCGTTGATAAAATGGAAAATTATTGTCGAGGCTTTATTTGGGATGACACTAGTACCAAGAGAACATTACACACGATTCCTTGGTTTGTTATGTGTCGTCTTATGGAAGCAGGTGGTTTGGGCATTAAAAGTATGAAAAAGCTAAACTTCACCTTATTAGTTAGTTAGCTTGGAGGTTTTTGCTTAATGATGATTGTTTTGTAGATCAAGTTTCTTAGTGGTAAATATGTTGGGCTTCAGGGGTACCTCTTCATCTACTTCTTTTATCTGGAAGGGGATGGTGACTACTTTACGTGACGTGATTCCCATAGGAGCACGTTGAAACCTGGGTGACGAATAACATTCGATCCTTGGTTGCTTCATCAACCTCTTCTTAATGTTGTTTCTCTTATTGTTCCCGAGTATTTACGTGGATTGACTATGCAGGAATTCTGCACTGCTACTATGGGTTGGCGTTGATACCTTTTGCATGATCTCTTGTCTGATTACATTAGAATGAGGTTGATTGGTCTCCGACCTATGTCATTGACTCAAGATCAGACTGGTACCAACGTGTATCATTGTATGGTTACGTACACATGGTCCTTAACGTTTGATGGTATGTAGTCTGTCAAGTCTGCGTATATTCAACTCATGGGCACCATATTGCGGAGAGTGTGGATGCTCATCTTTACAATACTGTTTGGAGATCAATGATGCAAGAGAGACTGTTATTCTTCTTTTGGAAGCTTCTACAAGTTGACGTGCTTGCTAATGTAGACCGGTGAGCTCGTCATATTTCTTCAAAAGCTATTTTTCTTTGAAACAAGAAAATGAGTCAATTCTACACCTCTTCCATGATTGTGTGAAGATACAACCTATTTGGAAGAGCTCGGGTGTTGTTAGTTTCAGTCTGGACTTTTACGTGCAATCCATGTCTTGCTGGCTGCGTGGTAATGTTCTAAACTCTAGACAATTTCAATAATGAAAATTTGTGGAATGATGCTTTTGTAGTGGTCAATTGGTGGATTTGAAAGTGGAGAAATTAATTTGTTCATCAAGGTTTGGACCGGAGTGGTGATCGTCACACCTTATTATTCGACAAGTCAAGGATTAATACCATGCTTGGAACTTGAGGGAGCATTGTATTAGCACTTGAAGAATACATACGATGAACGTTGCATGGAAAATCCTCCTCCAGGTCAAGATATAACGGTTATCTGCTCTACTAACAATCAACAAAAAAAATCTAATTTGAAACAAGGCGACAACAAAGTAAGTTAATATGACTTAGCTCGAAAAGACGAATTTCACAATCACCATGATAAATATCCATGGCAAGTCACCAACATTCAAGTATCTAATATCAACGTATCATAAAGCCTACCATCAATCAACTCAAACTAGTATTAACCTACAAATAAATCATAAGAGACGCGTTCCAAGTAAGGTTTAAGAAGCCTTATGTATCGAAGGTCAAACAAATTTCATATGTCACATATCAATGTCGCATCCAGTCTTTTTCATGTCCAAATGTGCTTCCTAGGTGTACATAACCTAAAAAAAAGTCAACTATATAAGTTTTAGCTCAATTTGCGAAAACATAGGCCATTAAATGTAATTATAAAAGTGTAGATCAATTCTTGTAATTTACCCTTTGAATCCTAGCCTTTTATAAAAGGTTGATATGAGTAACGACTCTCCTTTACACAAACCGAATATGAATTGACAACTCAATCACGATTCTCCTTTATACTTATACACAATAACCAAACATGAATTGACAACTCAGTCACGGGTTTTCTTTATACACAATAACCGATCATGATTTGAAAACCCAATCACGGATCTCCTTTACCTAATAACCAAACGTAAAATGATAACTCAGTCATGTGTGTATTGTACACAATAAATGACATTTGACATTGCATTTGAATTCAAATATAAATTTGAAGTTGCATTTTAATTATTTTTTTTGCGTTCTTGTTGTTTGCTTTGTATAATTTTGTTGTTTTGTTTGTTATTTAATGTGTTTTTGTTATGTTGGTAGTTACTTTAATCTGTGTTTTTTTATTAAGTTATTTGAAAATTTCATTTTATCAAATTTATATTTAAATTTTATGACAAATGTTTATTTGTAATGATATTTTTAATAATAAAATAATATATATTTAAAAATATTTGTAAGTATATAAATATTTAATTTATTAATTTATTGAAAATAAATATAAAAATGAAAATAGACCTCGGATAAATGTAGATTTATCAGGACCAACATAACAATTTTTTCCCAAAAAAGGACTAAGACAAGGTGACTCCTTATCCTCTTATCTTTTTATTTTGGGGCGGAAATTCTTACACAAATGCTCCAAGATGACTGCAACAATTACGATAACCATATTGACTTCTCTGTTTGTAGACAAGCAATATCCTCCGATTGGAGCGGGGGTAAGCGTCTACCAACTATCCCTTTCTTATCATTTGCTGATGATATGATCATATTTGTTAAAGCAAATGTAGTCTCTTGTCTTAATAATAAAGCAAATATTGGAAATGTACTGCTCTATCTCGGGACAAAAAATTAATTTCCAAAAATCGGATTTCCAAACAACAAGATATATCAACGATAATAACATAAACCAATTAAAGAAATGCTCTAAATATGTCTCACTATACATCCCTTGATAAATATCTTGGATGCCCAATTATAAATGGAAGAGTGACAAAAGAAACTTTTGGTGAAATCAACCTTAAAGCTAAACAACAACTTTTAAAAATGGAAAACAAACTCTCTTTCACAAGAAGGTAAAAACACCCTCATAAAACACAATCCGGCAACTAAACCAACATTTACCTGCAAAGCTTCATGCTCCCAAGCCATAACTTGGAGGAGCTTGATAAAACTTAAAAAAAATTCTTCTGGAATAAAGGAGACAAACACATACCTATTATTCGTTGGGACACAATCTGTAAATCAAAAAAGAATGGCGGTCTAGGATTAAGAAAATCTGTAATCTCAAACAAAGCGCTACAAATGAAACTCTTGTGGAAAATTTTAGCATATCAAAACAATATTTGGGTTAAAATTATAAATGAAAAATACTTAAAAAATAAGAACATCCTCCATTACCAATTGAAAGGTGGAGCTTCATGGCAATGGAACAATCTTATGAAACTTAAAACCGAGTTCAAAAAAGGTATCATTTGGCAGATCGGAAATGGAAAAACCATCAACTTTTGGCACGATAGTTGGGTATCTGCGACACCACTAATAAAAATGGTCCAAAATACCAACCAAATTGATACAAGTATTAAAGTCCGTCACTTCATAAATAACTCAAAAAATTGGGATAACAACAAAATTGATAACAAGCTACAAAATATCATAAACCCGGATATTAGGAGAATGATTAAGGAAATAATCATTCCCAAAAACGATATCCAAGATAGACTATATTGGAGATGTACTAAAAATGGATGGTTTTCTACAAATCGGCTTCCGATATGATTGAAGAGGAATCAAATACCCAACCAAACTATTTATGTGAATGGATTTGGAAATTGGATACTCAACCCAAAATTAAAAACTTTATTTGGAAAATTTCAATTAACGGACTTCCGACAAAAGCAAAACTTGATGAAAGAAGGATTGCCGTCACAAGACACTGTGAACTTTGCAACCATCACCTGGAGGACTTGTTCCACCTATTATTTGAATGTCCCCGCACTAAACAAATTATCGCAAAAATCGATTGAACAATTCTCACCAAACTTAACAAAATTAACCTCCAAAACAAAAAAGCTCGTGTCATCCTAAAAGATATAAAAAACAAAATCGGAACGAAATAATTTGCGTGTCTCGAAATTGTATGGTGGTGTATCTGGTTCTTCGGGAACAAAATTATCTTTAATAATGAAACTATGAGCCTTGATAATAAATTAATCATTTTATTAAAAATTAAATTCAGAATTGAAAAACAAACATAAATGACAAGGACGATTACAACATAAAACAACAACCAAAAAATTATAACTCAAACATGAGGAAAAAACACAATATTAAATGGGATAAACCAAAACCCAACTTCTTTTGATGGTTCAAAACTCGATTCGGGAATAACATCTATTGAATATGTAATCCGGAATCACAATGGTGATGTTGTTAGTCTCGACGCAAAAAAATAATTTTAATTCGGTTATAAAAGCTGAAGCCTTTGCCCTTAAAATTGGGTTACAAGAGGCGATTAGACTACAAATTAAAAAGATCGAAATCGAAGGTGATAACTTGTTTATAATCAATGCACTCCAAGGTTTGTGAGTTGTCCGTGGAAGGTCCAAAAATATCATGACTGATTGACCTATCTCGGAAACTTGACCCCAACACCAATTTTTTTTTTCTTTTTCTGAAGACCCCAAACTTCGTGTTCTCATCCGCTTAAATTGGACTAACTCGTGAAGATAGTCCTAGACTCCAATCTAACCGCTTTCTATAAAAAAAAAAAAGAAGTAGATTTATCCGTTCTTGTTACGCCTACTCATCCTGGTAGGCCCCGCAATAATTTCCCTTGTCATCCTCTCTATCCTCATGTATGAGTCTGTTTTCCTCGGGAGTTCCGCCTTCACTTTCACTGTCTCACTCACTGGATACTGGATTGAGCTTACTATCCCCCTCTCTTCTTCAATATTCTCTCCTCCTTTATCCGTAATCCAACCTTACCACCTTTGCTAGCAGCGACGCAAATATAAGTCGGTTCTACTTCCCACAATGGCGGCACTTAATCTCTCAACTGTGCAATGGTCCGTGTTGAAGCCCCAAGCGGTTGTGCCTTCTAGTCGCCTGTTAACGTCGAGGAACTTCAACCACTTGCTTTTGTTGAATTCCGCCACAGGAAGCAGCACCAAGAGTCGCTGCGTTTCCAAGGAGGCATTCGTCGTTCGATCTGTCAAGATTGACGAGCCGATTTCTACTGCTAATGTCACTTCTTTCAATGGGGTCCTTGACACTGTGAGTTTACCTCTCCCCCTCTCTACTTTCAGTTCTTAGTCAGTCATTTTGCATGGTCTGTTGTTTATTGGTGTAATTGACTGATTTGTTGACAGTCCCTGTGTTCCCTTGCCCTAGGAAATAGTTGATTTTTTTTGGATAATGCATGATGACTTTGAAGTGCTTAGTCTGAATAAACGTGATCTACTCAATGTCGGCATATTTGGCTGCAAATAGCCGTTGCTTGTGTAGAAATTTGTGGAAATGTCGATGAAAAAGAGTGGGATGAGAGTGACAACTGACAATGACCACTTGTCCTCGAAATTGAATGCTTTTGCAAATGCCAAATTAGTGTGGTCAATAATATTTTAGATTGGAAGTTTGTAGAACACTTTATTCGGATATGGTGAGAGTACATTACATGTTTACATTTATTTGGATATTATCTGTGAATTAACAGGTTAAGTGTGCTATTTGCCTGAGAAATACGAAGCATTTCACGTGTCATAAGAATGAAGAGTGCTAAAGTTGTATTGAGTTTGAATATCTTGCTATTTCTTCTACTTTAGGCTCCTTTTGAACTGCTATCAAGTGATCATGATACAGAGCAATCAAGAACACTATCAGATGCTCGGAGGAAAACAAAGATAGTGTGCACAATTGGTCCTTCTACAAGCACGCGTGAAATGATATGGAAACTAGCAGAATGTGGGATGAATGTCGCCCGTCTAAATATGTCCCACGGTGATCATGCATCTCATCAGAAGACCATTGACTTAGTTAAAGAGTACAATGCTCAGTTTGAGGATAAAGTCATATCCATTATGTTGGATACTAAGGTATCTCTATCTTTGAGTAGTTCTTTTAGTTTATTTGAATAAAATTCATGCTTAATCATGGAAGCAATAGAGAATGAGTTTGAGTAATGAAAAATCTCAGACCTGATTCCAGAAAATCACAACCTGATATCTATTATGGTAATAAATATTACATGTAAATGTACACACAACTGGTTCAACAATTCATTTATAAAATTTCTATACTTAGTAGCTTCTTCTTCTTTTTATGCCTCAATTACTGTATATAACCTGCACCTTCCCGAATAGGTATCTACATACTAAACTTGTATAAGCTGATTTAGCTCCCGTCATGTTTCTTCTCGCCGTGCAAACCTCTCTTAATAGAAAGGAAGGACCTAAGTGCATTTGGCTTGACTTGATCTGCACTTTTGAAAATAAGACTATTGATTAGATCATCTCATAATTTCTATGATTTCCAGATCACATGGGGAAAGAAGGGGGTTGTCACTGGAATTCATAGATGTGTGATGTGCTATATGGCCTTAAAAACAAATTCCTGCATTCATTATGATCATGCATTTTCACATGCCTACATGTTCAGCTGGAGTTGGCTCCCTGGGATACATAATAACCAAATCAAAGCAAAACAAGTCTAATACATGATCAAGTCTTGAGAAATTGATGAATAATTTCAAGCAATAGATATTAGAAACTCAAAATTGAGAAATATACTAAAAAGTTGGAATGAAGTCTACATAATCAGTGTAATCAGATGATCAAACATGTATTTAGAGACGGTAATGTGAGTTGGATTGTCTTTTTTGGCCTTTGGTCATTATTTGGTTGAATTATTTCAAGTTTTGGGTCCATGTGGGTCCATTTGTTCATGTTTTAGTTATTTTGTACTTCGGCTTTTAAGGATTTCTATTCATTAAATTATGGTCTATAGCAAAGTGAATGTATTCTATCTTATTATGTTACTTTGAGTTGGGGTATGTTTCGCGTTACCTATGTTTTAGATTGGCCTGTTCCTGGATTGGTTCATCTTGGGATCGTTTCATTTTGGTTAGTTGTTTCAGATTTGGGTAATTTGACTGTCAGCTTACCTCAAATCGGGTCTGGTTGATTTTTGGGTTTAAGACCTTCTGTAACACTGTACTCCAATTGCTCGTTAGACAAGGCAAATCCATGTATTTTCTACTAAAGTACTTCAAGGTAAAAATGACTTTTGACCTTATAAACTACCCTTGGATCAAATCCTAGACGTGGGATTGAGATTGTTAACGCCCAGGTTGTCAATATGTCGTGAATTTGATAATTTCTGATAAAAGAACGTTTTGAAGTTGATACTCTTCTTCCCTGCAAAACCAGCAGTAGCACCTTTATACCTATAACATGCCAATTTACATATTGAAAGATAAACTACCATCATGATTATTAGTTTTAGTGATGTAGTCAAGATCTAACAATCAATCATATCCTTTTCTCTTACTAAAAGTATTTAAACAAGTCTCTGTATCTTTCAAAAGAATGTTCATTGCTTTAAAAGACGTTTGATGATATTATTAATAGATGATTGACATGTTGAACTATCATTGAGTGCATCTTAGATTCTTAGCCAATTATTTTATTTTTGCTTATTCTTTATTTATGTTTCCAGATCCAGTTTGATAAGTTAAAAGGAATATTCTTATATAATTAGTTATCCATGTAGGGTCCAGAGGTTAGGAGTGGAGATGTTCCTCAACCGATACTACTTAAGGAAGGACAAGAATTCAATTTTACCGTCACAAGAGGAGTAAGCAAAGCTGATACTGTGAGTGTAAACTATGATGATTTTGTAAATGATGTGGAGGTTGGAGACATTCTACTTGTTGACGGTATGTCTTATTATTCAGTTTTGCCGCAATTTTCTGAACATCTTTCCAATCATTATGTGAACATAAATAATTATCGCTAAGATTTCATATAAATTAGTGCCCTTGGTGATACTACTTCAATCCTTATCCACTCTATTGTGATAACGGTGTCACTCATTCAAATTGGAGTATAATGCGGGTGAAAACTGGATCTTGCATCAGTAAAATTTTCTGATGACAAATAGGACAATTTTGCATTTGGAACATTTGTATGACTTTGTATTCTCATGTGCAAAGTATAGAGGTTTACTGCATATAAATATTAGAGGAACGAGCGCGAAGTAATCTATGCATACATTGTAATGACATACTTGAATCGTTCAGATTACAGAAGGATACTCTTCTTCCAAGTCTGATGGGTGACCTTTTCTAGATTGAAACTAGTAGAAGTAATAGTTAAGTCATCAAATACGTTTTGCTGTTTATGTCCTCAGATTATGCATATGCAACCTCTTTTAATCTTCAGGTGGTATGATGTCGTTGGCTGTGAAATCCAAGACAAAGGAAACTGTGAAGTGCCAAGTTGTTGATGGTGGAGAGCTAAAATCCAGGCGACATTTAAATGTGCGTGGAAAGAGTGCAACTCTACCGTCGATAACAGGTTACTTTTTGTTTTGGATTTAGTAGATCTTTTTGGGGTTATGTTTCTTATTATATCGTATTTACACTTAGTGTTGGGCTTCCCTTTCCATTGATAACAGACAAAGACTGGGAAGATATAAAGTTTGGAGTAGACAACGGGGTTGATTTTTATGCTGTTTCATTTGTTAAGGATGCTAAAGTTATCCATGAATTGAAAAATTATCTCAAAGGTAAAACTACTCTTTCTTGATCTGTTATGCATGTATGCTCTGTTTTTTTGTATGTCTCACTTTGTCTCTTTCTATTTGTATCAATTTTCACAGGATGTAATGCAGACATACACGTCATTCCAAAAATTGAAAGTGCAGATTCTATTCCGAATCTCCAGTCGATAATTTCTGCATCAGATGGGGTTAGGTCTTGCCCTCTTATTGTCCACTTTCCATGGAGAAGTCTTAAAATTTTTCAACAAAGCGCATATAATCTTTCCGCATACTATCTCCGTACTAAATAATTTCTTAGTTGCCAGTCAATAATTTAATACTGTTTTCTGCACTAAGTTTCAAAGGTAGTGAGGGTCTGACATGAATAGATAAGGTCCTGATTATGCTGTGACAAATGTAATCAAGTAGAAGAAACGGTACAGGCTAAATGGTTACAAAAACTTCTCTATCTGATTTTGATGTCTGTTATGGAAGTTGCCAAGCTGAATATGATTGATGAAACAGTTAAAGATCTTTATATGTTACTGCTGACCAATGCACAATGCTTTCATTGTTCAAATGAGTGTCCATACAAACTTTCAATGAAATCGAATTTGCTATTATAAAGTACTTTTCGATGGGTATCTGGAACAAGGCTCTTTATTAATTGAGCAAAAATGGTAATGTTTGTATTGTCTTTGTTCGTATATGGTTCTCTTATGAAGCGTTGGTACTTCTAAACAGCCATAGAGTCTTGTTATTCTCTTTGGATGTTTGAAAGACTCAATTTGATGTATGAAGCTATTTCTTTTCATGCATGGTTTCTGCCATCACTCCGTGTCTTTACATCAAACCCCCAAAGTCCAATATCTTTTGTTTTTATCGATTCTGTTCCAAGTTATGGACCTTTCAGATGTGGTAATGGAAAGCATACTCTGCCCTACATCTCCATGCTTTGCCTCATCCAATTCTCTGAATAGGATAAGCTCGTTTGTTGTTGGAAGTGTATGAGGTCTCAGTCTATGGTTTGGCTTGATTTGTGATATTTGGTTGCCTCATGTTGATTTTGGATTTTCTTCCCTAATGTTTCTATCAGGCTATGGTAGCGCGTGGCGATCTAGGAGCTGAGCTTCCTATTGAGGATGTCCCTCTGTTGCAGGTAATTCAATTTATAATTTTAGTTTTTGGCGTCAGGCTATTCCCGATGATAGAAAGTTTAAGAAACTGAGCATGTGATATCATTTGAAGGGTGAAATTTGATGAAATTAGTGGTGCTTGATTTTTGAACATCTTTCTTCAAAATTTGTTTTGATTTGCATCAGTAAGACTGACATTTATTCGAAGGTGTGTGGATTTGCATCAATAAGACTGACATTTACCACTCAATAGTGGATATGCTTTTTATTGTTTTCAATAAACTAATTATATAAGTTGCTCTTAATCTTTAAATGAGCAAAGAGGTGATTTTCACATGTTTGTGATCCCAATCATTCTCGTTTCGGAAAAATTAGAGAAAATAATACGAACTTTAAAATTCACCAAAAATAATACAAATTATTAGTTTACGGACCAAAAGTAATCCAAACTTTGTGAACAGCAAAACAATATACAAACTATTAATATTTTACTTAATATTTTCGAACTTTATAAGGTAAACTTCAGAAAAGCTCTATTCATTTTTAAAATGCAAAATCAGCAATAACTTATCAAAATTTACACAGAAAACCCCTGTTTTTTAAAAAAAGTCTTTACTTGTTCAATTTGCAAAAAAAATCCCCTCTTACAAAATCATACAAACCACCCATAGTTTTTGCTATTATACAATGCCAGTATGCCACTCTTTAATAAAATATTGTGAACTCACCACCGTTCTCCGGTATCCATATGAAATGGTTAAAACATTTTGAATTTAATTCTTATATCCATTTGGATTGTGTTAAACAAAAGTCTGACGTGCCAACATACATTGTGTTAGGGGAGCCACAATCGGCAATCCCTTTGTGAATGATACTTGGGAAGGCGGTGAATTCATAAAATTTCAAAAGTAATGGGTGATTTATGTAATATAAAACATAAGGGTGGTTTCTTGCAGAATAGGGAAAGTTCTGTCTTATTTCAAAAATAAAGTGTGTTTTGTGGAATTTTTTTTACAAATTAGGGATGTTTTGTATAATTTCAAAAATAGTAGTGATTTTGTGATATTTGACCTTTAAAGTTTGGATTATTTACGTCAAAATTTATGGTTTGTATTATATTTGGTTGTTAACAAAGTTCGGATTTTTTTTCTCTGTAAACTAATAGTTTGTGTTATTTTTGGAGATTTAAAAGTTCTTTTTGTTTTTGTTCTAAAATGGATAGTTTTGATTATTTCCATTAATTTTCTTTTTTCGTGTCTATCCCAATATAGGTAGGAGCTTGGGGATACGACTTTGTTGTCTACAGTGTTGTTCACGGTTGAAAATTGAATTGGGAATTCAAAGTGAAGTAGAAAAGATAATTTAAGAAAAACTCGACAAAGAATGACTGATTTGCACATAAATCAACACAATAGAAGAAATGAACTATGCATCAAAAGGAATTTTGATCCTCAAATATGAAAAAGAATGTGATGGGCTTATAAATGTTGCCTGTCAAGAAAGGACAGAATTCAGCATTCTGTGCAATGACTTCTTTTGGTCTTATCTTCTTAAACGATAAAAACTGAAGCATGTAGTTGAATTTGTAAGAACTCATTTTTTTCTCTCCTCTTATCCTAGTTGTATCTTCAACCCTTATTTATGTTCTCTCAGGAGGAAATCATTAGGTTGTGTCACAGCATGCAGAAACCAGTGATTGTGGCGACTAATATGCTTGAAAGCATGATTAACCATCCAACACCTACTAGGGCTGAAGTTTCTGACATAGCTATAGCAGTTAGAGAAGGTTCTGATGCAGTTATGCTATCTGGCGAAACTGCCCATGGGAAGTAAGTATTCTCCGCAGTGATGTAGTAGGTGCTTGGTTTTCCTCTTCCTTTCGTAGTTTGCTCTCAAGTTTCTTATTATGCGCCATAATATCAATGCAATGCCTCCATCTGTTGCAGTTAAATTGACACTTTTTTATGAATGCTGACTTGCTTCGTTGTTGAATTTTAGGGTTTTAAGCTTTGATATTATGTTTTTAGATCTCATTATTTGAAAGAAATCATGCTATCCACCACCATCCCCTTATCACCAGCCCGCTAGTCACCTTCCGGAGCTATCACTTTTCTGAAACTTTCTACTTGCTTGCCAGCAAGAATGCAAGATGCTGAAGGAGGGGCATCTGGGATCATTCAACCATCATAACCAAAGACCCAATGTCTTTGGCTTCTGCCAGCTCATTTTTTGGAGCCTTGGGACCACTGTTTATTGATTTACTCCCTGTGGGTGCCCTCGGGGGTTGACACTGCTAAGCACTTTAACGAAATCTCACTCAAACCTCCCCTTCGCTACTTGATATCCCTAACATCACCATCTTATTTTTCATTTTCAGCTGGCATTGTTTCCTAATGTTTGGTTCGGGGAAAGTAACACTGAAAGTAGCATAAAATTTTGTTTTGCCACCATGTACTCTCGTTGTTACCCCACTACTTTCATTTATTCTCGCTCTCCTACACCCTGGTTTTAACTAAATGCAGTGACCACCACAGCAACCTCTAGATATTTGAATGTTAACCCCTACTTTCTCATGTCCCATGATTCATTTGACCACATATTTCCATCTCTCCGTTTCGGCCACCATGATTTGTATCGCTCAAGTGAAGCAACTAAGATTTCACGGTGTAAGACTGATGGAAAGGCTTTGTTCTGTTACTGTCTTCTTGTTCATTCTTTTGCATAGTTTACTCTTTCACCTTTGTGTAATCTTTAGAACATTCGTTTTAAATGTATATGGAAAGTTCATTTATATCTGCTAAATGTCTCGTTATTTGTGAAATGCTCCAGGTATCCTCTGAAAGCCGTCAAAGTGATGCACACTGTTGCACTCAGGACTGAGTCAAGTTTGAAACCCACAAGGATTAGTCCTCCACTAGAATCTGCTGCATATATGGTATATAATTTACGGGTTGGATCATGAATTTTGTTTGTGTAAATGAATTTTGACAGCTGATAATAGTTTATCACACTTGATTCACTCTGCATTTTTTTTGGGAATTGTATGTATTGCAAACTGATAGTGTTCTAACTGTTTCAGAACCATATGGATGTAATGTTTGCATTCCATGCCACTACGATGGCAAATACTCTCGGTACTCCCATCATTGTTTTTACAAGAACAGGATCCATGGCTATCCTTTTAAGCCATTATCGGCCATCATCAACAATCTTTGCGTTCACCGATGAGTAAGTTTGCAAAAATAGTATTGTTGGTAAATATTTGTAGTGCATTTCCAGATGAATATCTTTCGCAGAGCTGCCTTTCCTTTTTGATAAGTTGGAAAGAGTGTTCATTAAATCAGCAAACTGAAGGATGCATTCGTCATGGTCTTTCTTTTTACTTTTTAATGAAATTCTACTGGTGCCTAGGTAGAACCAACTGTTTTGCTTTTGAAAAAAGAGAGTCAAACTGTTTCATGTTTATCATTTTCTTTTTGTTCCTTCAATCACATTAGTATCCTCCTAAGTTGATCTGAACATTTCTTTTCGTCGAAAAAAGTAGTCAAATGAAATGATACTTCAGTTAAAATCACAGAATATACTGTGAATAGCATGAGAAGGCCTTAAAAGATGGAAAAATGTTTGCCAATTTGGGGCACTTGTAAATGCCCTAGCCATCTTACTGCTAGTGTATTATGAGTGGATGCACACATGTACTGATATACCCCCTTGCAATGTGCTTTGCTTTTGGTCAACTGTCCTGTAATTTTCTGTAAACTCTAAATTATCTCGAAAAACTAAAAAAAGTTACATCTTCCTTATCCTTGCATGTTCATGCAAATAATTTCCCTCAAACCCTTGCTTGGGTCAATGCTAGTTTGAAACTTCTATTTGGTAAATCGAATGGGTTCTTTGAGTTATCCTTGCTGCTTTTAATTCTCTGGAGGTACTGGTTTGTGTTGCCTGTTATGAAGTAGTGAGGTAACTTCAGATCCTCTGTTAAACATACTAATTTGAGAGAAAGCTCAAAATGTTCTATATAGTGTCCTTGACTCTCATCGATGAATAATAATAACAGTTGATTACCCTACTAAAGCCTCCTTTGCTTCAAAAATTCTCCAGTGTACGATTTGACTATTAATCTTGCATATAATTTGACTTTGGCACATAAATGTCCGGTCACTTTGTATGAATCATATTGTTCAAACTGATCACTCATTGTTTGTATTCTCTTCATTCTATGTGATGCATACATCTTTCCTTGAGTTACAGATACCATAAAAGGCTTCTCTTTTCGTAACTATATATCCTCTGCGGAATTTTATCTTTTTTTGTAATAAATTCATGATTCTGTATTCCAGACAAAGGGTCAAGCAACGACTGTCTCTTTATCATGGAGTAACACCCATATATATGAAGTTTTTAGATAACGCTGAGGAGACTTTCTCTCGGGCTTTGAAGCTGTTATTGGTTAGTTAGTTAGTTCGTTAAAGTTTACATATTAGACTACTCATGTTTCTTCTGTGGCTTAAGCTAATTTCCAAATGACTTTCTTCAGAATAAGAAGTTGTTGAAAGAAGAAAATGTAACTCTTGTCCAAAGTGGAGCTCAACCAATCTGGCGTCAAGACTCAACTCGTCATATACAAGTGCGGAAGGTGCAAGGCTGAATCGTCTTCTTGATAAGGTTTCATTTATAATGGTGGTAGATGGATGCACTTCAAATAAAGTTCTTTTGATGTTGTGGCTTTCTTATTTTAAATTTGTTAGTGTATTAGTAGTATTGGACAGCAATTTCCATGACACTCTCTTAGAATGCATAGGGTTCTAGGTGAATGACACGCATTTCTCTTTTTTCGATCGCTGTTTTCTGTTAGATAAGTTGATGGAATGTTTAATGGCTATTGTAATTGTGCAGGCATGCTTAACAGGTCCAAGTTGCTTGTATAGTTGTAGTTGACAGGCTTCCTGTTTACAAATTGTATGGAATTGTACTATTTTCGGAAAATAAATTTTTATAATTATTATTTTTTTCAATCCCAATACTTTCATGAGCTTATTTCCCTGTTTATTTAAATTAGTTATTTTATTTGCTTGAGTTATTGATGAAAATGCACTCTAGTGCTCGTGGGCTTGGGGGTTGGAGTTTTGATCCTGGTTGATTGGAAAGGATAAGCACCCCAATTCCCCAAAATTACCAATTGGGCAACATACATTCATTGATTTTTTTTTTCTCTTTTTTTAAAAAAGATATTTTGTTCAGCATGAAATTATGTGTATAATATTTCTAGTATAAAATCTTATACTGGGATTATTATAGCTAATATTTAATTAGATAATCTCTAAATAAATTAATATACAAGATATACAAAGTTGGTATTAGAGTGGAGGAATAATATCTTTAGGTATGAGATTTTTCAGGCATATGATTTCTTTTAAATCTTGGTTACTTTCCTCTTCTTTCGTGCCATTGAGTTCATGAATTACATCTCAGTTAGGTTAAAGGCCAAACCACCCAACCTAGTTAGTAGTCATACATGCCACCATAAGAAGCTGAGTAGTATCAGCATCTTTATACCTCTTAACTTGCATGTGGCACTATCCATCTGCTTAATCACTTTATAATTCAAATTTTTTGTACTTCGTATTTTATAGATAAGAAGTAAATTCAGGTCTCAAGTAGACATAGCATGTCTGGTTCACCAAACTGGCCAAATCACATGCTGTTTTTTTCCTTTTCTTCTTTTCTGTACAGAGGATTGAAAAGCTAACAATATGATTATATATTACCGTATAAGCATTAGGCACAAGAAAGAGGCTGACCATATTAGTTATATAATTTGATCACTAACTCTCAGCAAACTGGCTGACCACATCGGTCATATAATCTGATCACTAATTCTGGTTGAATAAATTGGTCAGATTATATGACCAAACTTGTCAGTTTATATGACATTACAAATTTACACACAGCAAACTGATTGATCAACATGGTCATATAGTCTTCTACACTGGCTTGATCATAAGTCTTCATCATCTCTTTTACATAAATCTGACCAATGATTGCTCTGTGGATGAGTTGGACTAGGCACAGCATACCTCCATTATAGTTACATTACCATACATGCCATTACATTATTAGGCACAAGAATCATCCTCTGATTCATCCTCTTCACATTTTCCTTCCAGCTTGCTATACTTGTACCACCTTGCACAAATCAGGTATGCAACAAGGTCCAATGTTGTCAGTGCTGCTAGAAGGAAAAAAAACCTGTCTAAATGACCCTTGTTTAAGTTTCCTGGTATCCATCCCGGCATGTTGTCCTCTGTTGAGATTTTCATTACTATCGACACTAAAAAGCTGCTCACATAGTTCCCTAGCGAGATTGATGTCATGCAAAGTGCACTCCCAAAGCTTTTTAGTCCATCTGGGGCTTGTGCATTGAAGAACTCCAGTTGACCCACATACATGAAAACTTCTGAAGCTCCAATCAATACATATTGAGGAACTTGCCAGAAAATGCTCAATGAGCTTGTGTCGGACCCCACACAGCGTGGACAGTCTTTCTGGGCGTACTTTAGTCTATATAGTTCCACAATTCCAGAAGCAATCATTGCCATTATCGCAATGACTAGGCCGATTCCCATCCTTTGTAACTCAGTGATCCCTCTAGAGCCACTCTTTTTTATTCTGCTAACTATTGGATCCAGTACACGACGGTAGATGAAAATAAATGCTGCTACACTTAATATGTCAAAGCTTGACATGCTTGCTGGTGGTATTCTGAAGCCTGAGATGGTGGTTTTCATTGAAGCACCTTGCTCGACAAAGAGTGATGCCATCTGTGTGAACACCACTGAATAGATAATGGTGCACATCCATATTGGAAGCAATCTCAAAATGCATTTCACTTCCTCAACTTGTGTAACTGGGCAAAGACGCCATGGACTGTAAAGTCCAATCTCTTGGTCAGGTAAATCATCTGATGTCATTAGTGCTGCTTTGTCTAGGAATCTGTATATTAAACATGAACTGTAATCAGCATAATTGTCAAGGAAGATGGTATATTGATACAAAAACTATCTTGTTAATTTAACTAGTTTTGGTCATTATGTTCAGTTTTCCTATTTTCTAGCTATTGCTTAGTTTCTTTGATTTCCCAGATTCTCCTTTCCTGGTTTTTAGTCACTTTCCCATTTCCTGCACCTTTAACATGTTTCCTTCCATCATCTGATTTTCTTTGTAGTTTAGGAGCTTGTTATTTAGTTTTTTCTATTTCAAAAGAGGATCTGCAGCTTGTAATTCTAGAGACTTGAGTATTCACAATGAATACAAAACTGAGGATTCCTATTTTTTTGTGAGATTCTCACATTGCAGTCTCAATACTCAGATCTTTGCTTCTAGTCAGTTCTAGCGTATATATGATTATTCCCTTCATTCAAGTTTTTTTTTTATTCCTATTAAGTGTTTGATTATGAACCAGAAGTAATACTTGAGAAATTTCGAATTTTGAAATGCCTTCTACTTACTTGAATCCTTTTGTGTGAAGCATTTTTCTTCCTGTATTTGCAATACTCTCCTCGTCTTTCACTTCATAGAGGGTTTTACCTTCTGGTGGCATTTGAACCCTCAATTTCCTGAAAGCAGCAACTAAGACCTGGCAAAATCTTGATATAGGGTTGCCACTTGCCTTGAAGTGTCTGTACCTAGGTGTCCCTATAAGAAACAAGACTAAGGCAGCAAAGGCTGAAGCTGTAGATGCCCAAAACCCTAGAACCCAAATCCCTTCATCTTCGAAAAATACCAAGATTGTGTTGGAGAAAAGTTCTCCAAGGTTCAGTGCCAGGTAGAAATAGCTAAAAAAGGCCACTTTCGAGTGTGCCTCCTTTGGATGATCTTCATCAAACTGATCAGCACCGAAAGTGGCTATGTTTGGTTGATACCCTCCATTACCAAGTGCTATGAGGTATGTAGAGATGTAGAACAATCCAATCTCCATGTCTGTATGGGGTGCACATGGAGTCTTTTCATCTCCACAACCTCTTGGCCTAAGCAAGAAGAGGTGAGCAGATAGCGATAGTAATGCTAGTCCCTGCCAGTTGAAGATTTAGAAAATAATTAGACATCAAGATATATCATTAAGTAGTGTTAAATGTTAATGGTGAATTAGTTACCATCACGAAGATCACTTGAAAGACGGCACATGTTTTGTATCGTCCCCAGTAAGAATCACTGAGAAATGCACCCACAAGGGAGAAGATATAGACAGTTCCTGTCCACTTGCTAACACTATTAGCAGCATCTGCGTTGTTCTGTCCCAACACTCTGGTTAGGAAAAGCACCAGGTTTACTCCCACACCAAAGAATGCCAAGGTAGCAAGCCCTTGATTTACTGCACAAAATTCACAAAAAGGAATAATCACGTTGGAGTTTCAATTGTTCTTTAAACTTCAATTACCATATATTGTTATTCATGACACTTATGTCTTTCAACTTATTATTACTTCTAATTGAGTTTGCTGATAACCAATTTGTGTTGTTTCGTGAGTATAGGGTTCACCAGTTTGGTAACGCTGGTTGTTCAGGTTTTTGAATTAAACTCGAAACCCCTAAAATATCTCAGGTTTGCCATTTTTCCAACAGCTGTATTGATTACGTATAGAGTTCCTAATTCTTGTCAATTATTTCAGTTACCCAACTTTCCCAATATTAACATATCTGTCCTGCTGTGAAGTGTGAACCACAATAAGGCATTCCAAGTTTGTCACAATTTAATTTTTCATGTGCTGCTGGACTTTCATGTCTTTCCACGTAATTCTATAATTATGCAAACTGATTTGTGCATGTGCATGCTTGGTTAGTTATACATTAGTTTCTTGAAAATATCTGCAGAGCTTTCCATCAGAACCTGCAAACATGGAAATCTCAATTCATTGTTTTGGGTCAAGTTGTGGTTGCTGTGTTTGATTTGGTTTGTTCTGGTAATCAATCATAGCAGCATCTTCTGCTTGCTAAACAAGTTTACTTCTTTTGGAAATTCTTTTCTGATGAATAATTGTTTTCCTTCAGTTCATGCATCCATCATCCATGTGATATATATATATAACAGACATAACAACCAGGTAAAAATTAGTATTCACGTTGAGTAAAGGTGAATTTTACAGTGTTAGATTTGGGTCATTGTACAAATTGATACCAGATTCAGGCATATTGCAGTTGTGTTATCTGTCGCATCGATGGTCAGCTCTAATTTGTGTGCAGGACATTCTGAATGAGAAAGGATGCTGGAATGGTTTAGAACTGTAATTACAAACTATTAGGCTAATTTTTACCATTCCCATAGTTCTAATACCTATTTCTTTTGTTCAAATGGTAAAAATACAGCTTTGGCAATCAAGATAGCAACTTTGATTTCCTGATTAACTTTGTGGGTATGATTTCCTAATAACATACTTGAACCAGACGGGAGAAGAGGTTTTGATTGTTAAAACACAATTACTTGAAGCAACCACGTAACCATAGCCCCATCTATGATCCACCCGGAAAAAAAACAAAATGACAAAAAAATGTCGATCTCAAAGCCATTATTGTAATTTGACATATCTAAGATATAAGGTAAATGGCTCACGTAAGGCTAATTTTATTTTTGGTCTTAAATGTAGCATGCATGTTTAGTTGTAACTCTGAAAAAGTATCTAATTATTGTCTTACGTGTGTTTTAGTCTCATTCCAATTGCTTGGCCCTCCCTTGCCTGGCATAAGCCTAACCTTTCTCCTACTCCAGTTTTGCACAAGAGCCCACCACTTGAAGTTTTTAACTTTTCTTTCAGCTATCAATTCTTGATTCATTAAATTGAACCTTACATTCTCCTAATTGTTTTTTTTTTCTTCCAAGTTTTTTTGCAACAGGAGGGAGTATATTTACATGCTCAAGACAATAAATATACATAGGAGCATACCTAGTATGATGGTCCCAGCAGTCCATTGTCCACTCTTGTGTCGGATGGCGGGGTGTCCGTGCTGATCAACCGACCCATCAAGTGTGTATACTTCTTCTGCTTCTTTCATCTTGACCTGAGAATTTTCTTCTCAAATTAAATTGATTTTTGGTTTGAACAAAGTATGCACGAATTATGACTTAATGAGTTCAATGAAATGTGTTAGTCTAAGTTGATCGTCGGAAAGCTAGAGATTTGAGGGCATGGGGAGATGATTCGGATCAACCGGAAATGTGATTACTAACCTCTTTGGACACCTGAAATACATCCATGGTAATGAGTTGCTTTAGCAAGAAATTTTAGAGAAAGGTTAGGTGATTGGTGAGTTATGCCAAGCTTGTGCTCACAAGCCTGCTTTAACGAAGAGGAGGGTAAGAGAGTGGTATTTATAGAGGGGTTGATGCTGAGATGGACGGTGGAGATTAGAGAAGATATAGGTACAAAATAAGACCAATGAAATTCCAAGATATTCATTATAAATATTATATTATATATTAATTACGGGAAAGGGGCCAAAGGCTTGTGTAAAATGCTGCAATTCCTTTTTGCTTCTCGTTTTTTCGTTTTGTATTTACAAAAGGCTGAATCTAATTAAGTGGATCATTACGTGGTATTTATTAGGTTTATTCCTTTTGAAAGTACTATTTCCCCTTTACACGTGAGTTATTATTACCGAAATAATCGAGCCTAATGTAATAATCGATATTTTATTAATTTTACGTGAAGTGATATAAGAGTGGGAGTTGAGATTGATCGATGGAGGTAATGAGGGACGTCAATCTCATTTGTATTTGACGGGTATTTATGAATCTGTCTTAAAAATGGGCGAAAATTCGTAAATGTGCGGATGAAACGAGTTGTGAGCTGGTCGATATGCTGATCAATTCAAAACTTACCACCTGACCCATTACCCGACTCACCACCTATGCCCGTCAGCCACATCCACTCTAAAATTATGATAAAATAATATTTTTAACCTCGTTCATAATTTGCTACAACCTTCGATCTTCCAACCTTATCTTGCGAACTACACTTCTAGTCTCTACGCTTCACCCATCCTATGAACGATGAATTTAGCTCCCTTCCTGTAAACTCTGACATTAGCCCTCCTCGAACTAGGACTGTTCACTGGACCTGGACCGGACCGGAAAAGGAAGGACCGGATGGACCGGAAATTTTTTTTTTTTTTTAAAAAAAAAAAAATTAAAAAAAAAATTTCTCATTTTTTTTCGCAACAAACCTATTGCGACCGGATCGGACCGAACTTAATTAGTTAATTTTAATATTTTTATTTCACTAAAATTTTAATATATTTATAATATTTTACAACTAAAGAATTTTTTTTTTTTTTTAAATATCGGTCCGGTTTTGGACCGGAATTCCTGGACCGAGGACCGGACCTGTTTGTTCCGGTCCGGTCCGGTCCAGGTCCGGTCCGGTCCGGTCCGGTCCAAAACCCGAACCGGACCGGAAAATGAACAGCCCTGCCTCGAACTAATCCTCTTCCTTCTACAACTCCGAAGCCAACCCTCCTCTTGTGACTTAACTCCTTCATTCCCGCAAACTCCAATGACAACCCTCTTGTAAACTTCGACTCTAAACATCCTAAATTTTTTTAATTGTAATAAATAACTTTTTATTATCTTTTTTTTTCCGTGTGATCTTCTCATTTTAAAACAAGAGATGAGTCTAAGATAGTATATCAACTCCGGAATTATTATAGAAGTTGAAGAAAACTTTATAATATACTACTTGGTTTTGTACTTTTATAATTATTTCGTATTTGCTTTATAATTTCAACAAATTTAGAAGTATGACGGATCAAATAGTTTATTTAATTGTAGATTGTATGTTTACACTTCAACATTAATTTGCAGTTGTCATTCCTAGATGGAAAATGACAAATTTAGATATAAAATTTAATATACGAATCGGGTAATAAAAGTGATCTATCCACCTATATCCGACCCCTTAACGCATCAAAACTTCAAAAGATGAGATTTGTTTAGTTGGAGGCCCACTTGGCACTTCAACATTTAAATTAGGGTGCCAATTTCCAACTGTTTAATCCTCAAAATCTTCTCCAATTTACAGGCTTACAGTTACAGCTAATATAAATGCTAGCTAATATTTTTAAATTTATAATTGAAATATTCTTGCAATGATTCAATGTACTGAACCTACTATTTTACTTTTATTTAATTAAGAAAATATACCTCCTTATTTTAAAATAAAAATAATCAGGTATTCTAAACAATCTTAAAATATTAAAAAATTAAATACAAATTCAGTACAAAGAAGTGAAACGCACAATAAATACTAAAAATGTACATATAAATACTAAAATTTAAAAGGTGTTATAGAATGATTGTTTTGAATTTCTTTCTTTACTTAATCTTTATGTAATGTGTTAAGAACACTTAGAATGAAATTATAAGAGATGAGAGAACAAGAAAAGTAGATTTTTAATTTGCTCTTGATGCATCTTGTTACAATGAGAATGACTTATATTTATAGGTCAAAACTATGAGGAGTTATTAACAAACAGAGTTACTATAGAAGGAGTTATTAATAAAGTAAATTATGATGCTAGAAGGTAAATAATTCACCTTGTACAATTTATTTCACTTCTTAATCATTCCATAACAAAAGGGTAATTATTTAAAGTTATGAAACAAGAAATCTAATCCTCAATTTTAAATAGTCATCGAAAGAAGACATTACAATGCATTACATCATATTATATATTATTATGCAATAAGGATAATGTCACAAGTTCATAAACCGAAATGCTTTAGTCCAAGGCACATGCATCGTCATTCTCAAAGTTGAAAAAGTGAGAGATATCTAGGCTGGTCATGGGTGAACTACCAACACCTTCATTTTTCACGAAGTTGGTTTTACTACCCTTTTCTTTGTTTATACGGGTCACTTGATACCGACATCTACATGAAAGTCCCACAAGGACTAAAATTGTCATATGCTAATTCCTCAAAGCCACGAGAAATGTTTTCCATAAAATTGAGAATATCCTTGTATGGATTAAAACAATCAGGACGAATGTGGTACAACCGTCTTAGTGAATATATTCTCAAGGAGGGATATAAGAACAACATTATATGTCCATGTGTTTTCATCAAGCGATCTCAAAGTGGATTTGCTATAATCGCAGTATATGTTGACGATTTGAATATCGTTGGAACTTCTAACGAGCTTGAAGAATAGTATTTGATGAAAGATCTCGGAAAGACCAAGCTTTGTCTTGGCCTACAAATTGAGCATTTAAGGGATGAAATCTTTATTCATCAATCTAATTACACGAAAAAAATACTAAAGAAATTCTACATGGACAAGACACACCCTTTAAGCTCACTCATGGTTGTTCGAACCCTTAATGTGGAAAATGATGAGTTCCGTCCTCGCAAAGAGGATGAAGAAATCTTTGGCCCAGAAGGGCCATATTTAAGAACCGTTTGCTACGGATGTGACATAGCTGGTCATTGGGCAAAAATATTCAGTACAACTTCACATTTGGTGAATACTTATCATGCCGAAAGAAATAAAGAAAATGGTAGTGAAACCAACTTCGTGAAAAATGAAGGTATTGGTAGTTCACCCATGACCAACCTTGATATCTCTCACTTTCTCAACTTTGAGAATGACGATGCATGTGCCTTGGACTAAAGCATTTCGGTTTATGAACTTGTGACATTATCCTTATTGCATAATACTATATAAATGATGTAATGCATTGTAATGTCTTCTTTCAAGGACTATTTAAAATTGAGGATTAGATTTATTGTTTCATAGCTTTAAATAATTACCCTTTTGTTATGGAATTGGTCAAGAAGTGAAATAAATTGTACAAGGTGAATTATTCACCTTCTAACATCCTAATTTACTTTATTAGTAACTCCTCCTATACTAACTCCTTTTATTAATAACTCCTCCTAGTTTTGACCTAAAAATAGAGGTCATTCTCATTGTAACAAGATGCACCTAGATCAAGTTAGAAATCTATTCTTCTAGTTCTCTCCTCTCTTATAGCTTCATTCTAAGTGTTCTTGAACACATTCAACAAAGTTTAAGTAAAGAAATAAATTCAAAACAATCATTTTATAACACGTTATCAACACGAAGGATTCTAAGCTACAACTGAGCTTTGCTACTAAGGGTATGTTTCTTAAACATTATCTTAGTCTTTCATTACACAAAGACTATGCTATGTAGTTTCCCTTTATGGGATCTTCTACATCAGGAACTCAAGTTTTTGGAAACTTAACTTAATCCGAGGAGTATGCTCTGTAGTTGCCCAAATCGGGAACCTCTACAACATAAACTCGTTATCTTAACATGAGATCTAAAATAAAGTTGTCAAAATAAAATATGTTGTTTGGATTTATGCTAAGAAACAAAACAAAATTGAGATTTGCTTACCTCTTTTGACAAAACCCAAATTAATTTTCTTGCTTTCACCTCTTGGATTACAAACGGATTTTTCTCACCAAATAATGTTTATGAAAATGATGAGGATGTAAATAAGAACAAATGAAATGCTCGATTAAAAACCGATTATTATTGGTAACGAGCCGATGAATAATATCATCATCGGTCATGAACATGAGAATTTTTTTTATCGAATGTGGAGATGGAGATTAAAGAGGGTAAAAATAAATGGTTTTAATTTCTTGCTCTCATAACTCTTATATATCCGTATGATTTCTTACTTGTGTCGCATGATACAAATTGTCTCTATTATTGTTATGACATCTACACCTATGAAATGACTTTACTTTATTAAATCATGACTCATAATATCATAAATGCTTAATATTGACATAAACTATAATTTTATGTAGTAACCAATGGCAAGCATTGCAAAAAGAGAGTTTGACATGCTTGACTTGTCGGGCCAAAAGTACCTCGAATGGAGGGTTGATGCACTCGCCCATCTCAAGGCAAATGACCTTGAAAAAACAATTGAGGGTGAAAATGATGCCACTCCACAAGAGAAGGCAAAAGCAATTATATTCCTTCGCCACCACAGTCATGAAAGTCTCAAGAATGAATATTTATTTGTGGAGGATCTAAAAGAGTTGTGGGAAAGCTTGAATGAAAGATATGGACACCAAAAGGAAGTCCTTTTCCCACAAGCTCTATATGAATGGAACAACTTGAGGTTCTAGGACTTCAAGTCCATATCTGATTATAATAGTGCTATTCACAGGATCATTTCCCAACTGAGACTATGTGATCACCAAGAAGAAATTCTAGAAATTCAGAACATTTTGTACTATGCATGCCACAAATGTATTGTTACAACAACAATACCGGGAGAGAGGTTTCAAGAGGTACTCAAACCTCTTGAAAGTATTGTTGGTGGCGGAAATTAAAGAATAATGAGCTTCTAATGAGAAACCACAACCTCAGACCCACGGGATCAATAGCAGTTCCGGAAGCCAATATATGTCACTAACAAGACATCCGGGGAAAAATACAAGAATTACAAAGAACGTGGCAACCGTCATGGCACTATAATAGCTGTGGCCGAGGTCGGGGTGACCGTGGTGGCTGCGATCGTGGCCGTGGGCAAGGCTATAATGATAACCATCATTACAATTGATGTGGTAACTATGGTTACAAGGGGAATGATAAGTCAAAGGTCCAGACGGGTCAAAAAGGACCATCTCAGAAGCCAAGAACTGTTTGCTACAGATGTGGCATAGCTGGTCATTGGGCAAAAATATGCCCTACAACTTCACATTTGGTGGATGCTTATCACGCTGAAAGAAACAAAGAAAAGGGTAGTGAAATCAACTTCGTGGAAAATGAAGGTGTTGGTAGTTCACCCATGACCAACCTAGATATCTCTCACTTTCTCAACTTTGAGAATGACGATGCATGTGCCTTGGACTAAAGCATTTCGGTTTATGAACTTGTGACATTATCCTTACTGCATAATTATATATAATATGATGTAATGCATTGTAATGTCTTCTTTCGATGACTATTTAAAATATGGTTATCCTAATATAAATTATGAAGCAATATCTGGTCTTGTATTGTTAGTCAAATACATTAAGGCACCAAATGCACTTAAATATGACACTTCTGGGCCAAGAATTTCTTCATCCTCTTCGCGAGAACGGAACTCATCATTTTCCACATTAAGAGATCGAACAACCATGGGTGAGTTTAAAGGGTGTGTCTTGTCCATGTAGAATCTCTTTAGTATTTTTTTCGTGTAATTAGATTGATGAATAAAGATTTCATCCCTTAAAATGCTCAATTTGTAGGCCAAAACAAAACTTGGTCTTTCCGAGATCTTTCATCTCGAATTCTTTCATCAAATACTTTGCAATTTCTTCAAGCTCGTTAGAGTTCCAAATTTCCAACGATATTCAAATCGTCACCATCCGGAAAGTGAAAAAGTCTAATATGAAAAAGTCAAAAACCATAGGGACATCATCCAAAATTTTCCCAATTAATTTTTGAAATAGACTATACCAATACCGCTTTAATCTATACTTCTTTTTATTAGACTATACCACTTGGATGAAAAAAAATTAAAAAATTTCCCTAAAAAGTTTGAAAAGAATTACAAAAAATATACTTCTTATAATTTGAGTAAAAGAAATGATTAAAATTTTAATTTCATAGCTCAAATGAGTATAACTTATAATTTCGTTAACCTTTTACAATCAATAAAATAAAAAGTGCAGCACACGTCTTATATGTTTAGCTCAATATCCTAGCTTTTAATGAATAAAATTTTTGTTGTATCTAATGACGGGATGTATGATAAAAGTGGCAGAATATCGACCAGGCATGGTATAACAATTATAATCAAATGAAGCTTCATTTTCTGAATTAGAGAAAATGAAAGTTCATTATCATTAGCACTGAAATCCAATGCTGTACTTATTCATCACCACATGTTTCTAAACTACTTTCTAAGCATAAAAATTCCAATTCATTATTAACTTTACTACAACAAAGAAGTCGATTCCAATTTGCTTCCTCTTTCATCTTATTTTTTATATTTCTTGGCTCAGATTTAAGACTAGCTTCAATTATTATAGTAATCATGTATGTTTATACGTCACTGCAGATCCCCAATACGTATCACACTGTATATTCCATCTCATATCACATTATCTTTAATGTAAAATGGAATTTTTATCACACAATCCAATTTGTGGAGTAATGACATCATTTATTTAGGGCACGTTTGATCACAGTTGGTTTTTAGTAAAGCTTTTTTTTTATATTCGTAACGTAAAATGTGTTTGCTTTCTTTCATTTATTTTAACGTCGAGTTTTTAACAAATCGTACTCATTGCTTTGAAATAATGGCTCGTTTAGTATGATTTCTAGAAAATAAGAAATCGGTTTTAAAATTATTTAAGTCAATATATATGTTTGGTAACAAAAAAAGGTATTGGAATAAATGATTTCAAAGAATGAGTGATTCTATTATTTTTCATTCGATAATTTCTGTATTTTTTGTAGGTTTTAGTCCTTTTAAGTTTCAACTTTTTATTTTCAAATATAGTGTTTTAGTTCATTGATTTATTATGAAGAAACATCAACCATTATCTTATAAAATCCAATATATCTTCAACCCAAATTTTATAATATAATATTTACAAAACACCATATTTTAGGAATCGAATATGTCATGCTCATTGTATTTGGATTTTCCGATTCCATTCTAATTTCTACACGCATACCAAATGAGTCTTAAAATTGAATGATTCAAAGACATTTATGATTTATGAATAGAAGTATATATACATACTATATTCATTTTTATTTTGTATTTTAAGTTATAACGAGGGTTTTAAAAAAAAATTCCAGACACTTTGTATGCTGAGTATTTTATTTGTATTTTTCAAAAAATAAATATTTTACAATTAAATTAAATTAGTTACAAAGAAACTAAACATTTATATAAACAGTATATTAGTCCTACTATTTGTTAGTACTGTGATCAACAAATATATAATGTACGATAACTGTTCATTCATAGATTTAATTATGTGGCCAAAAATAATTTAATTGGAAATTATCTGAATCATGTGTGCCATATATATATATATATATATATATGATAAGCATACGTCAAGATCTCATAAGTGCTCGGAAAAATGTAGCTTACAATATATAGCAAGTGGAAATTAATTAGTGGCCTTCATTCTATATCCAAAATTTATCGATGAAACTTACTTCTAACCAAGTACTATCAAATAATGTTTTGTTAAAAAATGCAATGGATAAGTCTAATATATATATTTTTAATAAATTAATTAGTTATAAATAAATAATTCATTGATTTATATACTATGTTACAATAGTGATGCTACTGTACATGGACTTGCATGGTTATGTTTATTTGGTACGAGAGACTACTATTTGGACCTCCAAAGCATTAATTTTATAGAAGTTGACAATTATAGCAATAAGATCACACGAGAGGTCTACTGGAATCTAATCATAAAAAAAAGGGTTAAATAATTTTATGTTCGCTTTAAAATATACTTTTTAGAAACGCTTATTTATTTCGGAGACTCAATTCATTAATCAAAAGAGCCCATAAATTTTAAAATAAAAGGTATAGTAGAAAAAACCGTTAAGATGGTGCCTCGAACCTTAAATGTCAGCAAACATAGAAACGCTTTTAGCAAACTAGGCTATCAACACAATTGTAATATATACACAGTTTTTTTTCATTATAAGGCCCTAAAAAATCCGAGGCTTTGTTCCAAGGAACTTGTTGCACCGACTACGAGCCAGGCAAGATTAACCTAATTATATTGATGGATACAATGGTTGTCCAAGAGTATGCAATCAATGTCCATCGGTCGAAAAGTTTCATGAATCATCACGAACCACTCTCATATCAAGATAAATTTTGGTTTCCAATGTATAATGGGACACATTAAGTGCATATGCTTGATGAGGGCTTAAATGTGAGTCTTATATCTCGCAAACAATTTGACAGACCCATTGTAGTACATGGAGTTAGGATTGAACAAAGGGAATGTGATGTAATGATATGACACATTAACAATGAAACCAACATATAATAAAACAAGACTCGAAGACAAATGTGTCAGTCGATCGATTGATGTCACTGATCGGCCAAAGACTTGAACTTTAATCCAAAATAAATAAGAAACCAGAAGCGAAAGCGAAGAAAAAATGAAGAAAAAAAAATCCTTAGTAAGGTTGATTGGCCTAAGCGGCATATATCGATCGGCCACCACAAAAATCACGTAAAACAATAGCAACAAGAAAGATAAAATATTGTATTTCGTAGAAATAAGAGCAAGCGGTTTTGAGAGCAATTTTGATAGAAAAAAGTAACATTAATGATATAACAATTCTGGAGTCCAAATCACCACTTATATAGGCTATATTTGACAACTTATGGAATGTCAACAAGACTTTTTTCACAACTTCGGGATAGTCAACAAGACTTTTTGACAACTTATGAACTATCAACAAGACTTTTTGATAGTTTATGGATTGCCAACATGGCTCTTTTACAACCCAAATGTTGTCAACAAGACATACTAACTGAATTGTCATATAAATTATGAAATGGAGTGTAAGCACTTCGGGTTGATGATAGAGCCTTTTCCTATAAAGTAATGATCTACTTAACTTTAGAAAGGAATGTTAAAGGACATTGTGACCATGCAATGCTTAACTTAAGTATGAATGTCATGAATATTTTTTCAGAAATAAAAAAATTCTCTTTGTGGCATAATTCCAAGAAGATAAATTGAAACTTAGGTTAGCCGATCAACAACTGAAAATAGCATTGGAGAACTTGGAGAATAAGGTTAGCCTTCAACATTTAATTTGAAAAATGGAGGTTTTAGTCTCTTTTGGCTACTAGATAATGCCTTAAGTTCATGTTTTGTTGTAATGTTTTCTTTTTCATCTCACGTTTTCTTCATGTTTGATTTTAGAGTGAAGATTCAAAGAAAAAAAATATGTAAAAATGTATGAATTTTGTTGTTTTACATGAATGTTTATTTTAAGTGGATCATGTAGTGATTTGGACATTTATAATTATACTAAGTTCCATTTGGTTGTCATTTCTATTAATGATCATCCGTTTATCTTTATTTTTCATCACTAGTTGATATTGAAGGTAAATTCCTCATCCAAATTTTGGCAGTCCGGTGGTGGGTGGTTATATCACTTCCATCAACTGACCCATACTACAAAACTGTTCACTTGGAGCATCACCCACCCAAGCTCTCCTTCACCCTGAACAATAACCGTGGTTGATCGGGTGGGTCGGGTTTTTTCGGGTTCAACCGGCAAATTAAGCTTGTAATTATCGACGGTTAAACATGGAACACCTGAAGAGTGGACTAACAGAGAGTAGAGAATGGAACTGGCCGGGGTGGCACCAGAAGGAGCAACTCGAGCGTGGTTCCGTAACTTGTATTAGAATTAGGGTTTCCTCTTTGGTTCCGACTCGAACATGGAAGCGCGGAACATCCATGTTGCTTAACCTACGTCAGAGTGTTTTTTTTGAAAGGAACCTACGTTAGTGTTTTAGACTTATGGAATAGGGTTTGTAGTTTATAAAAATTAAAAGTGTATTGTATTATATTTTAATGATAGTTCGGGTAAACAACGAGTAAAAGTCGGGTTAAGTGGTGGCTCGGTTGAACAATGAGTAACGTGATGATAGTTCCTCTCTGTCGCCAATTCTACTGCCCATAGGAAATCTTCTGCCTCAAACACCATGAGAGGTGCCACGTTAGATCAACTTTGCAACCAAAAGGAAAGTCATATCCCACTCGTTCCTTTCCACCACACCAACACCACAAAAGTCAGCAGCCGAGCCATCGCATTTAAACTTAATCCACCCCATCGGAGGAGCCTTCACGAGGTACCACCTTGCTCCTCCGCTAGACTTCTCCCCATAACTAAGTCTCTAGCTTTCTTACTATCATTTACCTAGTGAATATTGTCTTCAAACAGTTTGTCCACGTTTGGATGCTTATTCTCAAATATCAATTGGTTTCGAGCACCCCAAATACCATATAAAATTGTGATCCATAGTGTCAATTCCTCCCTTTTATGTGTCATTGCCATAGAGGTAAACTAGTCCAGTCCATTTCCTCCCCTACCTTCAGTTTTTTCGAACATGGGAAGCCTCCTCCACGTATCCCTTGCTAACTGGCATTTTTTGAGTACATGAACTTCATTCTCATATTTGCCAAAAAAAACATGCAAAAACGATCTAGCACACACTTTCTTTTGAAAATATTGTTCTTGCATAGGAGTATGCCTTTACTCAATCGCCTTGCAAACACCTTGACCTTTGGAATGTCACTGATCTCCCAAATCCTTCTCTACACCTCATGTGAAGTCCCCACATGACTCGGCCCCAATGTCCAATTCCATCTCTATGTGCTCCATTATCAGTGTGTAGCATGACTTGACCTAGAAATCATCATTAGTCCCACGGAACCACACCAAAATGTCCTGGATATCAGCCCTAACCAAATGAATGTATAAAATTAACACGTGCCTTAAACATTCATGTAGATCTAATATGAAATTAAGACGACAACTATATTCATCAATAATGGAAACCCAATTTACAGAAAGTTTGAAATGCAAGCTTCTATAACATCTTCTCAATATTCTACATCTTCTTACAAAGTTTGAACTGCAAGATTTTACAACATCTTCACGATCTCTATAATAGAATTCCAATTTGTAGAAAGTTTCAGAATTTGAAAAACTAGCTCCTCACACAGTTTCAGAACATAGACATAAAAATTCACCCTATTGACGACATCGGAGAGGAAAGGAGTAAAGATAAAGACATCATGGAGAAGCAAAGTCGAAGACATCGGAACCGGCATATATGGATTTCCATGGTTGAGAGAGTTTCTATTATTAGATTTTGTAAGGAGAGAGAAAAATTAGGTTTATATATCGATTATTTTACAAAACTTGAAACTTTGTTGGTTAATTCTGTAATTTTATAGTTTTCAACGGTCATTTTAAAAACTCCCCTAAATACTTTAATATATGAATCATCATTGATGAATGATGAATGACATTAAATCCGACCCCCTTGTTCATTTAGTTCGGTGCTTAGGAAGATTCAATCCATTTTCCTAACCAAACAACACAAAATACACAAGTTAATGTTGATAAGATATTGGTTGGATGCAAAATATTGATTGTAATGACCCTCTCGTACAAGGCTGTAGCAACACATATGGATCATTTCCTTTGGGATGATAAAAGTTGTATTTTAAGAACAACTACAACCCTTAGATCTGATTTAGTACCTTTGTTTATAAACAATAGGATAAATAGATGCAAATATCATATATATTATAATAAAAGTATTAATAATACGTGGTTTCCTCAGAGGTTTCATTAATATATAATGCACAAAGGGTCACTTATGTGTAATAACTTTTTTATTTGAAAATTTTATATGATCTTCTTTTGCATATATCTTAAGTTTTCATATTGTGGATGGTGTATGTGCCATATAATAAAATTACAAATTTAAATAATTGAAATTAAAAAAAAAAGTTCTAGAATTTTGCCTTGTAATAAAAGCATTAATAATGGCCTTTATATGTGTTGTAAAAACCAGTGACCTTTTTCTTAAACGAATTGCCAAATCATTCATTCATTATACAATGACCTAATTTAAGTGTCCAGTGGCATCTAAAAGATTTTAAACCACCAAAATACTTATTTATATTAAAAATATCATACTGGATACACATGATAGCGATGTAACTTTATAATTAAAATAAAATATTACATACTTAAAGTTGGGTGTAATAATGCAACAGCGCTCCACACTGTAAAAAAATAATCCCACCAAGCCCGTCGGGCGGGTATGAACATGGAGGGAAGCCCGGTCGGGCCGAAAAAGCCGTCCGTCAGGCCAGCCGGGCCGAAAAGTCCGGCCCACCAAGCCCGTCGGGCTGGGTACGAACACCACTATAGGTCCGGTCGGGCCGAAAAGCCCGTCCCGTCGACCCTTATAAAAAATATATATATTATATTGTATATATTTAAAATGTTAAGTATAATTATAGAATATTTAGCATAATTATCATAAATTTAATGTATATTACGTATAATATCTTAAATATATTTTATTTTTAAATAAAATTTATATTTAAAATAGTTTTTAAAATTATTTTTTAAAAATAAAATAAAATGGATACCGGAGGTCCGCCCAACAGCCCGGTCGGGCCGCATATGACAGGTATTGTAGGCCCGCTATCCGGGCATAGCCCAACCCGGATCCGGCTAAACGGACCTAAAATTCCAAAAAGTCAGGCCCAAATCCGGCCCGAATTCGGCCCGAGTCCGAATATGAACAAGTCTACGTGAAACAATGCAATTGCGCTCCACGTTGTGTAACAAAAAATTACACTTAGTGAAGTTGATACATACCCATACGAGTCGATACTTTAAAATCGTTTTATTTTAAAGATTACATAAGATATTATGCAAAACAAATTTTCATACTATTTGCGAAAGTGGACGATCTATTTGAAGGTATTATGTAGGATTTCTCTATTTCATCATTTGGTTTTAATGAAAAATTCACACGATTTCAACGTTATTTTTATATTAGTTCTATCAACTTCTTTATTAGGAAATTATGTGGTGGTGTGGGTATCAGAAAGTCTGAAGATATGAATAAAGCACTGTATATGAAATTTCTATAAAAAAATTCTTGAGGAACCTGAGAATATCTAGTTTAAAATTATTAATGAAAAATACTTTAAAAAATCTCTCTTTTAGAATTTTGGACCAAAGAATTATGGTTCTTGGCAACGGAAGAAATTAATGCATATCAAAAAAGAATTTGAGGTAGGTCTTGGCTGGAACATTGGAGTCGGAAAGAGCGTTAATTTCTGGTCTCACGTGTGGTGTTCTGACCAACCCCTGATTAACCTCTGCGCATACATTAGTGGTATTGATAAAAACGAAAAGGTGTTTGACTACATTTGTGAAAATAAATGGAATCTGCAGAAAATTAACTCGATATTACCCAATATTCTTCCAGCTAGTATTATAAAGAGTATCAAAGATTACCATCCTCCTAAATCGTTTATCCAGAATCGCCTCTACTGGATGCCCGCCAAGAATGGAACCTTCTCTACGAGCTCTGCCATTACCCTGATTAACAACCTCAAAAATGTTGTGGAGTGCCAAAACTCTTGGATCTGGGACCTCGATGTTATGCCTAAAGTAAAGAACTTCCTTTGGAAACTCTCAATTAACGGTTTACCCACGAAAGAAAATCTGGAAAAACAGAAAGTGCCGGTACTCATGAATTGTTCGCTTTGTAACTTTCCTTTTGAATATGCTAAACACCTGTTTTTTGATTGCCCTTTCATAATGAATAACATTAGATCAAAGAAAATAAAAAGAGAAATTAATGAAATCTACATAAACTGGACCAATATAGCTAACGCATTCCACAGGGCTCAAGAAAAAATTAAAAATAGAAAATTAATTATTCTAATCATGTCTTGGTGGAATCTTTGGTTTGTCCGTAACCAAATCATTTTTAAGAATTTGAAACCAACCAACTTTGAACCAATTATACATTCCCAGATTTTGGATTGGGCTGAAACCAAGGAAAAAGACAAAACAAAGACTAAGATAAAGACTAATTCCCGGAAAAAACGAAACATTAAATGGGAAATGTAACACCCGAATCCGTAGGACTCGAAATGCTACTGGGTTAGGATCTCACAATGGATCCTGACCATAGCCTGACAACAATTTCACTGAATCTTACAACTAGGCACCAACAGATTAAATATAAAACATGAAATTGATATAAAAGTATCAAAAGGTTTATACAACACTGCTAAGTACAATCAAAACAGAAATCCGTACAATATGGATAACCTAAAATCCCACGATGTCGCCCAGTGTACGGAACCCTCAGCAGATCACCCTCTCTGGATCACTCCGCAGTTCTCCTAACCTGCGAGGGATCTACAACACGGTATAAAACCGTTAGCTAACCATACACATATATAAGAAGATGCTAGAGCACAAACACACATCAATAATTTTAACAGATCATCATGATATCACACATTTACCCGGTTTATTATCTTTAATAAGTTAAATCACTCAATCGTATAAACAGATGTATATGAAAATATGTGACACGAGGAATATAATCCCCGCCTCTGAGTGCTCTAGCCAGCTGGAGTAGTATCAGCACACCTCCCGTGTACCCTATGGGAGTGGTGAGGGTCCTTCCCGTATACCAGATCTGGCCTGACTACAGAGAACCTCCCATACTCCATTACGGGATGAAAGGGAAAGGTTATCACGGCCACTACAATGGGCGGTCAATATAACATAGGTCGGTGACCATAATAACACATGCTATAAAACATATAACACACACACCACTCAAGCATACATCCAATATAAGGATAGTAGCTAAGTAAGACCTATAGACTTACCTCAATCTCAGAAGTAAACTCAACCACGATCAACTCTCCAACTGGTCCACTCCAAACTGGAGGACAACACGGCCTATACAAGGCATACATACATATATATCACAATCCTATCACACAAAGGGGTCACACCTAGACCCAAGAGATCCATTAGGATCAAGTCCAACTCGTAACCTCAAAGCCGTAACCGGCATATCTATATCATACTCATCATAAACCAATACCTAGCATGATACTAGTTCCCTCATACTAGGAAAGGAAAAGAGCTACCCAACTATGGGTAGTCCCGGGATAAGACGCACCTGCGTGATCAAGGGACGCAGGGGCGGAACGCAGGAAACCGCGGGTGCGGTGGCACTCAACCGCGGGGGCGGTGACAAGGGACGCTAGCAACGCAGGGGCGGTGACTTCTGGCCGCGGGGGCGGCAACACTGCAGAGGGCGATTCCGCAGTTTTTCCTCGGCTCTTCCCGTGATCAAATCCCGCCTTTTCTCTTCCAAATCCACACAAACATGTCCATACACATACTAACATCAATACCCTTAACATACATCTAATCCTAAGCTAGAAAGATTGAATCAAAGAAGAAGAGAAGGAGAAGAAGCAAGAACTCACCACTACTGAAGATCCTAGGCTGCAGGGAGCATCAACACACACCAAAGCTGGATTCCAAGCTCAGCAACACACACACTAGCATCATCATCAACCACAAAGTACAACAACTCTCTTCCAAACCAAAGAAAACCAAGACAAGATCAAGGTGAAGCAAGGGAGAAGCAAGAAGAACGTGGGAAGCTGAAGAAAGGAGTGAGGATGGAAACCCTTGATCAGCCAAGAGCAAGGAAAGACATAAGCAAAGGTAAAGCACGGGTCAACGAAGTCAACAAAACCGGCTGCAGCCGCCGGAAACCGCAGGGGCGGGAACCCGTAGGGGCGGCGGTCATGCCCGCGGGTGCGGAAAGGCCAGTCTCGGCCCAAAGCCAATCTCGGCTATGGTCCGATCTCGGTCCGAAAGAATAGGGGTCTCACAGGAAAGACCTTTGGATGGATTCGTGAAGCTTAACTTTGATGGATCCAAACGATGCCATGATAAGTCCTCCTTTGGAGACATCATCTGTGACCAGTGTGCTAGACGGTTTCTCTAGGCTTCGGGCTGTGTGGCTCGTCCTCAGTCCTTCATGCCGAAACAGTAAATCGGAAAGGCCTTTGGATGGATTCGTGAAGCTTAACTTTGATGGATCCAAACGATGCCATGATAAGTCCTCCTTTGGATACATCATCCGTGACCAGTGTGCTAGACGGTTTCTCTAGGCTTCGGGTTGTGTGGGTCGTCCTCAGTCCTTCATGCCGAAGCATGTGCGCTTAGAGAAGGCCTCCTTAGAGCTTGCGATCTCAGGGTGAACCGAATTGAAATTGAAGGGGATAATCTAACAATTATCAATTCTATTAAACATATTTGGAAGCCCCCATGGGAGCTTGATCTTATTTTGTTAGATAATGTTAATATCTTGTGTTTCTTTGATCAGGTTCGGGTGCGTCATATTTTCAGAGAGGTTAATGGGGTTGCTGATAAACTGGCGAGCCTTGGCTACGAGACTCACCAGTCAGCTACCTCCTCTATGATTCTCGTGGAGGATCTCATCCGACAGGATGCTCTAGGAAGGACGATCTCCAGAAGATAGTTCTCCCTAATCTCTTATCGTGCTGTATAAAAATAAAATAAAATAAAAAAACTTCTTTATTAATATTATATATGTAAATATAACATTTATTAAGAGAAGTATATCATTTGATATACAATCTCATTCATATATAGGGTGCATTCGTTTGATAGGTTTATAGATTTTATGAAGGATGAAAGGTGCATTCGTTTGATAGGGTTCATAGGTTTTATGAAGGATGAAAATTATGCACAATGATAAAATTTTCTTCGATCTCATACTTATACATAGATATAAGAATTATGTAAAATTACTAGGGAAAGTATAATGTTTCTATAATTCTCCACAAATATGCCGAACAGATCCATAATTAACTTTTTGGAGGTCATCTATCCTGAAATTGTTTCGGCACGAGAACGCTTAACTCCAGAGTTATTTGTATTAACTATATCACTAGAAAAGAAGAATTTTTGTTGACATGAGTAGCAACTCATCCTTATAAGTTAATCACAAATACCTATTCACTTGATGCGGGATAAAAATTTTCCGGGACGTTAAATTGTCCTTTATTTTCAAATTTTAATTTTAATAATTGATATGTTATTCCTTCCTTTTTCTGACACAATTATACACACATCCATGAATATATTTGTGTTTGATTAAATTAAGAAAAATGACAAAAATTAAGGGAAAAAAAAAGGATAATATGGTATTTTTTGAAAACAAAATAAAAACTAGGCCCCTTCACTTTTATGGTAAATTTTAAACCTAAATTTAATTATTTAGAGGGGCATAAGAGGAAAATAAAAATATAAACCCTATAAAATCATATTTCACATCCAGAGTAGTTCACATTTCTTGCAGCCGCTGAAGTCGTTAGGGTTTTTTTTCGCACCACCACCCTTGTTAAAGTCTCGCACTACCGCCCAATTCGCCTCGCACCGCCGAATCGCACCACCGCCCAGCCCGCCTCGCACCACCGCCCAGATCTCCTCGCGCGCCGCCCAAATCTCTCGCAAACACCGCAATTGGGAGTCCCTTCGCAAGGCTTTGCAACCACGTACCGCAGGGTCCTAGTCTAACGACGATTGACAGGTAGGGTTTCTTAGCCTTCGTCTCCTCTTTTTTGCCTTCTCTAGATCCGCGAAGAGCCCTAGCCTAAGTCAAAACCGCCGTCACTGATGTAACCATCGTCTTAGAGCCCAGATCTCGCCGGAAGAAGCTCGTCGGATCCGCCAACTATTGGAGGAATGAAGCGGTTTTCGTCCTGGAGAAAATCGGAGAGCCCAAATCTCTAGATTTGCGAGGAATGAAGCTCACCAGACCTGTTTGTGTAATGTTGTAGTTTGTGTAGTGTTACAATTTCATCCCTCCATTTGTCTCGTCTTTGATGTTTTGTGTAATTCGATTGGCTTGTGTAATTCGACTTTGTGTAATTCTACTAGCTCGATTTGACATTCCTTGTTCAATTCGATTGACTTTGTGTATTAAGCTCAAAAGAATAAAGGGATGGATCGGAATAGAACGAGGATGAAACAAGATGTTATTTTCAGTTCTGACAATGGTCCTTATACAAGGTGAACACCCTTTTATAAAAACAAAGCGCACATTTGTGCGTGAAAGATACACGATCATGCACATAAAAACCATGTGCATGCCAAGTGATGAAATCAATAGTGTTGATTTGTGTAGATCGATCGCCTCGTAGAAGTTATCACTCCTTCTCAAAAGGGAGTTTCTAGCATGATCCAAACCCTAGTGCTTATTACATGTGCAAAATATAAATTTGAAGTTTGTTCATAGCTTAGCATTGTATTATATATGTTGCAATAATTTTTTCAATTCTTTTTTTTTAACTTCAAGGAACTTGTATATGTTGTTTTTGGGAGAAATCAACAAATATCAGTATATCAATATAATGTGAGAATCCGAGCACATGTTAGGTTCGAGTTTAACACAAATATTTTGTGAGGCTATTTTAAATTTAGTGAGTAGTAGTTGAAGTAGTACACCTACAATATTTAGTAGTTAGACTCATTATAAAAATAAATGTATTTATAAAAATAAATACCTATTAGATCTATCATCAATTTTCTCGAGATGCAGAATTAAATATCTCACGTCGAATACGAAAGATGGATAAGCCTAGCTTATAAGGTCCGTGAATTACTTATTATATCATTATTGGTTTTGTGTGTAAGAGATCATCTAACTTACACCCTCCAAGTATTGGTCCATGAACCCACAGAATTTAAAATTCAACAAATACACACGAGAGTCTATATTGAAAATAAATAGCTATGTTAACAAAAATATCATTTTTATAATAAATAATAAGTTTTATATTAACGATCCAATTCATGTACGGGGCAAAATTTCGGGTACGGATGTACATACATTTTCCACCGTTGCACTTGATCTAACACTCCATATTAGTCCACGTCATTTAATGAATTAATGAGCAACGCTGTAATATTTTTGTAATTACATGAAGTTCAGGTGGCATTTTTGTCCTTTTAAAGATCTGTTTTTTAAAAGAGAGGGACGTGGTGACAATTTTGTACTTTTCATAAGAAAACTTTAACAGTTATTGGTACATTTCACGAGTTTAGTTCAATTCGTTCAAATTATTTTTATTGTTCATAGATTTGTTCAATTAGTTTAATGGTTTGTTTTTTTAACACTATTTTCGTTCAAAATTTTATACATGCTCGTTCAAAAAAATTTAAAATAATACTATACAAATTTTAAACTTTTTTTATTCCAGTTTTGTCCCATTTTTCTCTTAGTTTATACTATTTGTTTAATTTAATTCAAATTTTTTGTACTAACAGTTCTTATCTTTAACATTTTTTTCGTTCAAATTTTATTTTCAGTTAGTTCAAATGTACTAATGGTTACATCTTTTTTTGTTAGTTTATTTTTTTTATAAGTTCAACATAATGATGAACTAATAATATAAATTGTGTGAATTAATAAAACACTTTATTAATTCATTTTTTTCCCTTGGCGGATACTTATATCATTCAAAATTTTTATAAATTTTGTTAATACTATATTATACTAATTATTCATATATTTTTTGAAGTTATAATATAAAGATTTTGACGGAAGTGATAGTGTATACTTTATGAACGAATTGAACTAACTAAAAAAAATATACGAAATAACTAAAAAATACATTTTAATTTGTAATATTAAATCTAACGTAATTATGACCTATGATCTTGATCATACACTTAACCACAAGGGTTTAAAGATATATCAATGGACAATATGATTGCGTGATAACGAAGAGGATGAAACCTTACCGGAGCAAATCACCGGCCTTGGAAACTGTGGAAAACATCTAATCTCTTTCATAGTCGTTAATTGCGCCTTAATGATTGATATCGGATTATCGGGTTATGTTCGTAGGCAAAGAGATCGACCAAAATCTTCTATACATAAGATCTCGGCAATTTCATAACTAAATTTGAATTGTCATGTGCACCACATAATGGGATGAAATCAGAAGATCATACTTATTGGGTCGTAAGTTTTTTACGTCGTAATATTAATTCATAGTAAACAGGTAAATGCTAATAACGATAATTGGCCAATATTTTACTAAAGTCGCCGAGAGATTCGCAACTAATGGTTACCTGAAAATCCGAATCATTCAAATGGTCGAAAATTCGATAAAATGTGGTTGGAATACGGGTGATGGTTGATCAATTGATGGTCCGGTTACGGTTTAGGGTGAGAATACTAAAAATCATCACCCGAACCACCACCCGAGACGCACCCGACCCAACATTCACCCGATGTTCAACCGATTATAAACCAAACTTTAATTTAAGTTAAGATAAGATAAGATAAATTACAATAAAATAAAATAAAATAAACCTTTAATTTTTACAAACCCTAATATTCTAACTTCATAAGTCTTTAGTTTACTCAAGTTATGTAGGAACGCTCCCCCGGTCCACACTTCCAAAGAGTTATTGAGTCGTTGCGTTGTTGAGTTGGTGCGAGATGTTGAGTGTTGTTGAATCTTGTTAAATTGTTGAGTTGTTGAGTTGTTGAGCTACTGTTTGCTAAATGTTGAATGTTGTTTGCTAAATGTTGAATGTTAAATTGTTATTTGCTATGCAGTTTTTTAATTCATGACAACAATTGTTACGAGTTGTTAAATTTTCGTATACGACTCGTTTAACAATCATAGTTGTTGTTTTTTATTTATTCATGACTACTATAGCTGCATTTTTTTAAAAAAAAAATCAGAAATGAGTAATTACGAATTATAAGCTTAATTTGCCGGTAGAACCTGAAAAAAGCCCGACCCACCCGATCAAACGTGATTATGGTTTAGGATGAAGGGGAACTTGGGTGGGTGATGGCCCGAGTGAACGGCTTTGGAGTACAGTTCGGTTGATGCAAGTGATAAATCCATCCACCACCCGAAACATTGACATCCCTAGTCTCCAATTATATGAAGACATCTGGCCTTGATGGGGGCAATACATGAGTAATTTGGGAGAGAAAATTCACAAGAAAACTAAGGAACAAATGTACATGAAGTTATCTTGTTTGGTTAGACTAGAAAATAGTGTCAAGTTTGAGGATAACGACACGTTTAAGAAGCATCGTATATGTTGAACCAAGACCACCAGGCGGGCCTACCACCAGCACCACCATCGGCACTAGGAGGCAGGACCAACCTCCACCACATCTATCGGCTGCGCGCTATTTTTTACTATCCAACCAATGGCCCAAATTGACAAATTATATAATGTGACATTTCAAACCCCCAATTATATTTCAATTTACCTCAATATCTCAACCTTACAAATAGTTGAACGATTTGCGCCTTGTAATTTTGCCATGAACAATCAGTATGCACGACGACGTGAACCCTTTATAATAATAAAGTGCACGAACTATGAATTCTTTTATAATGACAAAGTGCACGTTATACGCTTGAGAACTTTGTGTAGAAAAATGGCGAAATTAAAATTGTAGATCCAGATAAATCGTTGATTGGCCTGATATGATAAATCATTGATGGACTTGATATGATAGTCTAGATCTCTTCACCCGTTATACAATATTAAAAATATATGGTAGTAACTTTGTAAGTTTAAAAAGGTTGGTAGAATTTTGTAATTTCTAGAAAGGTGTGGTGAAAAAATTCCTAGACCGGCACTTTTTAAGTTTGATTTTTTTTTTTTCAGTTCGTTCAAACAATTTTCCTCTTAGTTCAAATTATTCGTATTGATGCTTCATGCATTTTATGAGAAAATATTATAACAATTTTCCTCTTAGGTTTTTTTTCCTGTTCATTACTTATGATTTTATGCACTTTTTTTATTTATACACGTTTAAACTAATAAAGACAATGTTTTGACTAATTAATGATATTCTAATTTTAAACTAATATTATAAAAGTCCAAAGTTTTTATAATTATGCTTACGGTTTAAAACACTTTTTTTACTAGTTCATTCTCAAGTAATGTGTATGAAACAAATTTTATTATTACACTTTTATTATCATATTTATTAGTGCAAAATGTGTATATTATTAATTCAAATAGAGTGTTCAATTAGTTCAAATATTTTATATTAGATCATGTATTATTTTGTACTTAAAAGATATTAAATATATATTAACCAATAATACAATATAATTTAAACTAATTAACAAAATTCAAAAAAAAATCGATAGTTTAAGCTTTTTGGGTAGTTTGAGCTCTTTTGGTAGATTTTTTGGTAGAGTATTGAATAGATTTATATAATATGAAAATCTAACGAAAAAACTTTAAAAAAAATGTTTAGTATGTGAAGATTTATAGGTAGACTTTGTTGTGAAATTACCAACAAAGATAAATATTAAAAATAATAATAAAACATGTAAATAGATTTGAAGATAACTTGCGCCAAAATTATAGAAAGCTAATGAAAAATTATTCTCACCAAGGTCTCAAAAATCTATTAAAAAAGCTTCTAAAACTCTAATCTTCACAAAAATCTTTTCACAACAATCTAGCAAAAAAAAAAAAAACTCTAACAAACAGGGCCGAACACCCCTTAAAAATTTCCACTCTCTAAATAAAGAGTGATGTCCTATTCCTATTCATATTTCTGTATAGACTAGTCTACTTTATGACGATGAAAAGCAATTGCTCCTATATTTTGCCTTTTGCATATCACATGTCACTTATCACCATTTATATTGCACAAATATAATATGAATATCAACTAAGATATGGATTATAGTTAGACCAATAACATAAATATATGTTTATGGTAGTTGTTGCTAGACATAATCATGCACATTAAGAGGATGTTTCGGTGCATGCATAAATTTCTAATTTTAGATCATAATCCGACCTTTTGTATTATAAATTATTTCTCGCTAGAGACGTTTTCTTGCGTACGTAGTGAAAAAAAACTAGTCATTTAACCCCTACTTTTGCACATTATTATTCAGGATAAGGAAGCTTATCACTAAGACTAAGCACTCATTTAAACCGAAATTTAATAAAATGTGAAAACCGGATCAATCTTATAATGTGAACTATTTCAAAATAGAAAAATTTGTTGTCTTTTTTAAGTCATTCTTTCTACTAAGTTTTTTAAATAGTAACCCAAAAGGAAATTTGTGAAAGATATTTCAAATATAATTTTCAAGATTTATCCACCATCATCACTCGCCAGTAATTATTTAATTTTAAAAGATATTATATTTAATGTTCCCTGACCAATTGATTTATTATTTGATATTTTTTGTGTTGGAATTTTTATATATTAATTAAACTTTATAATTCTTTTAAGAAAGATACATTTGCAAGTGGCATAAGAAAAGGACACGATGTAAAAAATATTATGGATCAATGTGAAAGAATCGTGTATTATGCTCTAGTGTAAGTTTATTATCCTTTTTCATTTTTTTTTAACTTTAAGAACTTACAAATAAAAATAATTTTCTAAATTCCATTATTTAGAATATGTTTTTTTTACAAAATAGTTTTTAACTATAAATTATTTAAAAAAAATGTTTTAAAAAATTATACCTACGAAGAGAGGAAAAAACAGATTTAAATGTACATAATGATTGAACATTTAAATTAAAAAAAATCCGCAATATATGTTATAAAATGGTGAAATGTAAAGGTGATGGAACAGAAAATTTAGGTTAATTCTATTACAGATTGGATGTTGGACGTCAGCAAATTATCGCATGGTCATGGTATATGTTTACATCGCTATCACTTATTAGGTCATACGTCTCAATGCAACAAATATACTCTTAAATTCAAACTTTACCTATTTTTTAGTGGGTGAACTACGAATTATATTACACATAATCATGTTATTAATTAATTACATAATTATTTACGTGGCTTTTATTTATGAAAATGATTTATCATACACTTTGAGTGACGTAGGGCATAGAAAAGACAATATAGAGTCACCACATAAATATATATAAAGTCCAGCTAGACCCAACAAATATAAATTGATTTGACGTACCCTAGCCTTATATATGTTGGAATTTAAGAAAATAATTATCCAAGTTATAAGTGGAGGATGTTGATTTTTGTTAGTGATTAAATTCTATTAAGTTTAGTTCATTGTGCTTATCAATGTAGTTTTTAACTTCACTCTAGCTTCGAGGATAAAATGAGTTGAGTAATAAATGGATTATATTTTACGGCGACAAATGTAGTAAACCAACATCACATTCACTGAGGATGAACGTCAATATGTAGTGAGGCTTAGCTTCAGATTTGTACATAACGTTCAGTGAGACCGTGCGTCGAGAAGTATATCATATAAATCGCTTTTGCTCACTAAGTGGCTGTCATGCAACAAAATCAAAAAAAAAAAAAAAAAAAAAAAAAAAAAAAAAAAAACACTAAAAGAAAACACCCACTCATCCCATTTTGAGCTAACCCGAACGAATTTCTTCACCATGGACGGAACTAGGAAGAAAGGGGGCCGACCATTAAAAAAATGCATACAATCAGCGGAAGAGGTACGAGTTTTTTTAAAAAAAATTCGTTGATTCGGGTTTGAGTAGGTTTAATTAGAGTGGAATTGAGTATGTTATGATACATTTGATAAAATGAACGTGGTTTGTGTGATAATTGGAATGAAAATGTCCGATTTATAAGATTTTTTGTGTTCGACCTTTAATGGTGTTTGTTCGGGGAAGATGAACATGTTTGACACGTAGTGATATGTAACACACGTCATACCAAAATATATATATATATATATATATATATATATATATATATATATATATATATATAAAAAGGTAATAGATACATATAATGTTTTTTTTTATTTTTTTATAATTTAGAAATGAATATTAAATTTATTTAAAAATACTAATAAATTTGATGATGATTAGAGAAATATATTTGTATCATACATCAGAGCCATCGGAGAAGGTTTATGGCATCGGCTCGCTAAGACGAACGAGTTGTTGAGGATGCATTTGTAGAGCCAACATTGGGTTCAGGTTGTGCTAAGACACTGGTTCAGCCTTCTCGGAAACTTGAACCGTCCTCATCCGATCCATCCTAGCATATGAGATGATGTATTTGTTGCCTTATACTTCGACGGTACAATAATTTCATTCTTGTAGTGACCGTGTTCGATGACAATTTCAACTCTTGATCTTTGTTTTGTCTTTAAGTTTGTCAGTTTCTTTCGGCATCAATCTACCGCGATTAGATATTGACCTTGATTCTAACCTACCCTTAATTTCTTGCGTTCGAGGTTGATCCCGAAGTAGATCACAAACTCCTTCTTCCGAACACCATTGAAAAATAGGTATCTGACTTCATCAAGATTGAGTTTATCCTTCCATGTTGAGACACTTACAACCGTAATTGTTCCGCTCGGACTTTTTGGAAAAGAGGACAACAAGATAAAGACTTTAAATTTCGTTGTCGTGATTTTTTGACATAGAACCCAATTGTGTATGCGATTATCATATTGAACTCGTTAGGTGATTGGACACAATTGTATTATATGTCTTCCGTAAAATAAGTAGCCTTCGCATTAAGTAAACCTTGTTTGTGGCATAAGGTTTCTCATACATAGTAAAGAAGATTTTCAATATCTCCTCCGATCGTCATTTTTCTAATTGATTGTGTGATACGCAACGTTTCTGGACAACGACAAATGGGTCACGTTTGTCGATTTCCTATGCACCAACTTCCACTTGTTTTCCTCCATGATCTCCGGTTTTTCCTTCAAAGGTTGGTACAAATCATTACAATATAGGTAATCCTCGATTTGTATCTTATAAAACCTAAAATTCGTCCCATCGAATTTAACTTTAAGTGCGTGTGACTTTTCGTCTCATATGCTTACCTTTTAGGTTAACCCTTAAAAGTGGGTTTCGATTAGTTCCCAAATCCGTGACACGACTCAACCTGAACCCGACCAATTGGACCGGTCTAATCCAAACAGTTTTCATATCATAGATTGTGGTTGATATTGTTGATTACTCACAAAAAAAACAGTGTAATTTTGACCAAATATTATTCACCACCGTGATATATGGTCTATATGTATATAAATTTCCTTCATTTTGGAATTACTTGACATGTAATTGAGTGGTGAATTATATTGTCCTGTAGGGTAGCTAGTTGGTCATCAATCTATCATTCATTTGTTTTCTTGTCCTCTAAGATTGGCATTGGAGAAAATAGAGTGTACACTAACACCAGTGTTCAAAGATTGACCACTGCTATTACAAATTTTATGAAAGATTAGCAGATAAATAATTTGGATAACACGAACAATATTCAGTCCAATTGTATTGTCGTGATCAACTATGTTAACCAAATCATACGACGACAAAATATGAGTACATTTGATTACTCAATATGATAACCTTAAGTAGAGTGAAGCATTTTTGTGTGTAATTCACAACTATAGTAACATACAGTAAATTAATTGAAGTTTTGTTCTTGTACATATGTATTATTTTCAATTGGTAGTAAGTTACCGTGTAAATGCAAATTAGTAACCGGAAATAATATAAAAATAATATTTAACTAAATTATAGGTCAATTCAATATAGTATTTTTGATTGACTTATACAAATATTTATAATAATCTCAAAATTTGAATGGAAAATATAGTATATTTATAGCATAAAAAAAAAACGTCATCAACGAGATTTTTGTAACTAACGTTTATATTTTTTGTTCTCACTTCTCTATACGTTTCGTATATCAAGAGTTCGATCGTGCTCACCAGTATTGAAAAGGTTGACTGTAAATGTGACTTTGAGGATTTGTATTAGAATTTTTGAGAATGATTTTGGCTGTTTTGTTTTGATTATCTAAGAGATTATATAATATAGTATATTAAGGAAGTTTTTACAAGATGCTTGACTAGTGATGCATCTGAAACAAAAGGGCTTCTTAAATTCTTAGTAACCTTTTTGAAAGTACATGAGACTTTCCAAACTCTCGATGCTTTGGTTTGAATGTCGTTTATATCATGTTAAAGATACTATATTTTGAGGTCGATGGCATTTTGGGCTATTCTCGTAATTTTGAGAAAAGTTGGGGTTATATTCGTAGTTTACCTACAAGTTTGGGCGTGTTGCAAACAAATCCGACTAATCCATTCTTGCTATAAAAGTCTTGTTAGGACTTTCATGGATATGATAACTTGATAATGATATATGTTTTCGATTTGACCAAGGTATTGAGGTCATACATGAGTGGATCAGGGCGTTGTGGTAATCGAGTTTGCGATTGAGTGAGGTAATTTTATGGACTTACATAGCTAGTTTATATGGCATTGGTTCGTGTTAAGTAGTGGTATGTGTTGTGTGAATTCTTAAGAACAACTTGAATAGGACGACGTTACGGTATCATGAGACCCAAGTATATGTATAAAGGGTCGTGACATCACTACCTTGCTCTGACATGGATCGGGGAGGCTCTTTGCAACCACTCCATGCATGTATCCGGTGAGATGTATGGTATCCACTCTCGTTGATATATAGGGACAAAGGTGAGGGTCTGGAAACCCTCGTGTAGGAAAGTTCATCTCGGCCGGACCGGACCTGTACCGGAAATTTGTTAGTGGACCGGACCTACACCAAACTTTAATATGTGGTCTAGACCGGTTGAGCCAAATTTCTTTGTATTTATTTTTGGGCTTTTTGGGCCCAAATTGAGCCCTGTACAAAAATTAACTTACCGGTCTGGCCGGTTGGTCAAATTTTTTTCATATTTATTTTTGGGCTCAAAATTGAGCAATTTAAATTTTTGACAAACCGGTCCGGCCCAATTCAGCAACAGTTTTTTGGTCTTGGTTCGGTCTAAACCTCTCCAGGTCCGGTCCAAAAATTTGGGCAGGACCAGAATTTGAACAACCCTACCCTCGTATTACACAATAAGTTGAACTTAAAGTGAATCATCTAAATAAAGATAATAATGCGGTTTTGTGTGAAAGCATGCTTATGTGTTAAGTTTATGCATTGATGTGTGATTCTGTTATTCTAGTTTTTAGCTTGTGTTATTCTAGTATTTCTCTTATGTTTTATGATTCTTAGCTAACGGTTTTATCACTATTTTGTTAGATTTCTTGTAGGTTAAAGAAGTTGCAGAGTGGGTGATCTCCGGGTCCGCGTATTCACTAGGACCTAGTTATTTTTTTCCAGATTATGCATTTATATTGTAAGACTAACATTATATTAGGATGTTAGAAGTTATGCATACATGAGTTCATCACTTTCGCATGTTTTCTAAGATATAATTTGTTTTATTTTACATATGTGCCTTGTTGAAAGATCAAGTGAGATTGTGTCAACTTAGGGTCAGGAACCATTGTGAGGTCCTAACCCGTAACATCTTGATAGCATCTAATTTAGCGTATATTTTCACCATCATTTGTATCCATCCCTTAAGCTTTTTGGGCTTATTGCATTGTTGGTTGGCAAATTTCTTTCCCTTTTGTGTTTTTGAGATCTACCGGTACGTTAATGATATTGTAGGCATTCTAAGCGCTTGCGGAGCTAAAATTGAGCTATTTACAAGAGAATGACCTCAACACACTAGGGTTTTCACTGCGGTCAAAGAAATCAAGGATAAGACAAAATTGATTGAGATCCGAGAGTGAATTTCAATATTGCTTGAAGTCTTGGTGCCGGTCAGCCGACCACCGTCCACCAATGGGCCGACCTATGACGTGATTTTTGAGCACGTGACCACCATCCAAAGAGTGAAGCTATTTTATTCACTACCAAGAGGTCGGCTAACTAGGCCTCACCGATCGGTCAACTAGTCCCACAACGTTTCACTCTTTGGCGGTTATTTTCTTCTTTTATCCCTTTTATTTTAGGTTATCTTTTAATTTGTTCATTTGGACGTTTTTTTTTTATTTTTATCTTTTAGCATGTCCGTTTGGACAAACCCATCTTTTAGTGATAAGATAGAGTTTTGTTGATTTAGATTTGATATGAAAACCCTGGGAGGATTAGGTTAGACATCCTCCTACAAATAAGGTTAACTAGTCATTAGGTTGTTCAATAGTTTTAGACAATTTAAAGTTGTAACATCAATCGGCCGACCACCATACACTGATCCGCCGATCAATCCCGTTCTCCTCGATTAATAAAGCATTGAATTTCAGTTAAGGTTTGCCTTGCTAAATTCACGTGTTTCAGGGTTTGAAGAGCCCGACTACATTGATGTATGATGTTGATGATGATTTATATCTCTTGATTGTTTATCTATGAGAGTTGTAGTAGTTTTAGGTTCCTTGCAAAATGTGAGAGCCGAGTAGGGATTTCTGTGATACTATATGTTATTCCAAGTAGGGGTGGGACAAATCCTACAGATCCAGATCTCATTCCGGTCCTGGCCCGATCCCGGCGGGATTTCATCCAAAAATAGCAATTCCATCCAAAAGACGTCCCGCCAAAAAATATATTGGACGAGATATGAGCCTTACCTTCTTCGTCCAATTAGGCTTGTCTTTTCCCGTATATAATAAAATTTTAATGTAAATATAATTATAATTGAATTCTAAGCGCAAAACAATAGATATATTTTTTTTTTAAATAAATTATGCAGCCTCAAATCGGCAAATAGTCAAATGACTCAAATACATATGATTTGTCATAGTTTATACTTTTGTTTTGGATGTTTGTACAAAAGTTAATTATATTTTGAGGATATTATGTAAAGCTTAAACATTATGTACAAGTATAAGACAAGTTGGATTGGTCACGTCCCGTTCCGATCCCGACCTGAATAGGACCCGACGAGATCCATATAAAAAAATACAAGGCCTATCCGATCTCGTCCCATGTATAATAGCCGGAACGGAACATAAGATGACCTCAATCATAACCCGTGCCCAACCCTACTTATGTCTCCCTTATTGTTGTCACTTTTATCACGTTTCACTATACCAGTAAACCAACTAGTTTGTTTTCCTCGTCCTCGTGATTTTTTATCTCATTCTCTAATTTACTCTTGTTCGTGTCATCAATCAGCCAAACAGTTGTAATCGGTCGACCGACTATTGTGTTTCTATTTCTTGTTTTTGTTTTGTTATTTATTGGTTATATTATTAATCCGTCGAATCATTTCATTATTTTTCCTAAGTTTGATCCTAACCCTATAACTATAATCAAGTCAATTAAGTATTTGCGAGATGTGAGTATCACGTTTCAACCCTCAATAATCACATCTCGAGTTTAGAAATCCGAGTGTTACAGTTGTTATGAATTAACTCCTAATTAATATCACAATCAGCTTTCCATCTGAGCAAACTTGGTCATAACCGGTTTCATGTCAAGCATACTTTAGTGAACACGAACACGTAAGTTCATGTACAAGCATACTTTAGTGAGCACAAGAGTGCACAAGCATAATTTAGCGAAAAGGTATTTGCGCATGGATCAAAGTATTAAGGGCTCGTTTGGTATAATAATGAAAATGGGGTTGGACACAAGAATAGGATTGTTAAATGTCATTGTACTTGGTACTTAGTATGATGTTGGATGCTATCATATTTTCATGATGTGTTTATGATTACTTTTGTCTTAGTTTTGCATGAGTTTCACACCTCTGAACTTAAATTAAGCCATATTCGAAGATGGGTGTCAAAACTAGTTTTTATGTGTCTTGTGGACATTTTGAAGCACGTTTGAGCTAAAATGAGTACTTCTTGAACAAAAGATGGATGATAAGTTAAGATGACACTCAGATATGTCAAGTAAGGATGCTTGTAAGTTTCATATAAGAGTTATGAAGCTTGTCAACACTTTGATTGATTCTTTTGAACCTTTAGTTGATGCTTTTGAACCTTTTTTTTCCTTTTATGACTAAAACATTTTAAGTTAAAAAAATAAAATTTTAAATATCAAGTTATTGTGGATACAACCTTGAAAATTTTCATATATTGCAATGAAACTACCGTGCACTTAATTGCAGTTTGTTTTGTGTTGTTTGAAATCACATGCACGGACTGAGGAATTTATGAAACATATGTTATCTGATTTATATTGAAATGAATAATCGTGTACTATTAACATTTGACAAAAATAAATAATTCTCGGCAAGAATCGGTCTTGGTAATGCATTTTTTAATAACCATGCTTTTTCATTTAATGAAAACAACTTATACCAAATGTATTTTTTTGGTTCACTTCTTCAATGTACATTACATCATTTTGACTGAAATTCTCTTATTAAAGTTAATGGGCAAATACTTCATAAATGAAAATCACTATTTATATATTATAAATTAAATAATTAAATATAGTAGTCAGAATCAACTTTATTATTATATATATTTACATGTAATTTTATCAAAATCAAGTTTATTTTTATAGTATATTTACATTGCTCCTTTGGGGAATGTTATAAAAAAATCCAATAAAGAACAATCCATATTTTCAGGGCAGGTTATGATATCGAGATCATTTAGTGGAAAATCACTTCATAAAACTTATAATTTTATAAAAGATTAATTACACTTGGACATATCCTGTAATTGACGGGTGCCGTTGTAGGGTTTTTGTCCATCTGGGGGCCACATTATGTTGTTGAATAGTAGGAGACAATGACCTAACTTAATTCATTCAAAATCACATTCATCTTCCACATGATAAGTCTTTTTCTCACTTATATATCATTTTCTTCTCCAAATATATTATACTATTTGGATCAATCGATCGATCTTGCTGAGGAAGTAACAAACTAACTCCTGTAGTATAATTTGTTTGAAATTAATTTACAACTAAGTACTTTATCATTGTCACATATGACATAATATTACTTTACTTGTTATCCAACACTCTCGATAAAGTATTTTCCTTTTCTTAACTCTTAACTATAAACACCCCTAAGCAAAACTTCGGGTGTGGAATAATGAAGCATTTTTTTTATAGTAGATGCACTTGATCTAACAATTTAAATTAGTCCATGTCATTTATTAACTTTTTTCAATATTTTTGATAGTGCGGTGATATTTTCTAATTATGAAGTTTGGCCGACAAATTTATCATTCTAAAAATATGTTTTATAAGGTCCATGCATGACGATATTTTTGTATTTTTAGTGGGAATTTGTTTTTTTCATTAGTTTAAACCGTGTGTTATAATGGTTCACATTTCTGTTTTATTAGTTCAAATATGTTTACTAATGGTTCTTATCTTTTACAATTTTTCATCAAAATTATTTTGTACATTTCATGTAGTTAGTTCATTTGTACTAATGGTTAATACATTTTTACAAACAAAAAAAATCATAAGTTCAAAACAATACATGAACTAATAATATAAAAACGTTTGAAATAATTGAACATTCGATTTGAACTAATAGTATAAAAATTTTGATATATTTTTTCAGTTTTTTTGTTCTAATGAGCACTTTTTAAAAAAATTTGTGTACATTTCATTCAAATTTTTAGTTTTGTTCATTCAAAGTACATTGAATTAATGGTTCGTACATTTATAAAAAAAAATCATAAGTTTAAAATAATGCATGAACTAATAATATAAAATGTTTGAACTAATATTAGAATACTCGATTTGAACTAATAATATAGTATTTTTATTTGTTTTCTTTTTTTTCTTCTAACGGCACAGTTTTTTCGGTCAAAACTTTTATACATTTTGTTCAAGTTTTTTATTCTCGGTTCAAATTATATTGTACTAATTGTTCATAGATTTTACAACCTTTTTTTATAAATTCAAAATAATGCATGAACTAATAATAAAATTCGAACTAATTGTATAAAAATTTTAACAAACAATTATTATAATAAAAGTGTAGTAACAGTTATGTGAGGGAAGTTCCGGTCTACAAGTGTATAGTAGGAGGGAAGTTCCGGTCTACAAGTGTATATACTATTTTCTTTTGTCGTTGTAGAAATCTTTCTTAGTGCACTCTTATGCGAGTAAAGAGAGAATGCTTGGTAGCAGGACAGTAGGAGTTCAGTAAGCAAGCCAGTAGCATGCATGCCAAAGATAGATGTTTAAGGGGTGAAAGTCGCTAACATGTATAACATATCTATGAATAGTCAACGCCTCTAACAACGTATTTAAGGGGGTTAGGGCGATTCCTTAGGAACCTTCACCTCTACATCTACTTATAACAAGCAATTACAAGCAAACAAGCTTGAATCTTGTTATCTTAACTGATAATGTCATTACTTATAGACTTTTAACAGCAGCTACACATCGAGGCAACTAAGGAAAAACCTCGAGCTAGAACTAATGAATTAGCATGAAAAGTGAGTTTCCCGGGGGATTTCATCCCTATGTTTGTTGGCTAAACAAAGTTGTCTTCTACACGCCTTCTTACTTTCACTTACTGGACCGGATAATTACGTAGTTTTTCTTGAGTCTCAGGTTCAAGTCTCAGTTCCGCTGGAACTGTAACGGAGTTGTACTATAACTATAAATTTTTGAAATTTTATAATATTAGTTCAAAATTTGTGTATCATTAGTTCGAACATTGTTTTATGTTATTTCAAACATTGTGTTTTATTAGTTCAAACATGTACAAGTAAAAAATGCATAAAAACATAACTAATAAATATAATAAAATAATACATGAACTAACAAAAAAAAATACTACAACTAATAGTATATAAATTTTAAACAAATCAAAGTAAAATCTTGAATTGGGTAGTAACTGTTATCATTTTCTCATGAAAATTACAAAAAAATATCATCGCGTCCGCTCATTTTTTAAAATAAATTTTCAAAAGAACCGCACTTGTCAAAATTGCAAACTTTATCACCGCATTTTTCATAAATCATTAAAAGACGTGTACTAATCTAGTCCATTAGTTCCGATCCATCAACGGTCTATGTTACTCCATTATGCATTACCACAAGATCCTCCTTGAACCGACACTTTAAAGGACTTAGAATTTCATATGTTATACTATTTTTCTTGATATTCCTTATTTTAAAACTAGTCGAGTTAGTCTTGAATATATTTATAAAAATAATGTAATTAAACAAAGTGATTGGATAGGATAGCTAATGGAACTACACCTCGCAAACAGAAATGTATAAAACTAATGGGTAAATAAATTTTTGTAATTAAGATATGGCGGTTTGCTTTATGCGTGACATTTTGCGGCTCCCCCACATCTTGCAGTCTTTATTACATATAACATTTTATCATACACCATTTCATAACTAGTGTTTTAATTAAATAATAACTTTCACTGATCTAATTGCACTATTTTTTATAGCTTTATAGTTTTTTAAGCAATAATGTATGATTTTAAAAGTATTATATATTGAGTTTTGGTAATATTTTATAAGTCAAATTTTGATTGCCTATCTTTTTATAGATTTATAGGTCATCTATATAGGATCACCGAACTTCTCAACCGTAAGTAGGAAGTAAGGACTCTTAACAACCGTCAAATTAATTTATATGAATGTTCAAGATTAAGCAAAATATATAGTAATTATGAGATAGTAATTAAAAAATATTTAATTTTTTATAATAGGTTTCAAAATATCAAAAAAATTATGTTAGTAAATAATATTACAGTCAATTATTACAATCATTTCATATCTCTAGCTGGTTGAAATTCATCCCTGCCAAAATCAAAACAGAGACTGAGAATGGATTCATCAATGACGAACGAAGCTTCACGAACATAACTTAACACTAGTGTAATAATTCAATCTTTTATCTAACGGCTATTAGGCTCCCTACTCTAAGTAAGTTTCCTACTGGATCCTTATATCCTAAGTTACAATATATGGTTTGTTTATTGTTGTGTCATGCAATTAGATAATTTAATTTTATTTATTAATGACCATTATTTAAAAACATGACAGTAACACTTTTAAAATGTGGTAGAAGATACTATGTAATCAAACAATAAAATATAACAATTTTAGAAAAAACGACAAATTACTGCACAAATTTAGTCAAATTGTAGAAAATGTTATATAAATTAAATTTGTATTTTATTATGACACCGTGTATTTTCTTTATAAATTAGGGTATGTACTTTATATCTACGTATCTAAATACACCATATTTTTTGCTCTTTGAAACAATAAATATTTAATTTAAAAAGTCTTTATGTATTTAATTTTTTAGTTATATTTTATAAATCATTATTTGGTGGTGCGCTATTGTTATTTATGAAGTTATAGGTCACAATATTATTAGTTTTGTTCGTAAGGAATAGTTACTATTTTTCTAGAAATAAAAATATATTATTTAAATTGAATGTAAAACTTATTTTACAAAATTTGAGGAAATATGATTTGGTTTTGAAAAAATAATCATTTTTTTAAATAACTATAAATAGTTTTGGACATGCATTTTTTGAAACATTTTTGTACGGAGTAAGTTTCAATATAATCAATCAAAATGTGGTTCTTTAGAGAACCATTTAATATAAGGCCCATTTACGGATTTTAAAACATACATTGACCGCTCCAATTTACATCTCTACCGCCCAACAATTAGTGTCAGACCCATAATTTGACCTGTTCCAACTTCCAATTTACACCACCCATTTAAAAGTAATTGTGACCGTCGGCGTTCAAATCAAAATATTGTTCTTCAGAAAGAAACCGTTAATTTGGGCCAAAACTAAATCTCATTTAGAAGTCGGCCCAAAAACAAAACTTAGAAAGACTTTTACAAAATGACTGATACACCCCATAGAATGAAAACCACAGAGAGATATACTTATACTGAATTGAAAGGGGCCGCGCGAACGCAGGCCCCCACAGAAACAAATTATGACGTACACTCTCCCACTTGGGGAGATGTTAGGCCGGCGCCCCTCCGATGAGTGCAATGGAGGTCACCGTCCCAGGCCACGGACCTTGTTGATCGTCCGTAGACCCCGTCCAGGTAAGTATCTTTTCCAGAAGATACCTGCCTAATTTTATACTGGTGTCCAGCCTTATCTCTTTGTGTTGGTTCCGATGTGGGAAGACTGAAACTCAAAAACCGTTGAAAAGGATGCAGCATAAAAAACCCACGCCTCTTGCGCATCAGATGTTGGTATTGGTTTTGATTTGAGGAGAAGAAGAAGAAATCATAGAATAGGTTGAAACAAATACGACAAATTCATCATCAATTGGATCCTATCATCCACTCTAAAGCTAATTTGTTTTCCACCTACTCACTCTTTGCATCTCCTCTATCGAAGTTTCATTCATCTCCATTGGATACTGATTTCATTCATCTCCATTAAATTTGTTGGTTACTCTCATTACTGCATCATATTTCAATGGAGGTGGCAAGCTTTTGAGATCAATACACCGCGGGAAAGTTAACACTGTCATTAAGGGAGGTAGCAAGCTGAAGCAAGTATTTTTGGTNCCCCCCCCCCCCCCCCTCTTTCCTCTATTTTTGATGTGATCCGACTACAGAGCTTGACACTGGATTTAGCAATGATGAAAATAAAGCTAAGGAGTTAAGGAGCACATTCGGAACCTTTTAAAAGAAGCAACTAAATGATTGTTCCAAGAAGATTTAAGAAGCTCGGGCCCAGACTTCCAGATCCATTCATATTTCCTACCAGATAAAGGAATCCTAGATCCATCTACGCCTTCCTTAAATGATCCATCCTATTTTGTTTAACTAGTTAGTTTTTTTTTGTTATTTTAGGAGTGCAATTATATGTCCTCCCTTACTTCTTAGCTAATATAGTTAGTTTATTATTTTGAGAGTTAAATTATATTATCTCATTTTCTATTTTAGCATCAAATAAACTAGTTTTCTTGTTGGAATTAGCATCATTCAAAACCTAGCTAGTAGTATAAATAGAAGAATATCCTCTTTGTATTTTCTTATCTTGGAATTAAATAATATTGTACATGAGTTGCCAATATTAGTAGACTATCCTACTAATATTATACAAACTTTGCTTCTGTGAAAACTATCTTTGTGAGTTACAGCTACCAAATTTATCACTTTTTCTACCACCATATCATCAAAATCTTCACCCACCATCTTCTTATGTGTTCCATCTCTTTGATCATACACCACAAACTCGAGGCCGAAGCAGGTTCCCAAACAACCAATCTTTTAATCTTGAATTTGAAGACAAACATCATACATATCTTTGAGAGGCGAGAATAATTGAAAATTATTTTAAAAAATTTATATTTTGCATCTCGAACTCCTTACCAACACAAGGAATCCATATTCTCTTCCGGCATAAACCGCCTCCAGTTATCATCTCCGACCTAGAACGAACATATATCCCAGATCTAAACCCCTTTAGGCATTACACTCTGTTTTGATGCCTCCCAATGGAGACGTAGAGGATGAAAGTTCCTCCCCTTTCTTCTCCTTCACTAATCGAGTCTACATTACAAATCCAGACCATGATTCGGTGGCCCTTCTTTGCTCATTTTCAGATAAGGTCCACAAATCGTTAACCACCTGATCCTTCTTCATCCTCCATAAAGCCTTGCTAGTGATGCTGTTTTTGCAAGACGGTTTGTGACGGTCTTTTTTGGGGTGACTGGGTCAATTATCCATGTGTTTCTTTGCTTTTGGATGTTAACCTTGTGGAAAAAAAAGAAAGAAAAACACAATAGTTTGTGTTGGTAGATCACCACAGAATTGTAACAAGCAACGTCTGACTGGCCGGTTTTCCTCTTCTCCCTGTAGTTCCTGAGGCCTGACTAGGGTTTCTCCCTATCTTCAAATCATTCAATTGGGCCAAATAACCCATTTGTCTAAATGAGTTTGTTTCAGGAAGAATTTATTTTATTTGAAAATAAATAAACAAAAAAAAAAAACAAAGCTTTCAATCCCATGCTCATCTCTGTTATACGTCACCCACTCTCTTAAATAATTCATTTGGGCCAAATAGCCCATCTGTCTAAGTCCGTTAGTTTGTTTCAACAAGATTTTTTTTTATTAAAAAAAAATATATAACCAAAACAATGTTTTAAAAATAACTTTTAGTTTTGACCTCGTGATGGAATTATTACTTTGGGTTATTTTTGAACCAATGAATCTAACCTAGCAATTTCTCATCTAATGTCACCTCTACCGGCGAAAGCCTCCTTTAGTTGTTTCTTCTTCTCATTGTTGAAGATGACTCAACCAATAGCCCATAATTAATAAATTTGTTTTGCAACAAATATAAAATTGATCATTAAAAGAGATCTTTTGTTTCACATTTTTTGGTTTGATGTTTTAGGGTACGCTTCTATGTTGTGAGCATCGTTTGGAAGAAAAGTTGAATATGTTCGTGAGAGAAGTCGAGGACAGGTGATCGAAATCTGAAGGCTCAAAAGAAGAGTCCAAATCTGAGGTTTCCACCGGTGGTCCTTGGGAGTTGTACTCTACACTACTTCTACTTTCATGTTCTCGTTGTTCTTCCTCACTTCGCTTGCCTGACGCTTCAATTGGTGCTCCTTCTCCATCGGCTCGTCTGTGATCGAAGTTTTCTTTTGATGTTTTTCCCCTTTTTATTGTTATTGGTTCTCTCATGACGGTTAGTCCGTCTGCCGATTTATTCGGCCTTTCGATCCATTAGACGGTGTGTCGTCTAGTGCATCGGACTGCTTTCCATTATCAAAAAAAATATATATAAAAAATTAGTAGACTATCCAACACATAATGTAATTTCAGCTTTTATTCTAAGAATTTCAGCCATATTCTACTTGTTTTAAGACGTGTGACTTTAATCTTCATTCGGTTCTTGATTCGATCATTCTATATTGAATCCGGTATTGAATCTTCTCTCTTTTCCTTTACTTTTTGTTACTAACGTTTGTGATTAAGATTGCAGTTTCAGAAGTCTTCAAGAACATCCATTGCCACCGACTTGTAGGAGAATTAGGGCTGAAGTTTCGAGTTTGATTTCATCAACTAGATTGAATCAAGTTTGCTCTTGTGTTCCCTTTTTGTTTGTCAATCCGGTTTTAATATTGATTGTGTGTTCTTTTTTGCAGCTTCATGAACACAAGATTATCACTTCCGTATCTTCTTCTAAAGTTTTCTCCTTAATCTCCTTTTCTTATAATTAACTCTTAGTTCCCGATTATTGACGAGGGATAGAAGGTTACTTGAGTCGAGGAACCTTGATAACTAGTTTCATCACCTTAAAAAAAAATGGAGTATTGACGAGGTTTAGGATTTCCTTGGAGGTGACAACGAAGATCTCATTCGAAAGATCGGGCAATACATCCGAAGTTAAGGGTTCATACCCTTGGTTCACATTAAGTGGTATCACGAGTCAGTCAATCGTTTGGGATAATTTTTTGTTATTTCCTATTGTTTTTGCTTTCTTCACACACTTTTTTTCATTTAAGCTTTATTTTGATTTTCTCTTTGAATTTTGTTGTTTTTCAAATTTAATTTTAAAAAAATGAAAATTTTTTTTTACACTTTTTCTTTATTACGAAGATTTTATTTTATATTTGGTGAATTTGTTTCCTTAAAACCTAGTTTCATTTTCTTCTTTTTTTATTATTGAACGGTAATAAACTAGACTGGATCATCTCTTGGAGACTCTCCAACCTAGGACATCCTTTTAGATGAGATCTTCTACCAAGGGGGTGATCGATGACGAAACATGCGGGTAATCGTGTCTCAATTCCGTCAGCTTATCGGCAACACAATTGACTTTCCTAAATACTTGTGTTCGCTTGTTTTGCACCCTAAGAATCTGAGTCAAAAGTGACAGAAACTCAAAGATTGACAAAACAAGAGTGGGATAGTTTTAAATTTATAACCTGTAAATAATTCCCCTAAATAACAACAGACTCACAGTGTATGAATCGTACGAAGTAGGACAAGTATTCCAGGGTCGAACACAAAGACTGAGAGGATTAATATGCAACAATGATTATAAATAGGATAGATCTAGGCTGAGAATAAGGTTGAAAAAGATAAGAGAAAGAAATCAAATGTTTTTGGGAAAGGTTTTTGGCGTTGCAATTGAATGTCGCCTTCAATTGAAAACAATTTTATAAAAGCGAATAAAAGAAAAGATAATCAAATTAAAGGAAATAAAATGGATTTCAAGGGTTCAAGGTCATTGTTTATGGCATATGGACTCACGACGACTCATAGGGATATATGGTAGAAAAGCAACAGGGATGAACGATTCTACGTTGATGGTCTATTACCGGGTAAGTCTCAAGATCATCTAGTTCCAATCCTAGCTACCTATTACCGGGGAAGTCTCAAGGTAAAAAGGGTGGAAATTTACTACAAACCAAATTATCTAACTAAGGATCAGGTAACCCTTTACCGGATAAGTCTCAGGAATTATCCAACTTATAAAGCAATCAGGCACATCCAAACCAATAAAGGTTTCACCTTTATTACATATGGTCAATCTACTTATGTATCTAAGAGGAATATCACCGGGTAGGTCTCAATTCTAAGTCAGGTTGCTAGTTTAGAAGGTTCTAACCTAGATTAAATCCAAATCAACCATTAGGGTTTCAAAGCAATTCAAACCAATTCAAGCACAATCTAATCTATCATAGTCCAAGGCATAAACAAATCCCTATTAACCTTGGAACCACAAAGTTCTAGCCAATAACAATCATATCAAAATCTATAACTAAGAAAGACAAACAAAACATGAAAGGGAAAGAAAGAACTCAACTTCAATGAAATCTTGAATCCAACAATGTCTCCAAACAAATCTGAATGCGACAGTGCGAATCTTTAATCTAAAATGCGAAGAACAATGGTGAAGAAGAAGGGCATGGTAGGAGACGGCTCCTCCCTTCTAGGATAAACTCTGGGCGAATCCCAGCACACCTTGGAAGGTATTCAGACTTTCTTTTATACCCAAAACGTCTGCCAAAAGGTTTGGGCCAAAAAGGAATAAGTCCGAAAATAAAATATTATGCTCAAGGAAGAAATCTCAGGCACATTGAAAAATCTCGGTCAAAATCTCAGGCGAGATTTTGGATCTCGGTCTAGATCTCGGCTGAGATTGGCTCTGGTCGGGACCGAGATTTTAGATCTGACTTCATTTTTTCAGCGTCTGGGAAATCTCGGTCTGTACTGTGTGGATCTCGGCCGAGATGCCGACCGAGATTGCACAACAGTAGCTTGGATCATGGGCCAAGATGATTCTATCTCGTCCACGATTGTTCCTTAGTCGTTCTTCATGCCTTTAGCTTGATTCCTAGCCCTTTCCCGTGCACGTATGCTTGCTTCAATGCATCCACTTTGAGGCTTGATCATCAAATACGTCGTTTTAGCTCCATAATGTGCCAAATCACCTACAAAGCCACAAATAGTGTGTGTAAACATCTATTCTTGCAAAGTAGAACTAAACATAAATGGCACAAACTAAGGCTAAAACATGAATGCAGAACGAGAAAATCTACCTAAATGCATGACTAAACTAGGTCGATAAATCATGTTATCAACTTGATCAATTTTGACTTAACGGAAACTACTCATAATGTTAGAAATATCCGAAATAATAAGGTCAAGTTCCCATGGGGTTTACAAATTTGTTTAATAGCATTGGTAATCGTAAGGTTATCCCCTTTAATTTCAATTTTGGTAATTTCCAAATTACATGCTTTAATCAGACCTCCCCATATCGCACATGCTTAAACATGGAAGACCGATATTTTCCACATTATCCATAGCCAAGGGTAATGGTTGAAGCATGTTGGTCTCTAAGAATAAATCTGAAGGCTGGTTCTCCAGATCCAAGTTTAGATCCATTAAATTTTAGTTTGGTGAATTCATTTTCGGGTTTAATCTAATGGATATTTAGGGTTTTGCTTCTTCTTTTTTTTCTTAGGGGTGTTTGGTTTACTTTGAATCTTCCTTTAGTTCGCTTCTTGCCAATCTTTTATTTGCGATTGAACAACTAAATTAATATTTAGTGGTTTCTTATTATTAAAAATGTTTTGATTTCTAGTAATCCAAATATTCCATCAAGTTATATTGGAAATGTTTTGATTTGTGTTACTTAGTAGTTGGAGGTCTTTTTTTATTTATTTTTTCCATCAGTTATATTTTTCATAAGGAAGTGAAATTAAAGAATACATGTTTTGTTGACTCATATGGATGGTTGCATAGAGACATATAGTACATTGCATGGGAACCATTTTCTTTTCAATCTCAAGATTTTTCATAGTTGGGAGTCCATTTATTGACAGTTCCAAAAAAGCTTTTTACTTTAGGCATGACATCCAATTCCCAAATCCAAGCATTTGGATTCGTTGTTAACGGTTTGTTATTATGGATAAGGTACATGACCAATTTAGTGGAGTACGAACCTTTGTCCGAAGCTGCCCAATAAAGGCGGTATCGAATGAAAGACTTCGGGAGTTGGTGAAACTTGATAGTGGCCATTATCTCTGGAGGAAGGGAGTTTCCTAGTTTGTAGTCCAGTTTATGCGACTCCTATTTGTTTTCAAATATGTAATTGCTTATTGTTTCTTCCTCATCACTAGCGATATTATTCTTAAGTAGTTTTATGAGTGGTTGATCCGACAACCACTGGTGTTTCCAAAACTTTACAGTTTTTCCATCTTCTACACTCCAACGAAAACCTAACTCAAATTCAAGTATAAGATTCATATGTCTCTTCCATTGCCAAGAGGTATTTTTCCTAGTTTTTTAGTTCGATAAAAAAGGGAACGTTTAAGGTATTTTTTGTTTAAGACCTTAACCCATATATTATCAGGTTAAGCCATAATTTTCCACATTGGTTTCATTTGGATGACCTTAATCATGTCCTCATCTCTCCTAATACCCACCCACCTCTTTGCTTAGGTTTGCAGATTTTATCCCAATCGATAAGAGGGTGGAAATGGGCCCTTTGTTCCGAAAGAAAGTTTAATTTATTTGATATAATTTTGAATGAATACTTGTTGGGAGCATAAAGTTTTCCATGATGAAATTTGGTTTAGCAATGAACTTGTGTACTCCAAAATTGTTTAAGTTATCTACAACATCTTTATCCCCGTATGTTCTGAGATGATTTCTAGGACTAATATCGAGAACATATTTCTAATTTTCTCAATGAACTTGTGTACTCCAAAATTGTGAATGATGAGTATCTTGAACTTGAGAAATTTGAATCTAGTATATCTAGCAACATATATATATCTAAGAATCATGGATCAATTGAAACTATTAAGCATTGTTGTTCTTAATCAACGAGAAAATCTATGTAGGTCTAATTAAAGTCTGTATAACACAAATATTATTATGCAAGAAAATACACTCGCGATTTGTATTTTCATGGGATGTTACAAAATAGTTGAACTTTTCTAACTTCAATTATGGAATGTTAGAAGCAAGAAACCACCTATCTAGTCTAATCAATAAGAAAATAAACGAAAATGAAAAATATAGGTAAAAACCATGCTTTGTAAAATAACACATAAGAAATTGTATTGAAAATTGACTTTCCTTTCGAAATCGGTTTCGAAAATTTGAGAAATGTTGCCTACAACCTTGCTTAGTTGGGATGACTTTCTTTTTGAAGTCGTTTCTCGGGTGTGATCTAAACAAATGTTGTAGAAGATGTCATAGTCACATGCCTCTGTTGATCGTGTTTGATCAAGGTGGTGTTCGAGGTCTCTGAAGATCATCCATTTAGGTGGGGGAACATATTGTGGGATCCCCATTTCCGCAGGAAATATAACACCCCTTGAAAAGGGTTTCTACTATCCTACTTCCCCGCAGCGAGACACCACGTTAGTTCATTTATCCCATGTTCTCTCCATGTTTTGTCAGCCTCGAGTATTCCTCGCCTTCTCCTGTGATTTATTTGTTCCGACTTTTTGGATCTTGTTGACCTTTTCGGTCATTTACCACTAATGTTTTTTTCTTGGTTTTTGTTATTTGCATGACGGTTTGTCCGCTTGCCGGTTATCAGCTTCTCAATACACCAAGTATGTTTGGTGTAGTCGAGCATCTTACCTTCTAGCTAGATATAAAATAAAAACTTTTAATTTGTGATGTCAACAACACATAAAACATCAATTCAAAGTTTTTTTTTCTTTGAGCAATATTTCTAAATTTTAATTATTTAGTTTTCCTGTTATTAATAGTTCTTAATCCTTATAATATTAGTTTTTGTGTTGTCAACAATGTAATATTTTGCCTTTTAGCTATCAACGAACATTTTTTTACATTTGTTTAACATTTTTCATAATATTTTATCGATCTATGATCCTCGCAATGTCAAATCATCGGGCCAAGGTGGAGGGAGGATCGGATAATTAATCTCATCACTAAGAATTAAACCCGTAGGATTTCAGTTGGTATCTTCTCGGGTGTTTTTTAGCATCTTCCCACTAGATTCAGACTTTCGGGCAAACTACAAAGTTGTAGATATTCAAAATACCTTCGAAAGTAGTACTTGTTCATTTTTATGATCCAAATACAACAACGAGAATATCGGTTTTGCTGAGATGGTGCAAAATTGCCCTGGAAGGCTCGATAGGCATATCTCGGATCAAGACATGGGCATCCCTAGATCCGGACCGGACTTTTAGGAAAAATGTGCCCGGTTTTGGGCGGACTCGGGTCGATTCCTGAATTTGGGTATGGGATCTTGTCCATACCCGAGCTGGGCTTCGGGCCGGACGAGTGGGTCCCTCTTATTTTTTATTTTATTTTTTTGAAAAAAGAAAAATTATACATATAAAATAAATAAAACTATAACACGTAAATAAAAGTAACTTAATGATCACGAATATTTGAACCTTATCTTGAGGTCTCGGGTTCAGTTCTTACTTCCTACTATTCACTTATATATTTTATATATTTAATATATTTAAATTAAAAATAAATTAAAATGGGTTTTCAGACCAGACTTAGCGGTCTGGACTGGACTACATCCTTACCCATACGGCCATACCCCTGCCGACGGGCTTTGCGGGTCGGACTTATCGGCCCAGACAGGCTTTACCTTATGTGTCATACCCGCCTGTTTTCTAAGGTGGACGGATTTGTCCGCGTTTGCCCATATCTACTCGGATCGTATCACTATTGACGTTAAGTTTTCGGCTGGAGCTCATTTCATTTATGGGAGATGCAATATGTTGACAAGTAACAATGTTGAGTGTGTCAATAACGTTCTTAAGAATGCACGGTCTTATCCAGAGGATTGCTTACTTGAGAAAATCCAAGAAGTTTCGTCAATGTGATTTTATCAATGTATGCATGAATTCGAATAAAATAAAATGGATTCCTACCCCCCAAATATTTTTTAGAAGATTGTTCGGTTGAATATTGTCCAATTGGAAAAGTATGTTGTGAAGCATTTTTAATTACTTTTAGTTTGAGGTTATTGGGAAAGAGATTCATGTGTTGTTGATTGGTTGAAGAAGTCATGCATTTGTATAAAGTTCTCTTTGGACTATATACCACATATGTGTGCATGGATTTTCATGTATTCTTCATAAAAAAGTTGAAACTTTCTAATTTTGTTAGTGATTATTACAAGAATGTGTCATGGTGACATGGTGTGTTGCATGTGGAGAAAAAATATATCCAGTTGCTTCAAGATCTAACTATTCGTTTTCAAGTGAAGTGTGTGATCAAATATGCCGTACTCCTATTATATCGAAGCAATATGGTAGGCCAACAACTAATAATTATTTTTGTCTTGGAGTTTTCAAGGATGAGTAATAAGTGTAGAAATTGCGGAATGAGATGATATAACAAAAAGATTTGCTCTAATCAATTAGCTACTTAGTTTCTTATTTATTTTATACTTTTGTACTCATACGATTTCATTTTGGAATTTAGATATATTTTCAATTTTTACATTGACAATGTTCTGTTATAAATTTTGTCAACAACATCTTAAGTAAGTATTCATCTCGTTGTCAACATTATAATATACACTATAAAAATGAATGATTAAAGTGTTGTCAAATATATACCACACTAAACACTATAATATTGAATATTATTATACAATCAACAAATAGTGTGTTTATCGTGTTGTAAACAAAATTCTAAGTACAATGGAAGTGACATTAATGTTATCCGAGATAAAATAATCATCAAAGATTTGGATGTAATTATGTCAACAAGTGTTGTTTGTGTTAATTTTGTAAGTATTATCAACGATACACTAAAGGGTTGTTTTTGATGTTATTGATTTTGTCAACAACATTCTTCGTTAGTATTTTCCATGATGTCAACAACATCTTCATAAAATCAAGAATATATTAGTTATGTTTAATACGTTGTCAACAACATTGTAATTTTTTTTTAAAAAAAAGAATATTTATATTATTGTCAACAATGCTATATGGTGATGCTTTTGCCAAATTATATCCGGTGATGTTCTTCACCAATTTAGATATGGTGACCATTAACGAGAGATTTGGATATGGCGATGTTCTTAAATGATTTGTTGATGAGGATCTTCTCCTTTTTCCATGCTCATCTTCACCGTCCCCTATCTCTTCTTCGGTGCTCACACTTCCCTTTGACGACGGAAGCCCGAAACACCAACCTCAATCTCTCGATATGTTGCAAATTCAAACGAAAAGTCAATGAAATAAAAAACCGAATAGAAAGAAGATGATAATACTTGGGATACTTAAGGGCATGTTTGGTACCCATACCTAAATATCAAATGTGGGTATCAACATAAAAAAAATCTCATACATTTGTGTTATAAGATTATATGGATATCAAACTGATATCTTAATTGTAACACCCCAAATCCGTAGGACTCGAGGTGCTACTGGGCTAGGATCTCACAATGGATCCTGACCCTAGCCTGACAACAAGTTCACTGAATCTTACAACAAGGCACCGATAGATAAAATACAAAACGTCAAACTGATATAAAGTATCAAAAGGTTTATACAACGTGCTACTGAGTACAATCAAAACATAAATATATACATGATCAAAAGATACCATATCCCACGAGGACGACCCAATGTACGGAGCCCTCAGAAGATCACCCCCTCTGGATCACTCTACAGCTCTCCTAACCTGCAAAGGATCTACAACACGGTATAAAACCGTTAGCTAACCATACACATATATAAGAAGATACATGAGCACAATCACACACCAATGAATAGTAAACACATCACCATGCTATCACACATTTACCCGGTTTATTATCTTAATAACGTCCAGTCACTCAAGCGTGTATATATATATATATATATATCAATATGAATATATGTGACACGAGGAATATAACCCTCGCCTCTCGGGAATGGTGCCAGCTGGAGTGGTGATTCGGTCCCACCTCCCGTGTACCCTATGGGAGTGGTGCAGGTGGCCGGCCCACTGAGCCAGAATGGCCTGCCCGAAGAGAACCTCCAGACTCCCGGCGGGATGAAAGGACAAGTTGTCACGTCTCTACAATGGGCAGTCACTAAACCATAGGTAGGTAATCATCACAACTCATACTATCAATCATATAACACACACACACCACTCATGCACACATCCAATATATGGATGGTAGCTAAGTAAGTCCTATGGACTTACCTCAACCTCGGAAGTCTCAAACCCAATCGACTCCAACTCTGGAGATCAACACTGCCTAAACAAGGCATAACAACATATATCAAACTCATATTCATCACAGGGGTCACACCTAGACCCAAGGGATCCATAAGGATCATAACCTAACTCATAAACCTCAAAGTCATAACCGGCATAAACGATAACGTGATAAACCTCATTCTATCCTCATATACGTACCTAGCATTCCACTAAACTGCTCATACTAGGAAAGGAAAGGATCTACCCAACTCTAGGTAGACCCGGGACAAGACGCACCTGCGTGACGGAAAGACGCAGGGGCGGAACAGGCAACCCGTAGGCGCGGCAATGCTGGGCCGCAGGCGCGGTGACAGCGGCCGCATGAAAGCACAGGCACGGGCGTAGGCGTCGTGACACGGCTCCCGCAAGGGCGGCGGCTTCCAGGCACGGGTGCGGCGACAAGGGTCCCGCAGGGGCGGCTTCTCTGGACCGCGGGGGCGGCGACAGTGCAGAATGTGATCCCGCGGTTCCTCTTCGGCTCTTCACGTGATCAAATCACGTCTTCTCTCATCCAAAGTTACACATATACATATACATACATAAACAAACATCAATATATCTCAACATACATCTAATCCTAAGCTAGGAAAAGGAATCAAGGAAGAAAGAAAGGAAGAAGAAGCAAGAAGCTCACCACACCTGTGGTCCTAGGCCAGGAAAAGATCACCAACACAGCCTCAGCTGGCTCCCAAGCTCAGCAACAACACCATACAACATCAACCTCAACAAGGCCACACAAAACCTCTTCCAAATCAAGAGGAAACCAAGTACAAGATCAAGAAGGAAGCAAGAAGGACGTGAAGGCAGCTGGGAAAGGGAATGAAGATGCTCAGCAAGCCAAAACAAAGGAATTAGGTTAAGAAAGTGAAAGAGTAAAGCACGGGTCATAGGTCAACAAAGCCGGCTGCAGCCGCAGGAAACCGCAGGGGCGGGTTTCCTGGCCGCAGGACGGAACAACAGAGGAGCCGCAGGAGCGGCCTCACAGACCCGCGGGGGCGGCTAAGGCTAAACTAGCTCCAAAAGACTAAGGCTCTTACACTTCACCCCCCTAAAAACAAGTTTTGTCCCGAAACTTGTAAAATCCTCAAACCACTCGGACTCAAAAGCCGAGGTATAACACTCCCTATATCCTCAAACATGAGCTTGGAGGAAATCATAAACTCCAGCAACAAAGCTATACTATCCAATACTATAATCTCATCATCAGGGCATAGAGGAAAAACATCTGTAGCCAATATTGTAATCATATCACCGGGGCATAGAGGAAAAACATCTCTAGCCAATACTATGTCCATCAAAATAGTATGGAGGAATAACCATCTCCAGCTAACCCTAATCATATCACAATAGCATGGAGGAAAGAGTCATCTCCAGCTATAAGCAGTAATCATACTAGCACAACAAGATCTCATAAGATCACACATCATAACACAGCTAGTATGAAAATAAACACACCACAGCATATAAGCACATAAGCATAACACTCACCAAGATAGTATTAAGATCTACTCGGTGATCCTACTGGTGCATCTAACTCGGCATAGAACTCTAGATAGTTCCTCTAGATACTATCCTCAGTCTCCCATGTAGCCTCATCAGGTCCTCGTCTCGACCACTGTATCCTCAGCATAGGAATGTCCTTCGAACGCAGGCGTCTCATACCTCGTTCTAAGACTGCAATCGGGTGCTCAACAAAAGTGTGGTCCGGCTCAACCACCAAATCATCATAACTCACGATGTGTATCAGACCTGGTATGTACTCCCTCAGCTGAGACACGTGAAACACAGGGTGAACACCCTCTAATCTCGGAGGCAAGGCTAATCTGTATGTTGCGCTCCCAACCCGATCCAGAATCTCGAACGGTCCGATATATCGGGGGCTCAACTTTTCCTTAATGCCAAAACGCCTAACACCTCGTGTCGGGGACACTCTCAACCACACATGGGCTCCCACTCTGAACTCTAGAGGTCTACGCCTCCTATCAGCATAAGACTTCTGACGGCTTTGTGCAGTCAGCATCCTCTCTCTAATCAGTGCTACTCGAGCCACATCATCCTGAATCTGATCAGGTGTCAAACCACTAACTGTACTAGGCTCATCCTAGCATAACGGTGTACGACATCTCTGCCCATACAGTGCCTCATATGGGGCCATCCCAATAGATGCATGCCAACTATTGTTGTATGAGAACTCAACAAGTGGAAGATGATCCGTCCACACTTGTCCTCAATACAACACACAAGCTCGCAACATATCCTCCAGGGTCTGAATGGTCCTCTCTGACTAACCATCTGTCTGAGGATGAAACGCAGTAGTAAAATGTAAACTCGTCCCCAGGGCAGTCTGAATCTGCTGCCAGAACCTCGAGGTAAATCGCCCATCTCGGTCTGAGACGATCGTCCTCGGTACACCATGGAGTCTCACTATCTGCCTAGTGTACTCCTCAGCTAATTTTCTCACCGGCCACGTTTCCCTGATAGGAATGAAACGTGCCGTCTTCGTCAAACTGTCTACTATAACCCAGATAGCATCAAAACTCCGGCTCAGTCTCAGCCCAGTCACAAAGTCCATGGTGACGTCCTCCCACTTCCTTTGTGGAACAGGAAGTGGATGGAGCTCACCTCCAGGTCTACAATGCTCTATCTTGACCTGCTGGCAGGTCGCACACTATGCCACAAATCTGGCCACAATGGGCTTCAACCCTCCCCGCCAATACGAACGTCTCAAATCCTGATACATCTTACTCGTACCTGGATGTACAGAGTAAGGTGTACAGTGAGCCTCCTGTAAAATCCTCTGACGTAGATCTGCATCAGCAGGTAAACAAACGCGACCGCGGCGTCTCAATACTCCATCTGCTCCCAAAAGAAACTTTGGTGCCTCATCCCGAGACATCCTCTCTCTGATCGTCATCAAGGTCGGACAGGTCTCATGCTTCTGTTGAATCTCGTTCAACAGATCAGGAAGAACCTCTAAAGTACTCACTCGGGCATCCTCATCAAGAAACTGGATGTCCAACTCTAACCAGATCAGTTCTCTCTATAACTGAGACTGTACTATCAATCTCGCAATCGCCTACTCTCGAGGCGTCTTCCTGCTCAAGGCGTTGGCGACAACGTTCGCCTTCCCTGGATGGTACAGAATCTCTAGATCAAAATCCTTGATCAACTCAAGCCACCTACGCTGGCGGTTATTCAATTCCCGCTACGTGAAAGTGTACTTCAGACTCTTATGGTTTGTGAAGATCTGACATGTAGCACCATACAAGTATTGTCTCCAGATCTTCAATGCATGAACTACCGCTGCCAACTCCAGATCATGAGTCGGGTAGTTCTCCTCATACGTCTTTAGTTGTCTAGACGCATATGCAATCACTCTACCTCGCTGCATCAATACACATCCCAAACCTAGCTTGAATGCATCACTGTAAACCACAAAATCCTCTGTACCCTTTGGCTGTGCAAAATAGGAGCAGAAGTCAGACGTCTCTTCAGCTCCTCAAAACTCTGCATACACTGATCAGACCATACAAATCTGGTAGTCTTCCTCAGTAGACTCGTAAGTGGACGGGCAATCATAGAAAATCCCTCCACAAAACGTCTGTAATAACTGGCTAGGCCAAGGAAGCTACGTACTTCCTTGACGTTCGTCGGTGTAATCCAAGCTGTTACTGCCTCAATCTTGGCCGGATCCACCTTGATCCCTTCAGCTGAAACCACATGACCCAGGAATGCTACCTCTGGCATCCAGAACTCGCACTTAGAGAACTTAGCATAAAGTTCTCTATCTCGTAAAACCTGCAATACAGTCCTCAGCTGTCCTGCATGCTCCTCTCTACTGCGAGAGTACACTAGAATATCATCTATGAATACCACCACAAACTAATCCAAGAAGTCGATGAAGATGTTGTTCACCAACTCCATAAAGACGGCTGGGGCATTCGTAAGCCCAAATGGCATCACTACAAACTCGTAGTGCCCATATCTAGTCCGGAATGTTGTCCTGTGCACATCCTGCTTTCTCACCCTCAGCTGGTGATATCCTGAGCGCAGATCAATCCTGGAGAACACAGTCGCTCCCTGAAGCTGATCTAACAAATCATCAATACGAGGCAGTGGATACTTGTTCTTGATGGTCACATTGTTCAACTCTCTATAATCTATACACAATCTCAACGATCCGTCCTTCTTCCGTACGAAGAGGACAGGTGCTCCCCATGGGGACACGCTAGGGCGAATGAAGCCCTTCTCAGCCATCTCCTCAAGTTGCTTCTTCAGCTCCAGCATCTCGACATGCGCCATCCGGTATGGGGCCTTCGAGATCGGTCTCGTACCAGGCTCTAAATCAATACCAAAATCCACAATCCTCTGAGGCGGCAAACTGGACGGCTCAGCAAACACATCTGCACTCACAGACCATAGGGATATCCTCTAATGTTGGACTCTCCCCCTCCTTCATGGCATAACACCAGAAGGTCTCACAACCTTGTGCAATCAGTCTAGCTGCTCGTATCGCACTGATAACCATGCCAGATTTTCCAAGGTCCCAACCTCGGAAAACCTCTATATGTCCTAACTCGGTAGAGAGGGTAACAGTCCTCCTACCTACATCTAAAACTGCATAATGTTTATCCATTCAATCCATACCTAGTATGACTTCTTCATGCTCTAATGGCATGACAAAGAAGTCAACTAGTAACACACAGGTCCTTACGGAAATGGGACAGTCACGAATCTCATGGGTACCTCTGACCCTACTACCATCGGGTAACCCTATACTAAAGGGTATCCCCTCAACCGTATCTAAACTCAAACGATCTACACATGCATCAGATATAAATGAATGTGTAGCACCCGTATCAAACAAGACTCTAACAGGTAAACCATGGATCAGAATGGTACCTGTAGCAGTCGGTACAACTGGCTCCTCTACACTCCTCAACTCAAAAACTCGGCCTTGTGGTCCTCGGGTATCAGTGGTGCTCTCACCACGACCTCTGCCTCTACTCGGCCCAGGAGCAGATCCCTGAGTCGTAGGGCGATATGGGACTCTCTGTTGTCCCTGTGTCTGCTGCTGCTAAGGTGGCCTCTGCCCACCTCCCGCTACACTGGCAGGAGAAGAACCCTGCTGAGATGCCGCTCCACCCTGTCTACAGAAGACAGCTCTGTGGTCTCGTCCACCACAAGTGAAGCAAGTCACTATCTGCCTCGTACACTCTGGTCTGATATGTCCATACTCAGAACTGTTGAAACACTGTCGTACTCTATTTGTAGCCGGTGCAGATGAGGGATGACTGTGGCGACTTTGGCCTCGCCCTGCACTAGCAGCCCCGCTGGTCTGCCCAGTACACTGTCTCTTCTCAGACCCTCCGGTCTGAGAAGCTCTCCTCTGACTAGCCCACTCTCGCTCATAGTCGGCGGCTCTATCTTGGTAGTCCATCAAGGACTCACAATGAAATCCCGCCATATAGGCCCGGGTGGCATCCCTTAGTCGTCGGGAAAACAAATAAACATGCTGATCCGCAGAAGGTGCAGTTGGTCCCAACAATGCCAGCTCCTCCTGAAACCTCTTGATAGCCTCTGAGACTGGTACATCT